>CAJQZJ010034249.1:7017041-7088496 GCA_907164525.1 Lophiomys imhausi
GGCTAGTAGTTGTGGTAAAAAGTGTGTTTAAGTTACATTTATTACCAACGTCCTGAAATCCCTCAACCTCCACATATGTTTATATCTCTTTGCAACATATTTCACTGACACACTAACAGCCACATTGTTCCTCGTTTGAGAAATCAAAGTAGACATAAATTTTACTACTAGGCCTTGAGAAATTGTACTGAGAGTGAAGATAGTTCGACTTTGAAGAAAGAACACTCTTGGTTCTAATTCTCAATATACCTGATGAATGTGCATTCCTACAGTTTTTTCCGACTTGTTAATTTATGAGATAAAGAGAACTTCTTCACTTCTTGTTGTTTTACTGGGCGATTCTAGGAAAAGCTTAGAATGTGGATTTGAACACAATGTTTCATAAAGTAAGCATTCGTGACTAGTAGTTGTGGTAAAATTTGTGTTCAAGTTATATGTATTACCAACGTCCTGGAAATCCCTCAGCTTCCTAATATGTTTATATCTCTTTGCGCACATATTTCAGTGACACACTAACAGCCATACTGTTCCTTGTGTCAAATATCAAAGTATACTTTTGTTTTACTATTAGGCCTTAAGAAATAGTTCAGAGAGTGAAGATAGTTTGACTTTGAAGAGAGTACCCTCTTAGATGTTTGTTTTACTTCTAGGCCTTAAGAAACAGTTCAGAGAGTGAAGACAGTTCATCCTTGAGGAAAGTACCCTCTTGGTTCTACTTCTCTATATACCTGATTAATGTGCATTCCTACAGTGTGTTCAGACTTGTTCACTTATGGGATAAAGAGAACATCTTCACTTTTTGATGTTTCTACTGGGCGATTCCAAAGAAGAGCTTAGAAAGTGTATTAGAACGCAATGGTTCTGAAAGAAATCATTCACGACTAGTAGTTGTGGCAAAAAAAGTGTGTTTAAGTTACATGTATTACCAATGTCCTAGAAATCCCTCAGCTTCCAGATATGTTTATATCTCGTTGTAAACATATATCATTGACCACTGAAATATTGTTCCTCGTTTGATAAATCAAAGTAAATGCTCATTTTACTACTAGGTTAAGAAACTGTTCTGAGAGTGGAGATAGTTCGTCTTTGAAGAAAGTACCATCTTAGACGTTCGGTTTATTTCTTAGCCTTAAGAAACATTTCTGTGAGTGAATATAGTTCATCTTTGAAGAAAGTACACTCTTGGTTAAATGTCTCTATATACTTGATGAATGTGCATTCCTAAAGTGTTTTCAGAGTTGTTCACTTATGGGATAAAGAGAACTTGTTCACTTTTTGTTGTTTCTAAAGTGCGAATCTAAGAAGAGCTTATTAGGTGTTTTTGAACACAATGGTTTCTATTGGAAGCATTCGCACATAGTAGTTGGTAAAAAGTGTTCAAGTTACTTGTATTTCAAATGTCCTGGAAATCCCTCAGCCTCCAGATATATTTGTATCTCTTTGTGAACATATTTCAGTGACACACTAACAGGTATTCTGTTTCTCATGTGAGAAATCAAAGTGGACATTCGCTTTACTACTAGGCCTTAAGAAACATTTCAGAGAGTGAAGATAGTTCATCTTTGAAGAAAGTACTCTCTAGGTTCTAATTCTCTATATACCTGATGAATGTGCATTCCTCCAGTGTTTTCAGACTTGTTCACTTATGAGATAAAGAGGACTTCTTCATTTCTTTTTGTTTATTGGGCGATTCCAAAGAAGAGCTTAAAATGTGTATTTGAATGCAATGGTTCCTAAAGGAAGCATTCCAGCCTAAGAGTTGTGGTAAAAAGAGTGTTGAAGTTACATGTATTATGAATGTCATGGAAATCCCTCAGGATCCAGATATGTTTATATCTCTTTGCGAACATATTTCAGTGATACACCAACAGCCATACTGTTCCTTGTGTGAGAAATCAAAGTAGATGTTCGTTATACTTCTAGGCCTTAAGAAACATTTCAGAGAGTGAAGATAGTTTATCTTTGAAGAAAGTACCCTCTTGGTTCTAATTCTCTATATACCTGATGAATGTGCATTCCTACAGGGTTTTCAGACTTGTTCACTTATGGTAAAAAGAGAAATTCTTCACTTCTTGTTGTTTCTACTGGGCGATTCCAAAGAAGAACTTTGAATGTTTATTTGAAAACAATGGTTTCTAATGGAAGCATTCGCTTATAGCAGTTGGTAAACGTTTGTCCAAGTTACAGGTATTTAGAATGTCCTGGAAATCCCTCAGCCTCCAGTTATGTTTATATCTCTTTGCAAACATATTTCAGTGACACACTAACAGCCATAATGTTCCTTTTGTGAGAAATCCAAGTAGACATTCGTTTTACTACTTGGTCTTAAGAAACAGTTTAGAGAGTGAAGATAGTTTGTCTTTGAAGAAAGTACACTGTGGCTTCTATATTCTCAATAAACTTGATGAATGTGCATTCTTACAGTGTTTTCAGACTTGTTCACTTATGACATAAAGAGAACATCTTAACTTCTTGTTTCTACTGTGTGATTCCAAACAAGAGCTTAGAAAGGGTACCTGAACACAGTGATTTCTAATGGAAGCATTCGCGCCTAGAATATGGTAAAAAGTGTTTTCAAGTTACATGTATTTCCAATGTCCTGGAATCCCTCTGCCTCCAGATATGGTTATATCACTTTGCGAACATATTTCAGTGACACAGTAACAGCCATTCTTTTCCTCGTGTGTTGAAATCAAAGTAGACATTCATTTTACTTCTAGGCCTCACGAAACAGTTCAGAGAGTGAAGATAGTTCATGTTTGAAGAAACAATTCAGAGAGTGAAGGGAGTTCGTCTTTGAAGAAAGAACTCTCTTGGTTTTACTTCTTTATATCCCTGATGAATGTGAATTCCTACAGTGTTTTCAGAGTTGTTCACTTATGAGATAAAGAGAACTTCTTCACTTCTTGTTGTTTCTACCGGGCAATTCCAAAAACAGCTTAGAATGTGTATTTGGATGCAATAGTTCCTAAAGGAAGCATTCAGGCCTAGTTGTTGTGGTAAAAAGTTTGTTCAAGTTACATGTATTAGGAACATCCTGAAAATCCCTCAGCCTCCGGAGATGTTTATATCTCTTTGTGAATGTATTTCAGTGACACACTAACAGCCATAATGTTCCTCATGTGAGAAATCAAACTAGATGTTCATTTTACTACTAGGCCTTAAGAAACTGTTTCGAGAGTGAAGATAGTTCGTCTTTGAAGAAAGTACACTCTTGGTTCTCATTCTCAATATACCTGATGAGTTTGCGACTATAAGTTTTCATTAAAAGTGTGTTCAAGTTACATGTATTACCAAAGTCTTAGAAATCCCTCAGCTTCCATATATGTTTATATCTCTTTGTGAATATATTTCAGTGACACAATAACAGGCATACTGTTCCCTGTGTGAGAAATCAAATTAGACGTTCGTTTTACTATTAGGCCTTAAGAAACTGTTCAGACAGTGAAGATAGTTTGTCTTTGAATAAAATACCAACTTGGTTGTAATTCTCTATATACATGATGAATGTGCATTCCTACAGTGTGTTCAGACTATTTCACTTATGGGATAAATAGAACTTCTTCACTTCTTATTGCTTCTACTGGGTGATTTCAAAGAAGAGTTAGAATGTGTATTTCAACTCAATGGTTCCTAAAGGAAGTATTCGTGACTAGTAGTTGTGGTTAAAAAGTGTGTTCAAGGTACATGTATTACCCATGTCATGGAAATCCCTCAGCCTCTAGTCATTCTGTTCCTCGTGTGAAAAATCAAAGTAGACATTCTTTTTACTATTAGTCCTTAAGAAACAGTTCAGAGAGTGAAGATAGTTCGTCTTTGAAGTAGTACCCTCTTTGATGTTCCTTTTTTTTTTCTAGGCCTTAAGAAACAGTTCAGAGACTGAAGATGGTTCGTCCTTGAGGAAGGAACCCTCTTAGTTCTATTTCTCTACATACCTGATTAATGTGCATTCCTACAGTGTGTTCAGACTTGTTCACTTATGGGATAAAGAAAATTTCTTCACTTCTTGTTGTTGCTACTGGGTGATTCCAAAGAAGAGCTTAGAATGGGTATTTGAATGCAATGTTTCCTAAGGAAGCATTCGCGACTAGTAGTTTTGGTAAAAAGTGTGTTGAAGTTACATGTATTACGAACGTCCTGGAAATCCCTCAGCCTCCAGATATATTTATACCTCTTTGCGAACATATTTCAGTGACACACTAACAGCCATAGTGTTCCTTGGGTGACAAATCAAATTAGAAGTTCATTTTACTACTAGGCCTTAAGAAACAGTTCAGAGAGTGCACATAGTTTGCCTTGAAGAGAGTACCCTCTTGCTTCTTATTCCCAATAGACCTGATGAATGTGCATTTTATAGTGTTTTCAGACTTGTTCACTTATGAGATAAAGAGAACTTCTTCACATCTTGTTGCTTCTACTGGGCAAAGGAGAGCTTAGAAGGTGTATTTGAACGCAATGGTTCCTAAAGGAAGCATTCATGACTTGTAGTTGTGGTAAAAAGTGTGTTGACGTTACATGTATTACGAACGTCAACTAAGTCCCTCATGGTCTAGATATGTTTATATCATTGCGAACATATTTCAGTGACACAGTAACAGCCATACTGTTCCTTGTGTGAGAAATCAAAGTAGATATTCATTTTACTTCTAGGCCTCACGAAACAGTTCAGAGAGTGAAGATAGTTCATGTTTGAAGAAACAATTCAGAGAGTGAAGGGAGTTCGTCTTTGAAGAAAGAACTCTCTTTGTTTTACTTCTTTATATCCCTGATGAATGTGAATTCCTACAGTGTTTTCAGACTTGTTCACTTATGGGATAAAGAGAACTTCTTCACTTCTTGTTGTTTCTACTGAGCGATTCCAAAAACAGCTTAGAATGTGTATTTGGACGCAATAGTTCCTAAAGGAGGCATTCGGGCCTAGTTGTTGTGGTAAAAAGTTTGTTCAAGTTACATGTATTAGGAACGTCCTGGAAATCCCTCAGCCTCCGGAGATGTTTATATCTCTTTGTGAATATATTTCAGTGACACACTAACAGCCACAATGTTCCTCATGTGAGAAATCAAACTAGATGTTCACTTTATTACTAGGCCTTAAGAAACTGTTTCGAGAGTGAAGATAGTTCGTCTTTGAAGAAAGTACACTCTTGGTTCTCATTCTCAATATACCTGATGAATTCGCTACTAGAAGTTTTCATTAAAAGTGTGTTCAAGTTACATGTATTACCAAAGTCCTAGAAATCCCTCAGCTTCCATATATGTTTATACCTCTTTGTGAATATATTTCAGTGACACAATAACAGGCATACTGTTCCCTGTGTGAGAAATCAAATTAGACGTTCGTTTTACTATTAGGCCTTAAGAAACTGTTCGGACAGTGAAGATAGTTTGTCTTTGAATAAAATACCAACTTGGTTGTAATTCTCTATATACATGATGAATGTGCATTCCTACAGTGTGTTCAGACTATTTCACTTATGGGATAAATAGAAATTCTTCACTTCTTATTGCTTCCACTGGGCGATTTCAAACAAGAGTTAGAATGTGTATTTTAACGCAATGGTTTCTAAAGGAAGTATTTGCCACTCGTAGTTGTGGTAAAAATTGTGTTCAAGGTACATGTATTATCCATGTCATGGAAATCCCTCAGCCTCTAGTCATTCTGTTCCTCGTGTGAAAAATCAAAGTAGACATTCTTTTTACTATTAGTCCTTAAGAAACAGTTCAGAGAATAAAGATAGTCCGTCTTTGAAGTAGTACCCTCTTTGATGTTCATTTTTTTTAACCTTAAGAAACAGTTCAGAGACTGAAGATGGTTCGTCCTTGAGGAAAGAATCCTCTTAGTTCTACTTCTCTATATTCTTGATTAATGTGCATTCCTACAGTAAATAAAACTTCTTCACTTCTTGTTGTTGCTACTGGGTGATTGCAAAGAAGAGCTTAGAATGGGTATTTGAACGCAATGTTTCCTAAAGAAGCAATCGCGACTAGTAGTTTTGGTAAAAAATGTGTTGAATTTACATGTATTACGAACATCCTGGAAATCCCTCAGTCTCCAGATATATTTATACCTCTTTGAGAACATATTTCAGTGACACACTAACAGCCATAGTGTTCCTTGGGTGAGAAATCAAATTAGAAGTTCGTTTTACTACTAGGCCTTAAGAAACAGTTCAGAGAGTGCACATAGTTTGCCTTGAAGAAAGTACCCTCTTGGTTCTTATTCTCAATAGACCTGATGAATGTGCATTCCTACAGTGTTTTCAGACTTGTTCACTTATGAGATAAAGAGAACTTCTTCACATCTTTTTGCTTCTACTGGGTGATTCCAAAGTAGAGCTTAGAATATGTATTTGAATGCAGTGGTTCCTCAAAGAAACATTCGCGACTAGTAGTTGTGGTAAAAATTATGCTCAAGTTACATGTATTACGAACCTCCTGGAAATCCCTCAGCCTCTTGATATGTTCATATCTTTTTGCAAACATATTTCAGTGACACACTAACAGCCATGTTGTTCCTCGATTGAGAAATCAAAGTAGATGTTCGTTTTACTACTAGGTCTTTAGAAACTGTTCTGAGCGTGAAGGTAGTTTGTCTTTGAAGAAAATGCACACTTGGTTCTAATTGTCAATATACCTGATGAATGTGCATTCCTACAGTGTTTTCAGTCTTGTTCACTTATGAGATAAAGAGAACTTCTTCACTTCTTTTTGTTTCTACTGGGCGATTCCAAGGAAGAGCTTAGAATGTGTTGAACACAATGGTTACTAAAGGAAGCATTCAATTCTAGTAGTTGTGGTAAAAAGTGTTTTGAAGTCACATCTATTACGAACGTCATGGAAATCCTTCAACCTCCAGATATGTTTATATGTCTTTGCGAACATATTGTGGTGACACAATAACAGCCATAATGTTCCTTGTGTGACAAATCAAAGTAGATGTTTGTTTTACTTCTAGGACTTAAGAAACAGTTCAGAGAGTGAAGATAGTTCATCTTTGAACAAAGTACACTCTTGGTTCTAATTCTCTATAAACCTGATGAATGTGCATCCCTACAGTGTTTTCAGACTTGTTCACTTATGGGAAAAAGTGAACTTCTTCATTTCTTGTTGTGTGCTGGCCGATTCCTAAGAAGAGCTTAGAAAGTGTATTTGAACACAATGGTTTCTAATGGAAGCATTCATGCCAAATAGTTGGTAAATAGTGTGTTAATTTACATGTTTTCGAATATCCTAGAAATCCGTCAGCCTCCAGATATATTTGTATCTCTTTGTGAACATATTTCAGTGACACACTAACAGTCATTCTTTTCCATGTGTGAGAAATCAAAGTATACATTCATTTTACTACTAGGCCTTAAGAAACATTTCAGAGTGAAGATAGTTTGTTTTTGGAGAAAGTACTCTCCTGGTTCTAATTTTCTGTATACTTGATGAATGTGCATTCCTACAGTGTTTTCATACTTGTTCACTTATGAGATAAAGAGACCTTCTTCACTTCTTGTTGTTTCTACTGGGCGATTCCACAGAGAAGCTTAGAATGTGTTTGAAAGCAATGGTTTTTAATGGGAACATTCAAGTCTCATAGTTGTGGTAAAAAGTGTGTTGAAGTTACATGTATTACAATCATCATGGAAATTCCTCAGAGTTCAGATATGTTATATCTCTTTGGGAACATATTTCAGTGACCCATTAACAGCCATACTTTTCCTTGTGTGAGAAATAAAAGTAGACGTTTGTTTTACTACTAGGCCTTAAGAAACTGTTTAGAGAGGGGAGATAGTTTGTATTTGATGAAAGTACTCTCTTGGTTCTAATTCTCAGTATACCTGATGAATTTGCATTCCTACAGTGTTTTCAGACTTGTTCACTTATGAGATAAAGAGAACTTCTTCATTTCTGTTTGTTTCTACTGTGCGATTCCAAAGAAGAGCTTAGAATGTGTATTACAATGCAATGGTTCCTAAAGGAATCGTTTTCAACTAGTAGTTGTGGTAAAAAGTGTGTTCAAGTTACATGTATTACAAATGTCCTGGATATCGCTCAGCCTCCCAATATGTTTATATCTCTTTGCAAATGTATTTCATTGACACATTAACAGCCATAATGTTTCTCGTGTGAGAAATAAAAGTAGACATTCGTTTTACTACTAGGTCTTAAGAAACTGTTTAGAGAATTTAGATATTTCATCTTTAATGAAAGCACACTCTCACTTCTACATTCTCAATATACGTGATGAATGTGCATTCTTACAGTTTTTTCAGACTTGTTCACTTATGAGATAAAGAGAACTTCTTCACTTCTTGTTGCATCTACTGGGCGATTCCAAAGGAAAGCTTAGAAGGAGTATTTGAATGCAATGGTTCCTAAAGGAAGCATTCATGACTAGCAGTTGTGGTAAAAAGTTTGTTGAAGTTACATGTATTATGAACATCATGGAAATCCTTTAGCGTCCACATATGTTTATATATCTTCGCGAACATAATTCAGTGGCACACTAACAGCCATACTGTTCCTCATGTTAGAAGTCAAAGTAGATGTTCGTTTTACTTTTAGGCCTCAAGAAACAGTTCAGACAGTGAAGATAGTTCGACTGTGAAGAAAGTACCCTCTTGGTGCTACTTCTCTATATATTGATGAATGTGCATTCCTACAGTGTGTTCAGACTTGTTCACTTATGGGAAAAGAGAACTTCTTCACTTCTTGTTGTTTCTACTGGGCTTAGCCAAAGAAGAGCTTAGAAAGTGGATTTGAACGCAATGTTTCCTAAGGAAGCATTCGCGAATAGTAGTTTTGGTAAAAAGTGTGTTCAAGTTACATGTATTTCAAATGTCCTGGAAATCCCTCAGCCTCCAAATATGTTTATATCTCTTTGCGAACATATTTCAGTGACACAGTAACAGCCTTTCTGTTCCTCATGTTTGAAATAAAAGTAGACTTTCGATTTCCTACTAGGGTTTAAGAAACATTTCAGACAGTGAAGATAGTTCGTCTTTGAAGAAAGTACCGTCTTGGTTCTAATTCTATACACCTGATGAATGTGCATTCCTACAGTGTTTTCAGAGTTGTTCCCTTGTTGGATAAGGAGAAATTCTTCACTTCTTGTGGTTTCTACTGGGGATTCCAAAGAAGAGCTTAGAATGTGTATTTGAAATCAACGGTTCCTAAATGAGGCATTCACGACTAGTAATTGTGGTAAAAAGTGTGTTCAAGTTACTGTATTAGGAACGTCCTGGAAATCCCTCAGCCTTTAGATATGTTTAAATCTCTTTGCGAACATATTTCAGTGAAACACTAACAGCCATATTATTTCTCATTTGAGAAAACAATGAAGACGTTCGTTTTACTACTAGGCCTTAAGAAACTCTTTTGAGAGTGAAGAAAGTTCGTCTTTGAAGAAAGTAAACTCTTGGTTCTAATTCTCAATATACCTGATGAATGTGCATTCGTACAGTGTTTTCAGAGTTGTTCACTCATGGGATAAAGAGAACTTCTTCACTTCTTGTTGTTTCTACTGGGCGATTCCATAAGAAGAGCTTAGAATGTGTATTTGAACACAAAGGTTCCTATAGGACCCTTTCGCGCCTAGTAGTTGAGGTAAAAGTGTGTTCAAGTTACATGTATTGCGAACATGCTGGAACTCCCTCAGACTCCTGATATGTTTTTATCTCTTTGTGAACATATTTCAGTGATGCACTAAAAGCCATACTGTTCCTTGTGTGAGAAATCAAAGTTCATATTCGTTTAACTTCTAGGACTTATGAACAGTTAAGGGAGTGAAGACAGTTCGTCTTTGAAGAAAGTATACTTTTGTTTCTTTTTTTCCTTTATTTTTTATTTCTTCAAGTTACATCTCAATCGCAGTCCCCTGCCTATTCCCCCTCCAGTCCCACCCTCCCACCCTCAACCCCCCATCCTCTTCCTTTTTTTTTTCTTTTAAGTTTAAGGTATATCTTATTTCCCCCTACAGTTTCCCCTTTCAGTCCAACAAATGGCTCTTTCTCTTATAATAACAAATACAATACAGTACAACAGAGGTAATTAGGCCACAGTTATGAGGGTTATATGGCTTAACGTTCCCAATGACCAATCCATATGTATTTGGTACCTGACTTTAACATTCTACTATCTAAACATCTCCATGAGTTTAAAGGTCTATATCTGACTCAGCATTCATACTAACTTGCAACACAATTTTAAAAGTATCTTCTTAGATCTATAACACTCTCTTGTCTCCTGAACAACTCAAAATTTAATTATGAGACTCTATCTATCTGTTCTTCAATCAACTCAGAGACCTGAGAGGGATAAATATATCTGATTTTATAGGAAGTACAGGGTCTGCAGCTTCCCAAACTAAGAAATGACATACCAGGGGCTGCCTGGACAGTTCCCATTTTCTCTCCATACATTACAGCATCGATCTTCAGTCATTTGGCCCCGCTTCTCTGACAGACATTGATTGTAGAGCAGGGGTTATGAAGGGCTTATCTATCCTGTCATTGCAGAGCTAGGCTGTCGACTTACCTGCTTCCAGGTTTTGCCCTTTCTGGACAGCATTATGTCTACAGTTGGAGCAAGGGCCTTTTCTTCCAAGAGATAGGCTTGCGACTAATTCAATCATCTCCCTCTGGGGATTCTTCGATGCCTAGAAGAAAGTATACTTTTGTTTCTAATTATCAATATACTTGATGAATGTGCATTCCTACAGTGTGTTCAGAATAGTTCACATATGCGATAAAGAGAACTTCTTCACTTCTTGTTGTTTCTACTTGGTGATTAAAAAGTTCAGCTTAGAATGTATATTTGAATGCATTGGTTTCTAATGGAAGCCTTCGCACCTAGTAGATGTGGTAAAAAGTGTGTTCAACTTACATGTATTAGGAACATCCTGAAAATCCCCAAGCCAACAGATATGTTTATATCTCTTTGTGAACATATTTCAGTGATCACTAACAGCAATAGTTTTCCTAATGTGAGATATCAAAGTAGACGTTTGTTGTACTACTAGGCCTTAAGAAACAGTGCAGAGATAGAAGATATTTCTCTTGGAAGAATGTACCCTCTTGGTTCTAATTCTCAATATACTTGATGAATGTGCGTTCCTGCAGTGTTTTCAGACTTCTTCACTTATGGAATAAAGGGAACTTCTTCACTTCTTGTTGTTTGTTCGTGGCGATTAAAAGAACAGCTTAGAATGTGTATTTGAACACAATGGTTTCTAATGTAGGCCTTTGCGCCTAGTAGATGTGGTAAAAAGTGTGTTCATGTTACATATATTAGGAATGTACTGGAAATCCCTCAGCCTCCAGATATGTTTGTATCCCTTTGCAAACATATTTCAGTGAGGCACAATAGTCATAATGTTCCTCAGTGGAAATCACAGTAGATGTTCTTTTAACTTCTAGGCCTTAAGAAACAGTTATGGGAGTGTAGATAGTTCATCTTTGAAGAAAGAACACTCTTGGTTCTATTTCTCAATATACTTGATGAATATGTGTTCCTACATTGTTTTCAGACTTGTTAACTTATGGGGTAAAGAGAACTTCTTCACTTCTTTTTGTTTGTACTGGGGATTCCAAAGAATGCCTTAGAAAGTATATTTTAACCCAATGGTTCCTAAAGGAAGCATTTGTGCTTAGTAGTTTTGGTAAAAAGTGTTTTCAAGTTACATGTATTTCAAATGTCCTGGAAGTCCCTCAGCTTCCTGATATGTTCTTATCTCTTTGCGAACATATTTCAGTGACACACTAACAGCCGTACTGTTCCTTGTGTTAAAAATCAAAGTAGACTTTCATTTAACTTCTAGGCCTTAGAAAAAGTTAAGGGAGTGAAGATAGTTCATCTTTGAAGAAAGTACACTCTTGGTTCTAATTCTCAATATACTTGATGAATGTGCATTTTTATAGTAGGTTCAGACATATTCACTGGATGAAACAGTACTGAGAGACAAGATAGTTTGTCTTTGAATAAAGTACCCTATTGGTTCTTATTCTCTATATACTTGATGAATGTGCATTCCTACAGTTTTTTTTCAGACTTGTTCATTTATGGGATAAAGAAAACTTCTTCACTTCTTGTTGTTTCTATTGGGCAATTCCAAAGAAGAGCTTAGAATGTGTATTTGAATGCAATGGTCCTAAAATAAGGATTCGTGCCTAGTAATGGGGTAAAAAGTGTGTTCAAGTTACATGTATTGCAAAAGTCCTGGAATTCCCTCTGCCTCCTGATATGTTTTTGTCTCTTTGCAAACATATTTCAGTGATTCGCTAACAGCTGTAATGTCCCTTGTGTGAGAAAGCAAAGGAGACGTTCGTTTAACTTCTAGGCCTTAAGAAACAGTTAAGGGAGTGAAGATAGTTCATCTTTGAAGAAAGTACACTCTTGGTTCTAATTCTCAGTATACTTGATGAATGTGCATTTTTACAGTGTGTTCAGACTTGTTCACTTATGGGATAAAGAGAACTTTTCACTTCTTGTTGTGGGTTCGGAATGACTACAAACAACAGCTTAGAATGTGTATTTCAATGCAGTGGTTTCTAATGGAAGCCTTTGTGCCTAGTAGATTTGGTAAAAAGTGTGCTCAAGTCACTTGTGTTACAAACGTCGTGGAAATCCCTCAGCCACCAGCTATGTGTATATTTCTTTGCAAACATATTTCAGTGAGGCACTAACAGCCATACCGTTCCTAGTGTGAAAATTCAACATAGACATATGTTTTACTTCTAGGCCTGAAGAAACTGTTCTCAGCGAGAAGATAGTTCCTCATTGAATAAAGTACCCTCTTGGTTCTAATTCTCTATATACTTGATGAATGTGTGTTCCTACAATGTTTTCAGACTTGTTCACTTATGGGATGAAGAGAACTTCTTCACTTCTTCTTGTTTCTCTTGGGCGATTAAAAAGATAAGCTTAGAATATGTATTTAAATGCAATGGTTTCTAATTCTAGCCTTGGCGCCTAGTAGATGTGGTAAGAAGTGTATTCAACTTACATGTATTATGAACGTCCTGGAAATCCCTCAGCCAACAGATAGCTTTATATCAGTTTCTGAGCATATTTCAGTGATCACTAACAGCCACACTGTTCCTAATGTGAGATATCAAAGTAGATGTTTGTTGTATTTCTAGGCGTTAAGAAACAGTTCAGAGAGAGAAGATAGTCTTTGAAGAAGCACCCTCTTAGTTCTAATTCTCAATATACTTGATGAATGTGCATTCCTACAGTGTTTTCAGACTTGTTCACTTATGAGATAAAGAGAACTTCTTCACTTCTTGTTGTTTCTACTGGGTGATTCCAAAGAAGGGCTTAGAATGTGTATTTTAACCCAGTGGTTCCTAAAGGACGTTTTCGAGCCAAGTAGTTGTGGTAAAAAGCGTGTTCAAGTTACATGTATTGCAAATGTCCTGGAAGTCCCTCAGCCTCCTGATATCTTTTATATCTTTGCGACCCTATTTCAGTGACGCACTAACAGCATACTGTTCCTTGTGTGAGAAATCAAAGTAGCTGTTCTTTTGCTTCTAGGCCTTAAGAAACAGTTAAGGAGGTGAAAATAGTTCTTCTTTGAAGAAATTACACTCTGGTTCTAATTCTCAATATACTTGATGAAAGTGCGTTTTTACAGTGTGTTCAGACTTGTTCACTTATTGGATAAAGAGATCTTCTTCACTTCATGTTGTGCTTCTGTGCGATTACAAAGAACAGCTTAGAATGTGTATTTGAACCCAATGGTTTCTAATGGAAGCCTTCATGCCTAGTAGATGTGGTAAAAAGTGTGTTCAAATTACATGTATTACAAAATCCTCAAAACCCTCAGCCACCAGATATATTTATATCTCTTTGGGAACATATTTCAGTGAGACACTAACAGCCATACTGTTTCTATTGTGAGAAATCCAAGTAGATGTTGGTTTAACTTCTAGGCCTTCAGAAACAGTTCAGAGAGAGAAGATAGTTCGTCTTGAATAAAATACCCTCTTGGTTCTAATTTTCTATATACATGATGAATGTGTGTTCATACAGTGTTTTCAGGCTTGTTCACATATAGGATAAAGGGAACTTCTTCACTTCTTGTTGTTTCTACTGGGCGATTCCAAAGAAGAGCTTTGAATGTGTATTTGAACGGCATGGTTCCTAATGGACGCATTCACGCCTAATAATTATGGTAAAAAGTGTTTTAAGTTACATGTATTGCGAATGTCCTTGAGGTCCCTCACACTCCTCATCAGTTTTTATCTCTTTGCAACATACTTCAGTGATGCACTAACAGCGGTACTGTTCCTTGTGTGAGAAATCAAAGTAGACATTTGTTTTACTTCTAGGCCTTAAGAAACAATTAAGGGAGTGAAAATAGTTTGTCTTTGAAGAAATACACTCTTGGTTCTAATTCTCAATATACTTGATGAATGTGTGTTCTTACATTGTTTTCAGACTTGGTCACTTATGGGATAAAGAGAACTCCTTCACTTATTGTTGTTTCTACTGGGGGATTACAAAGAATGCCTTAGAATGTGTATTTGAATGCAATGGTTCCTAAAGGAAGCATGGCACCTAGTAGTTTTGGTAAAAAGTGTTTTCAAGTTACATGTATTGCAAACATCCTGGAAGTCCCTCAGCCTCCTGATATGTTTTTATCTCTTTGCGAACATATTCAGTGACACACGAACAGCTGTATTGTTCCTCCTGTGAGAAATCAAAGTATACGTTCTTTTAACTTCTAAGCCTTAAGAAACAGTTAAGGAGTGTAGATAGTTCGTCTTAGAAGAAAAACCACTCTTGGTTCTATTTCTCAGTATACTTGATGAATGTGTGTTCCTACATTGTTTTCAGACTTGTTAACTTATGGGATAAAGAGAACTTCTCCACTTCTTATTGTTTCTACTGGGGGATTATAAAGAGTGCCTTAGAATGTGTATTTTATCCCAATGGTTCCTAAAGGAGGCATTCGCACCTAGTAGTTTTGGTAAAAATTGTTTTCAAGTTACATGTATTGCAAACATCCTGGAAGTGCCTCAGCCTCTGATATGTTCTTATCTCTTTGCGAACATATTTCAGTGACACACTAACAGCTGTACTGTTCCTTGTGTGAAAAATCAAAGTAGACTTTAGTTTAACTTCTAGGCCTTAGAAACAGTTAAGGGAGTGAAGATAGTTCGTCTTTGAAGAAATTACACTCTTGATTCTAATTCTCAATATACTTGATGAATGTGCATTTTTACAGTATGTTCAGCCTTATTCACTTATGGGATAAAGAGAACTTCTTCACTTCATGTTGTGTTTTCTGCGCAATTACAAAGAACAGGTTAGATTGTGCATTTGAACGCAATGGTGTCTAATCGAAGCCTTCATGCCTACTAGATGTGCTCAAGTTACATGTATTACAAACGTCCTGGAAATCCCTAAGTCTCCAGATATGTTTACATCTCTTTGCGTACATATTATAGTGAGACACTAACAGCCACACTGTTCCTAGTACGAGAATTCAAAGTAGATGTTTGTTTTACTTCTTGGCCAGAAGAAACAGTTCTGAGAGACAAGATATTTCATCTTTGAATAAAGTACCCTCTTGGTTCTTATTCTCTATATATTTGATGAATGTGCATTCCTACATTTTTTTCAGACTTGTTCATTTATAGGATAAAGAGAACTTCTTCACTTCTTGTTGTTTCTACTGGGCAATTCCAAAGAAGAGCTTAGAATGCGTATTTGAACGCAATGGCTCCTAAAGTAAGTTTTCATGCCTAGTAATGTGGTAACAAGTGTGTTCAAGTTACATGTATTGCGAAAGTCCTGGAAGTCCCTCTGCCTCCTGATATGTTTTTGTCTCTTTGCGAACATATTTCAGTGATGCACTAACAGCCATACTGTTCCTAGTATGAGAAATCAAAGTAGACATTCGTTTAACTTCTAGCCTTAAGAAAGAGTTAAGGGAGTGAAAATAGTTCATCTTTGAAGAAAGTACAATCTTGGTTCTAATTCTCAATATACTTCATGAATGTGCATTTTTGCTGTGTTTTCAGACATGTTCCCTTATGGAATAAAGAGAACTTCTTCACTTCTTCTTTTTTGTTCTGCGCGATTACAAAGAACAGCTTAGAATGCGTATTTGTAAGCAAAGGTCTCTAATGGAAGCATTCGCGCCTAGTAGATGTGGTGAAAAGTGTGTTCTTGTTACATGTATTACGAAGTCCTTGAAAACCCTCAGCCACCAGATATGTTTATATCTCGTTGGGAACATATTTCAGTGAGGCACTAACAGCCATACTGTTTCTAGTGTGAGAAATCGAAGTAGACGTTGATTTAACTTCTAGGCCTTCAGAAACAGTTCAGAGAGAGAAGATAGTTCGTCTTGAATAAAATACCCTCTTGGTTCTAATTTTCTATATACTTCATGAATGTGCATTCATACAGTGTTTGCAGACTTGTTCACATATAGGATAAAGGGAACTTCTTCACTTCTTGTTGTTTCTACTGGGCGATTCCAATTTGAATGGCATGGTTCCTAATGGACGCATTCACGCCTAATAATTATGGTAAAAAGTGTTTTAAGTTACATGTATTGTGAATGTCCTTGAGGTCCCTCACACTCCTCATCAGTTTTTATCTCTTTGCAAACATACTTCAGTGACGCACTAACAGCGGTTCTGTTCCTTGTGTGAGAAATCAAAGTAGACATTTGTTTTACTTCTAGGCCTTAAGAAACAATTGAGGGAGTGAAAATAGTTCGTCTTTGAAGAACTACATACACTCTTGGTTCTAATTCTAAATATGCTTGATGAAAGTGCGTTCCTACAGTGTTTTCAGACTTGTTCACTTATGGGATATAGAGAACTTCTTCACTTCTTGTTGTTTGTTCTGTGGGATTCCAAAGAACAGCTTAGAATGTACATTTGAATGCAGTGGTTTCTACTGGAGGTCTTCACGCCTGATAGATGTGGCAAAAAGTGTGTTCAAGTTACATGTATTAAGAATGTCCTGGAAATCCCTCAGCCTCCAGATATGTTTATATCTCTTTGCAAACATATTTCAGTGAGGCACTCAAGTCATACTGTTTCTAGTGTGAGAAATCAAAGTAGATGTTCTTTTAACTTCTAGGGCTTAAGAAACAGCTAAGGGAGTGAAGATAGTTCGTCTTTGAAGACAGTACACTCTTGCTTCTAATTCTCAATATACTTGAAGAACAGGTTCCTACAGTGTTTTCAGACTTGTTCACTTATGGGATAAAGAGAACTTCTTCACTTCTTGTTGTTTGTACTGGGAGATTCCTAAGAAGAGCTTAGAATGTGTATTTTAATGCAATGGTTCCTAAAGGAAGCATTCACGCCTAGTAGTTGTGGTAAAAAGTGTGTTCAAGTTACATGTATTTCGAACGTCCTGAAAGTCCTCAGCCTCCTGATATGATTTTATCTCTTTGCAAACATATTTCAGTGACACACTAACAGCTGTACAGTTCCTTGTGTGAGAAATCAAAGTAGACGTTCATTTAATTTCTAGGCCTTAAGAAACAATTAAGGGAGTGAAGATAGTTCGTCTTTGAAGAAAGTACAGTCTTGGTTCTAATTCTCAATATACTTGATAAATGTGTGTTCCTACAGTGTGGTCAGACTATTTCACTTATGGGATAAAGAGAACTTCTTCACTTCACCTTGATTGTTCAGCGTGAATACAAAGAACAGCTTAGAATGTGTACTTGTACGCAATGGTTTCAAATGGAAGCATTTGTGCCTAGTAGATGTAGTAAAAAATGTGTTTAAGTTACATGTATTATGAAAGTCCTGGAAATTCTTCAGCCTCCAGATAAGTTTATACCTCTTTGCAAAATTATTTCAGTGAGGCTCTAACTGCTCCTAGTGTGATAAATCAAAGTAGATGTTCTTTTAACTTCAAGGCCTTAAGAAACAGTTAAGGGAGTGAAGATAGTTCATCTTTGAAGAGAGGACACTCTTGTTTCTCATTCTCAATATACTTGATGAATGTGCATTCCTACAGTGTTTTCAGACTTGTTAACTTATGGGATAAAAAGAACTTCTTCACTTCTGGTGTTTGTTCTGGGCGATTCCATGGAACAGCTTAGAATGTGTATTTGAACCAGTGGTTTCTAATGGAAGCATTCGCGCCTAGTAGATGTGGTAAAAAGTGTGTTCAACTTACATGTATTATGAACGTCCTGGAAGTCCCTCAGCCAACAGATATCTTTATATCACTTTGTGAATATATTTAAGTGATCACTAACAGCCACACTGTTCCTAATGTGAGATATCAAAGTAGATAGTTGTTATATTTCTAGGCGTTAAGAAAGAGTTCAGAGAGAGAAGATAGTCTTTGAAGAAAGTACATTCTTGGTTCTAATTCTCAATATACCTGTTGAATGTGCATTCCTAGAGTGTTTTCAGACTTGTTCACTTATGAGATAAAGAGATCTT
The DNA here is from genome assembly GCA_907164525.1 of Lophiomys imhausi. Lineage (NCBI taxonomy): Eukaryota > Metazoa > Chordata > Mammalia > Rodentia > Muridae > Lophiomys > Lophiomys imhausi. Next base: position 7,035,461 of record CAJQZJ010034249.1, read on the forward strand.
CTTCACTTCTTGTTGTTTTCACTGGGTGATTCCAAAGAAGGGCTTAGAATGTGTATTTTAACCCAATGGTTCCTAAAGGACGCTTCCGCGCCTAGGAATTGTGGTAAAATTGTGTTAGAGTTACATTTATTGCGAACACCCTGGAAGTCCCTGAACCTCCTGATATGTTTTTATACCTTTGCGATCATATTTCAGTGATGAACTAACAGCCTTAATGTTCCTTGTGGGAGAAATCAAAGTAGATGTTCTTTTAACTTTTTGGCCTTAAAAAACAGTTAAGGAGGTGAAAATAGTTCGTATTTGAAGAAAGAACACTCTGGATCTAATTCTCAATATACTTGATGAAAATGCGTTTTTACAGTGTGTCCAGACTTGTTCACTTATTGGATAAAGAGGTCTTTTTCACTTCATGTTGTGCTTCTGTGCGATTACAAAGAACATCTTAGAATGTGTATTTGAACCCAATGGTTTCTAATGGAAGCCTTCATGCCTAGTAGATGTGGTAAAAAGTGTGCTCAAGTTACATGTATTACAAAATCCTCAAAACCTTCAGCCACCAGATATATTTATATCTCTTTGGGAACATATTTCAGTGAGGCACTAACAGCCATACTGTTCCTAGTGTGAGAAATCAAAATAGACGTTCTTTTAACTTCTAGGCCTTAAGAAACAGTTAAGGGAGTGAAAATAGTTCATCTCTGAAGAAAGTATACTCTTGTTTCCAATTCTCAATATTCTTGATGAATGTGTGATCCTACAGTGTTTTCAGACTTCTTCACTTATGGGGAAAGAGAACTTCTTCATTTCTTGTTGTTTCTACTGGGAGATTCCATAAGAAGAGCTTAGAATGTGTATTTGAATGCAGTGGTTCCTAAAGGACCCTTTCGTGCCTAGTAGTTGTGGTAAAAAGTATGTTCAAATTACATGTATTGCGAACATCCTGGAAGTCCCTCAGCATCCTGGTATGTTTTTATCTCTTTGCAAACATATTTCAGTGATGCACTAACAGCCGTACTGTTCCTTGTGTGAGTAATCAAAGTTCATGCTCGTTTAACTTCTAGGCCTTATGAAACAGTTAAGGGAGTGAAGATAGTTCGTCTTAGAAGAAAGTATACTTTTGTTTCTAATTATCAATATACTTGATGAATGTGCATTCCTACAGTGTGTTCAGACTTCTTCACATATGAGATAAAGAGAACTTCTTCACTTCTTGTTGTTTCTACTCGCGATTAAAAAGTTCACCTTAGAATGTGTACTTGAATGTATTGGTTTCGAATGGATGCCTTCGTGCCTAGTAGACGTGGGAAAAGTGCATTCCTCTTACATGTATTATGAATGTCCTGGAAGTCCCTCAGCCAACAGATATGTTTATATCTCTTTGTGAACATATTTCAGTGATCACTAACAGCAATAGTGTTCCTAATGTGAGATATCAAAGTAGACGTTTGTTGTACTACTAGGCCTTAAAAAACAATTCAGAGAGAGAAGATATTTCTCTTGGAAGAAAGTACCCTCTTGGTTCTATTTCTCAATATACTTGATGAAAGTGCGTTCCTACAGTGTTTTCAGATTTGTTCACTTATGGGATAAAGAGAACTTCTTCCCTTCTTTTTGTTTGTACTGGGTGATTCCTAAGAAGAGCTTAGAATGTGTATTTTAATGCAATGGTTCCTAAGGGAAGCATTCATGCCTAGTAGTTGTGGTAAAAAGTGTGTTCAAGTTACATGTATTTCGAACGTCCCTGAAGTCCCTCAGCCTCCTGATATGATCTTATCTCTTTGCAAACATATTTCAGTGACACACTAACAGCTGTACAGTTCCGTGTGTGAGAAATAAAAGTAGATGTTTATTTAATTTCTAGTCCTTAAGAAACAGTTAAGGGAGTAAAGATAATTCGTCTTTGAAGAGAACCAACACTCTTGGTTCTAATTCTCAATATACTTGATGAATGTGCATTCCTACATTGTTTTCAGACTTGATAACTTATGGGATAAAGAGAACTTCTTCCCTTCTGCTGTTTTTCCTGGGCGATTACATAGCACAGCTTAGAATGTGTATTTGAACCAGTGGTTTCTAATGGAAACCTTCGTGCCTAGTAGACGTGGGAAAAAGTGTGTTCAACTTACATGTATTATGAACGTCCTGGAAATCCCTCAGCCAACAGATATGTTTATATCTCATTGCGAACATATATCTGTGATCACTATCAGCAATAGTGTTCCTAATGTGAGATATTAAAGTAGACATTTTTTGTACTACTGGGCCTTAAGAAACAGTTCAGAGAGAGAAGATATTTATCTTGGAAGAAAGTACCCTCTTCATTCTAATTCTCAATATACTTGATGAACGTGCGTTCCTACAGTGTTTTCAGACTTGTTCACTCATGGGATAAAGAGAACTTCTTCACTTCTTGTTGTTTGTTCGGGGCAATTCCAAAGAACAGCTTAGAATGAGTATTTGAATGCAATGGTTTCTAATGGATGCCTTCATGCCTAGTACATGTGGTAAAAAGTGTGTTCAAGTTACATATATTACGAATGTCCTGGAAATCCAACAGCCTCCACATATGTTTATATCCCTTTGCAAACATATTTCAGTGAAGCACAAAAGCCATAATGTTTCTCAGTGGGAAATAAAAGTAGATGTTCTTTTAACTTCTAGGCCTAAGAAACAGTTAAGGGAGTGTAGATAGTTCGTCTTTGAAGAAAGAACACTTTTGGTTCCATTTCTCAATATACTTGATGAATGTGTGTTCCTACATTGTTTTCAGACTTGTTCACTTATGGGATAAAGAGAACTTCTCCACTTCTTGTTGTTTCTACTGGGGGATTACAAAGAATGCCTTAGAATGTGTATTTTAACCCAATGGTTCCTAAAGGAAGCATTTGCACTTAGTAGTTTGGTAAAAAGTGTTTTCAAGTTACATGTATTTCGAATGTCCTGGAAGTCCCTCAGCTTCCTGATATGTTCCTATCTAATTGCGAACATATTTCAGTGACACACTAACAGCCGTACTGTTCCTTTTGTGAAAAATCAAAGTAGACTTTCGTTTAACTACTAGGCCTTAGAAACAGTTAAGGGACTGAAGATAGTTCATCTTTAAAGAAAGTACACTGTTGGTTCTAATTCTCAATTTACTTGATGAATGTGCATTTTTACAGTATGTTCAGACTTATTCACTTACTTGATAAAGGGAACTTCTTCACTTCATGTTGTGTGTTCTACGCAATTACAAAGAACAGCTTAGATTGTGCATTTGAACGCCATGGTGTCTAATCGAAGCCTTCGCGCCTAGTAGATGTGCTCAAGTTACATGTATTACAAACGTCCTGGAAATCCCTAAGCCTGCAGATATGTTTACACTCTTTGCGAACATATTTCAGTGACACACGAACAGCTGTATTGTTCCTCCTGTGAGAAATCAAAGTAGACGTTCTTTCAACTTCTAGGCCTTAAGAAACTGTTCAGAGGGTGAAGGTGGTTCATCTTTGAAGAAAGTGCGCTCTTGGTTCTAATCTCTATATACTTGATGAATGTGTGTTCCCACAGTGTGTTAAGACTTGTTCCCTTATGGGATAAAGAGAAAGTCTTCACTTCTTGTTGTTTGTACTGGGTGATTCCAAAGTAGAGCTTAGAATGTGTACTTGAACGCAATGGTTCCTAAAGGAAGCATTTGTGCCTAGTTGTTTTGGTAAAAATGTGTTCAAGTTACATGTATTATGAACATCCTAAAAATTCCTCAGCCTCCAGATATGTTTATATCTCTTTGCGAACATATTTCAGTGACACACTAACAGCTGTATGGTTCCTTGTTTGAGAAATCAAAGTAGACATTTCTTTTGCTACTTAAGGAACAGTTCAGAGAGTGAAGATAGTTCGTCTTTGAAGAATGTACCCTCTTGGTTCTAATTCTCTATATACTTGATGAATGTGCATTCCTACAGGGTGTTCATACTTTTTCACTTATGGAATAAAGGAAACTTCTTCACTTCTTATTGTCTGTACTGGGCCATACCAAACATGAGTTTAGAACATGTATTTGAATGCAATGGTTCCTAATGGAAGCCTTTACGCTGAGCAAATGTATAAACGTATGTTCTAGTTACATGAATTATGAACATCCTGGAAATCCCTCAGCTTCCAGGTATGTTTATATCTCTTTGCAAACATATTTCAGTGACACACTAACAGCCATACTGTTCCTCATGTGAGAAATCAAATTAGACATTCATTGAACTAACAGGCCTTAAGAAACAGTTCAGAGAATGAAGTTGTTTCATATTTGAAGAAAGTACACTCTTGGTTCTAATTCTCTATATACTTGATGAATGTGGGTTCCTACTGTGTGTTCACATATAGTCACTTATGGGAAAAAGAGAACTTTTTCACTTCTTGTTTGTACTGGGCCATACCAAACATGAGTTTAGAATGTGTATTTGAACACAATGTTTCCTAATGTAGGCCTTTGCGCCAGGCAGTTGTAGTAAAAATTATGTTCTAGTTACATGAATTACGAACCTGGAAGCCCCTCAGTCTCCAGATATGTTTATATCCCTTTGCAAACATATTTCAGTGACACACTAACAGCCACAATGTTCTTCTTGTGAGAAATCAAAATAGACATTCATTTCACTACTAGGCCTTAAGAAACAGTTCTGAGAGTGAAGATGGTTCATCTATGAAGAAAGTAACCTTTTGTTTCTAATTCTCTATATACTTGATGAGTGTGCATTCCTACACTGGGTTCAGACTTGTTCACTTAGGGATAAGGAGAACTTCTTCACTTCTTCTGTTTCTACTGGGCGATTCCAAAGAAGATCTTAGAATGTGTACTTGAACGCAATGGTTCCTAAAGGAAGTATTCACACCTACTGGTTGTGGTAAAATGTGTGTTCAAGTTACATATATTATGAATGTCCTGGAAATCCCTCAGCCTCCAAATATGTTTTTATCCCTTTGTGAACATATTTCAGTGACACATTTACAGCCATACTGTTCCTAGTGTGAGAAATCAAAGTAGACATTTGTTTTACTTCTAGGCCTTAAGAAATGGTTCAGAGAGTGAAGATAGTTCATCTTTCAAGAAAGTACCCTCTTGACTCTATTTCTCTACTTGATGAATCTGTGTTCCTACAGTGTGTTCAGACTTGTTCATTTATGTGATAAAGATAACTTCTTCACTTCTGGTTGTTTGTACTGGTCCATTTCGAACACGAGTTTATGTATTTGAATGCAATGGTTCCTAATGGAAACCATTGCGCCTAGTAGTTGTAGTAAAAACTATGTTCAAGTTACATGAATTACGAATGTCCTGGAAATCCCTTAGCCTCCACATGTTTTTTTCGGTTTGCGAACATATTTCAGTGAAACATTAACAGCCATACTGTTCCTCGTGTGAGAAATCAAAGTAGATGTTCCTTTTACTACTAGGCATTCAGAAACAGTTCAGAGAGTGAAGAAGGTTACTATTTGAAGAAAGTACCCCGTTGGTTGTAGTTCTATATACTTGATAAATCTCTGTTAGTACTGTATGTTCAGAGTTGTTCACTTATGGGATAAAGAGAATTCTTCACTTCTTTTTGTTTTTAGTGGGCGATTCCAAAGATGAGCCTAGAATGTGTACTTGAAAGCAATGGTTCCTTAAAGAAACATTCATGCTTAGTATTTGTGGTAAAAAGTGTGTTCATGTTACATGTATTATGAACGTCCTGGAAATCCCTCAGCCTCCAGATATGTTTATATCTCTTTCTGAACATATTTCAGTGAAACAGTAACAGCCATACCGTTCCTCGTGTGAGAAATGAGAGTAGTTCGTTTTACTACTAGGACTTAAGAACCAGTTAAGGGAGTGGAGATGGTTCGTCTTTGAAGAAAGTACACTCTTGCCTCGAATAATCTATATACATGATGAATGTGTGTTCCTACTGTGTGTTCAGACTTGTTAACTTATGGGATAAAGAGAACTTCTTCACTTCTTGTTGTTTGTTCTGTGTGATTACAAAAACAGCTTAGAATGTGGATTTGAACGCAATGGTTTCTATTGGAAGCATTCATACCTAGTAGATATGGTAAAAACTGTGTTCAAGTTACATGTATAATGAACTTCCTGAAAATCTCTCAGCCTCCAGATATGTTTATATGTCTTTGTGAACATATTTCAGTAAGGCACTAACAGCCATACTGTTCCTACTGTTAGAAATCAAAGTAGAGTTTCGTTTTACTTCTGGGCCTGAAGAAACATTTCAGAGAGAGAAGATAGTTCGTCCTCGAATAAAGTACCCTCTTGGTTCTAATTCTCTCTATACTTGATAAATGTGCATTCCTATAGCCTTTAGAGATATGTTCACTTATGGGAGAAAGAGAACTTTTTCACTTCTTGTTGTTTCTACTGATCCATTCCAAACACGACCTTAGAATGTGTATTTGAACGCAATGGTTCCTAAAGGAAGCATTCGTGTCTAGTAGTTGTGGTAAAAAGTGTGTTCAAGTTACATGTATTACGAATGTACTGGAAATACTCAGTCTCCACATATGGCCCAGTACAAACAACAAGAAGTGAAGAAGTTCTCTTTAGCCTATAAGTGAACAAGACTGAACAAATGTAGGAACGCACATTCATCAAGTATATAGAGATTTAAAACTTAGAGGAGACTTTCTTCAAAGATGAACTATCTTCACTCTCTGAACTGTTTTCTAAGGTCTAGTAGTAAAACGAATGTCCACTTATATTTCTCACACAAGGAACAATATGGCTGTGTGTGTGTCACTGAAATATGTCCACAAAGAGAAATAAACATATCTGGAGGCTGAGGGATTTCCTGGATGTTCGTAATTCATGTAACTTGAACACAATATTTACCACAACTACTTGGCGTGAATGCTTCCTTTAGGAATAATTGCATTCAAATACACATTCTAAGCACTTCTTTGGATTCGCCCAGTCGAAACAAAGAGAAGTGAAGAAGTTCTCTTTATCTCATAAGTGAAGAAGTCTGAACACACTATAGGAATGCACAGTCATCAAGTATATAGAGAATTAGAACCAAGAGGATATTTTATATAACAACGAACTATCTTCACTCTCTGAAAGATTGTTCTTTCAGAGAGTTTCTTAAGGCCTAGTAGTAAAACAAACATCTACTTTGATTTCTCACATGATGAACAGTATGGCTGTCAGTGTGTCACTGAAATATGTTCACAAAGAGTTATAAACATATCAGGAGGCTGAGGGATTTTCAGGACGTTCATAATTCATGTAACTTGAACACTCTATTTACTGTAACTACTAGGCCCAAATGCTTCCTTGAGGAATCATTGTGTTCAAGTACACATTCAAAGCTCGTGTTTGCAATGGGCCAGTATAAACAACAAGAAGTGAAGAAGTTCTCTATATCCCATAAGTGAACACGACTGAACACACTGTAGGAACGCACATTCATCTAAGATTTAGAACTTAGAGGGGACTTTCTTCAAAGACGAACTATCTTCACTCTCTGAAATGTTTCTAAAGGCCTAGTAGTAAAATGAACGTCTACTTTGATTTTTCACACGAGGAACAATATGGCTGTTAGTGCGTCACTGAAATATGTTCGCAAAGAGACATAAACATGTCTGGAGGCCGAGGGATTTCCAGGACTTTCATAATACATATAACTTGAACACAATTTTTACCACAACTACTAGTGGCTAATGATTCCTTTAGGAACCATTGCATTCAAATACACGTCTAAGCTCTTCTTTGAAATCTCCCCACAGAAAGAACAAGACGTTCAGATGTTCCCTTTAACCCATGTGTGAACAAGTCTGAAAAAACTGTAGGAATGCACATTCATCAGGTATATTGAGAATTAGAACCAAAAGGGTACTTTCTTCAAAGACAAAATATCATCACTCTCTGAACTGTTTCTTAAGGTCTCATAGTAAAAAGAACGTCTACTCTGATTTCTCACAGGAGGAACAGTATGGCTGTTAGTGTGTCACTGAAATATGTTCGCAAAGAGATATAAACATATCTGGACGCTGAGGGATTTCCAGGATGTTCTCAATTCATGCAAATTGAACACATTATTTACCGCAACTACTAGGCACAAATGCTTCCTTTAAAAACCATTGCATTCAAATATAAATTCTAAGCTCGTGTTTGGAATGGGCCAGTACAAACAGGAAGTGAAGAAGTTCTCTTTATCCCATAAGTGAACAAGTCAAAGCACAGTGTAGGAACGCACATTCATCAAATATATAGAGAATTAGAACCAAGAGAGTAATTTCTTCAAAGACAAACTATCTTCATGCTCTGAACTTTTTCTTAAGGCCTACTAGTAAAAGGAACGTCTACTTTGATTTCAAACACGAGGAATAGTATGGCTGTTAGTGTGTCACTGAAATATGTTCGCAAAGAGATATAAACATGTCTGGAGGCTAACGGATTTCCTGGACATTCGTAAAACATGTAATTTGAACACACTTTTTAGCACAATGACTAAGATCCAATGTTTCCTTTAGGAACCATTGCGTTCAAATACACATTCTAAGACCTTCTTTGGATTTTCCCAGTGGAAACAACAAGAAGTGAAGAAGTTTTCTTTATCTCAGAAGTGAACAAGTCTGAAAACATAGTAGGCATCCACATTCATCAGGTATATTGAGATTTAGAACCAAGAGTGTACTTTTTTCAAAGACGAACTATCCTCACTCTCTGAACTGTTTCTTAAGGCCTAGTAGTAAAAGGAACGTCTACTTTGATTTCTCACAAGAGGAAATATATGGTTGTTAGTGTGTCAATGAAATATATTCCAAAGAGATATAAAATCTGGAGGCTGAGGGACTTCCAGGACATTCGTAATTCATGTAACTTGAACATACTTTTTTCTAAAGTTACAAGGTACAAATGCTTCCATTAAAACCATTGTGTTCAAATACACAGTCTAAGCTCGAGTTTGGAATGGCCCATTAAAAACAACAAAAATGGAGGTAGTTCTCTTTATCCTATAAATGAACAGGTCACAACACACCTTATGAATGCACATTCGTCAAGTATATAGAGAACAGAACCAAGGCGGTACGTTCTCCAAAGACGAACTATCTTCACTCTCTGAACTGTTTCTTAAGGCCTAGTAGTAAAACGAACTTCTCCTTTGAATTCTAACAGGAGAAATTGCACAGCTGTTAGTGTGTCACTGAAATATGTTCTCAAAGAGATATAAACATACCTGGAGGCTTAGGAATTTCCAGGACGTTCATAATACATGTATCTTGAACACATTAATTACCATAAGTACTAAGTGCAAACACTTCCTTTAGGAACCATTGTGTTCAAATATATATTTTAAGCTCGGGTTTTGTATGGCCCAGTAGAAAAAAAAAAGAAGTGAATAAGTTCTCTTTATCCCATAAGTGAACAAGACTAAAAAAATGTAGGAACGCACATTCATCAAGTATATAGAAAATTTGAACCAAGGCTGTACTTTCTTCAAATACGAACTGTCTTCACTCTCTGAACTGTTACTGAAGGCCTAGTAGTAAAACGAATGTCTGCTTGATTTCTCACAAGAAAAATACGACTTTAGTGTGCCACTGAAATATGTTGGTAAAGAGATATAAAAATATCTGGAGCCTGAGAGACTTCCAGGACTTCCGTAATTCATGTAAGTTGAACTTATTTTTACTAAAACAACTATGCGCAAAGGCTTCCATTAGGAACCATTGGGTTCCAATATACATTCTAAGCTCGAGTTTGGAATGGTGTAGTACAAACAACAAAAAGGGAAGAAGTTCTCTTTATCCTATAAGTGAACAAGTCTGAAGACACTGTAGGAATGCACATTCGTCAAGTATATAGAGAATTAGAACCAAGAGGGTACTTTCTTCAAAGACAATCTTCACTCTCTGAACTTTTTCTTAGGGCCTAGCAGAAAAATAACAACTACTTTGATTTCTCACACCAGGAAAAATAAGGCTGTTAATTTGCCACTGAAATATGTCGCAAAGAGATTTAAAAATATCTGGAGGTTGAGGGACTTACAGGACGTTCCTAATTCATGTAGCTTGAACATACTTTTTACTACCACAACTAGGGGCAAAGATTTCCATTAGGAACCGTTGCATTCAAATACACATTCTAAGCTAGAATTTTGAATGGCCCAGTACAAACAGCACAAAGGGAAGAACTTCTCGTTATCCTATAAGTGCACATGTCTGATCACACTGCAGGAACGCATATTCTTCAAGTATAAGGAGAATTAGAACCAAGATTGTACTTTCTTCAAAAACGAACTATCTTCACTCTCTGAACTATTTCTTAAGTCCTAAGTAAAATGATGGTCTACTTTGATTTCTCACATGAGGAAGAGTATGGATGTTAGTGTGTCACTGAAATATTATCACAAAGAGATATAAACATATCTGCAGGCTGAGGGATTTCCTGGACATTTGTAATACATGTAACTTCAACAAAATTTTTAGCACAACTACTAGGCGCCAATGCTTCCTTTAGGAACCATTGCATTCAAAAACACATTCTAAGCTCTTCTTTGCAATCGCCCAGTAGAAACAAGAAGTGAAGAAGTTTTCTTTATCCCATAAGTGAACAAGTCTGAACACACTGTAGGAATGCACATTCATCAAGTATATAGAAAAATAGAGCCTAGAGGCTACTTTCTTCAACGAAGAACTATCTTCACTCTTGAACTGTTTCTTAAGGCCTAGTAAAAAAACGAATGTCTACTTTGATTTCTCACATGAGGAACAGTAGGACTGTTAGTGTGTCACTAAAACATGTTCACAAATGGATATAAACATATCTGGAGCCTGAAGAATTTCCATGATGTTCATAATTTATGTAACTTGAACATACTTTTTACTACAACTACTAGGCACAAAGCTTCCATTAAAACCATTGCATTCAAATACACATTCTATGCTAGTGTTTGGAATGGATGAGTACAAACAACAAAAGGGAAGAAGTTCTCTTTATCCTAAAAGTGCACAAGTCTCAACACACTGTGGGAACAAACATTCATCATGTATGTAGAGAATTAGAACCAAGGGTGTACTTTCTTCAAATATGAACCGTCTTTGCTCTCTCAACTCTTTCTGATGGCCTAGTAGTAAAAAGAATGTCTACTTAGATTTCTCACATGAGGAATAATACAGCTGTTAGTGTGCCACTAAAATATGTTCGCAATGAGATATAAAAATATGTAGAGGCTGAGGGACTTCCAGGATATTCGTAATTCATGTAACTTAAACTTATATTTACTACAACTGCAACACACAAATGATTCGATTAGGAACGTTGCATTCATATAATCATTCTAAGCTCAAGTATGGAATGGCCCAGTACATACAACAAAAATGGAAGAAGTACTCTTTATCCTGTAAGTGAACAAGTGTGAACACACTGTAGGAATGCACATTTATCAATTATATAGATAATTAGAACCAAGAGGGTACTTTCTTCAAAGACAAACTATCTTCCCTCTCTGAACTGTTTCTTAAGGCTTCCTATAAAACGAACGTCTACTTTGATATCTCACACGATGAACAGTGTGTCTTTGTTGTGTCACGGTAATATGTTCACAAACAGGTATAAACATTTCTGGAGGCCCTGGGACTTCCAGAATGTTCATAATACATGTAACTTGAACACACTTTTTACCAAAACTACTAGTCGCACATGCTTCCTTTAGGAACCATTGAGTTCAAATACACTTTCTAAATTCCTCTTTGGAATCTCCCCACAGAGAGAACAAGAGGTGCAGATGTTCTCTTTAACCCATGAGTGAACAAGTCTGAAAACACTGTAGGAATGCACATTCATCAGGTATATTGAGAATTAGGACCAAGAGGGTATTTTATTCAAAGACCAACTATCTTCACTCTCTGATCTGTTCCTTAAGGCCTAGTAGTAAAACGAATGTCTACTTTGATTTCTCACAAGAAGAGTAGTATGGTTGTTAGTGTGTCACTGAAATATCTTCGCAAAGAGGTATAAACATATCTGCAGGCTGAGGGATTTCCTGAACATTCGTAATACATTCAACTTGAACATATGTTTTACTACAACTACTAGGGGCAAAGGCTTCCATTTGGAAATGTTGCTTTTAAATGCACATTCTAAGCTCTTCTTTGGATTCGCCCAGTAGAAACAAGACATGAAGAAGTTTTCTATATCCCATAAGTGAACAAGTCTGAACACAGTGTAGGAAAGCACATTTATCAAGTGTATAGAGAATAAGAACCAAGAGGGTACTTTCTTCAAAGACGAACTATCTTCTCTCTCTGAACTTTTTCTTAAGGCATAGTAGTAAAACAAATGTCTCCTTTGATTTCTCACATTAGGAACAATACAGCTCTTCTTGTATCACTGAAATACATTCGCAAAGAGATATAAAAATATCTAGAGGCTGAGGGACTTCAGGACGTTCATAATTCATGTTACTTAAACTTATTTTTACTACAAAGGCTACAGGCAACGGATTCCATTAGGACCCGTTGTGTTCAAATAAACATTCTAAGCTAGAGGTTGAATGGCCCAGTAAAAACAACAAAAAGGGAAGAACTTCTCTTTATCCCTTAAGTGAACAAGTCTGAACACACTGTAGGAACACACATTCATCAAGTATATACAGAATTAAAACCAAGAGGGTACATTCTTCAAAGACGAACTATTTTCACTCTCTGAACTGTTTCTTAAGTCCTAAGTAAAACGAACGTCTACTTTGATATCTCCCACGAGGAAGAGTATGGCTGTTAGTGTGTCACTGGAATATTTTGGCAAAGCGATAAAAACATATCTGCAGGCTGAGGGATTTCCTGGACGTTAATAATACTTGTAACTTGAACACAATTTTTAGCACAACTACTAGGCTCCAATGCTTCCTTTAGGAACCATTGCATTCAAAAACACATTCTAAGCTCTTTTTTGGAATCGCCCAGTAGAAACAAGAAGTGAAGAAGTTTTCTTTAACCCATAAGTGAACAAGTCTGAACACACTGTAGGAACACACATTCATCAAGTATATACAGAATTAAAACCAAGAGGGTACATTCTTCAAAGACGAATATCTTCACTCTCTGAACTGTTTCTTAAGGCCTAGTAGTAAAACGAATGTCTATTTTGATTTCTCACAAGAGGAGTAGTATGGCTGTTAGTGTGTCACTGAAATATGTTTGCAAAAAGATATAAGCATATCTGTAGGCTGAGGGATTTTCTGGACGTTCATAATACATTTAACTTGAACATATGTTTTACTACAACTACTAGGGGCAAAGGCTTCCATTAGGAAACTTGCTTTCAAATACACATTCTAACCTCTTCTTGGGAATCTCCCAGTAGAAACAAGAAGTGAAGAAGTTTTCTTTATCCCATAAGTGAACAAGTCTGAATACACTGTAGGTAAGCACAGTCATCAAGTATATAGAGAATTAGAACCAAGAGAGTATTTTCTTCAAAGACCAACTATCTTCACTCTCTGAACTGTTTCTTAAGGCCTAGTAGTAAAACGAATGTCTACTTTGATTTCTCACACAAGGAGTAGTATGGCTGTTAGTGTGTCACTGAAATATGTTCGCAAAGAGATATAAACATATATGCAGGCTGAGTGATTTCCTTGACGTTCGTAATGCATGTAACTTGAACACACTTTTTACCACAAGAACTAGGCACCAATGCTTCCTTTAGGAACGATTGTGTCAAATACACATTCTAAGCTCTTCTTTGGACACACCCAGTAGAAACAAGAAGTGAAGAAGTTTTCTTTACCTTATAAGTGAACAAGTCTGTAAACACCGTAGGTATGCACATTCATCATGTATATTGATATTTAGAAGAAAGAGGATATTTTCTTCAAAGACGAACTATCTTCTCTCTCTTAACTGTTTCTTAAGCACTAGTAGTAACAAATGTCTCCTTTGATTTCTCACAGGAGCAACAATACAGCTCTTTTTGTATCACTGAAATATGTTCGCAAAGAGATATAAACACATGTGAAGGCTGAGGGATTTCTAGGGTGTTGGTAAAAACTTTCTTAATACCTGTACTTTGAACACACTTTTTTATCACAACTACTAGGTGCCAATGTTTCCCTTAGGAACCTTTGTGTTCAAATACATATTCTAAGCTCTTCTTTGGACTTGCCCAGTAGGAACAACAAGAAGTGAAGAAGTTTTCTTTATCTCATAAGTGAACAAGTCTGTAAACACCGTAGGTATGTATATTCATCATGTATATTGAGATTTAGAACCAAGAGGATACTTTCTTCAAAGACAAACTATCTTCACTCTCTGAACTGTTTCTTAAGGCTTTGTAGCAAATCGAATGTCTCCTTTGTTTTCTCACATGAGGAAAAATACGGCTGTTAGTGTGCCACTGAAATATGTTCGCATAGAGATATAAAAATATCTAGAGGCTGAGGGACTTCCAGGACGTTCATAATTCATGTAACTAGTACATACTTTTTACTACAACTATTAGGAACAAAGGCCTCCATTAAAATCATTGCATTCAAATACACATTTTATGCTAGAGTTTGGAATGGCCCAGTACAAATAACAAAAAGGGAAGAAGTTTTTTTTATACTATAAGTGCACAAGTCTGAACACACTGTAGGAACACACATTCATCAAGTATGTAGAGAATTAGAACCAAGGGTGTACTTTCTTCAATATGAACTATCTTCACTCTCTGAACTCTTTATGAAGGCCTAGTAGTAAAACGAATGTCTACTTTGATTTCTCACATGAGGAATAATACGGCTGTTAGTGTCCCACTGAAATATGTTCTGCAAAGAGATATAAAAATATCTAGAGGTGAGGTACTTCCAGGACATTTGTAATTCATGTAACTTAAACTTATTTTTACTACAACTACTACGTGTAAAGCTTCCATTAGGAACCGTTGCGTTCATATAAACATTCTAAGCTCGAGTTTGGAGTGGCCCAGTACAAACAACAAAAATGGAAGAAGTACTCTTTATCCTATAAGTGAACAAGTTTGAACACACTGTAGGAATGCACATTCATCAAGTATATAGAAAATTAGACCCTAGAAGCTACTTTCTTCAAAGAAGTACTATCTTCACTCTTGAACTGTTTCTTAAGGCCTAGTAGTAAAATGAACTTCTACTTTGATTTCTCACATGAGGAACAGTATGGCTGTAGTATGTCACTGAAATATATTCACAAAGAGGTATAAACATGTCTGGAGGCTGAGCGATTTCCAAGACGTTCATAATTTATGTAACTTGAACATACTTTTTACTTCAACTACTAGGCACAAAAGCTTCCATTAAAACTGTTGCATTCAAATACACATTCTATGCTAGTGTTTGGAATGGATGAGTACAAACAACAAAAGGGGAGAAGTTCTCTTTATCGTAAATGTACACAAGTCTCAACACACTGTAGTAACAAACATTCATCAAGTATGTAGAGAATTAGAAACAAGGGTGTACTTTCTTCAAATATGAACTGTCTTTGCTCTCTGAACTCTTTCTGATGGCCTAGTAGTAAAAAGAATGTCTACTTTGATTTCTCACATTTTGAACAATACGGCTGTTTGTGTGCCACTAAAATAAATTCGCAATGAGGTATAAAAATATCTAGAGGCTTAGGGACTTCCAGGGTATTCGTACTTCATGTAACTTCAACTTATTTTTACAACAATTGCAACACGCAAAGGATTCTATTAGGAACCGTTGCGTTCATATATGCATCTAAGCTCAAGTTTGGAATGGCCCAGTAAAACAACAAAAATGGAAGAAGTACTCTTTATCCTATATGTGAACAACTGTTAACACACTGTAGGAATGCACATTCATCAATTATATAGATAATTAGAACCAAGAAGGTACTTTCTTCAAAGACAAACTATCTTCCCTCTCTGAACAGTTTCTTAAGGCCAACTAGTAAAACGAACGTCTACTTTGATTTCCCACATGATGAACAGTGTGGCTGTGGTGTGTTACTGTAATATGTTCACAAAAAGGTATAAACATTTCTGGAGGCCCAGGGACTTCCAGAATGTTGGTAATACATGTAACTTGAACACACTTTTTACCAAAACTACTAGTCACGAATGCTTCCTTTAGGAAACATTGCGTTGAAATACACTTTCTAAATTCTTCTTTGGAATGTCCCCACAAAGAACAAGACATGCAGATGTTCTCTTTAACCCATGAGTGATCAAGTCTGAAAACACTGTAAGAATGCACATTCATCAGGTATATTGAGAATTAGAACCAAGAGGGTACTTTCTTCAAAGACAAACTGTCTTCACTCTCTGAACTTTTTCTTAAGGCCTAGTAGTAAAACAAATGTCTACTTTAATTTCTCACACAAGGACTAGTATGGCTGTTAGTGATCTTCGCACAAAGATATAAACATATCTTCAGGCTGAGGGATTTCCTGGACGTTCATAATACATTCAACTTGAACACATGTTTTACTACAAATATTAGGGAAAAAGGCTTCCATTTGGAAATGTTGCTTTCAAATACACCTTCTAACGTCTTCTTGGGAATCGCCCAGTAGAAACAAGAAGTGAAGAAGTTTTCTATATCCCATAAGTGAACAAGTCTGAACACACTGTAGGTAAGCAGTCATCAAGTATATAGAGAATTAGAACCAAAAGGGTACTTTCTTCAAAGACAAACTATCTTCACTCTCTGAACTGTTTCTTAAGGCCTAGTATTAAAACGAACGTCTACTTTGATTTCTCACAAGAGGAGTATTATGGCTGTTAGTGTGTCACTGAAATATGTTTGCAAAGAGTTAGAAACATATATGCAGGCTGAGGGATTTCCTGGACATTTGTAATACATGTAACTTGAACATACTTTCTAGCACAACTACTAGGTGCCAGTGCTTCCTTTAGGAACCTTTGTGTCAAATACACATTCTAAGCTCTTCTTTGGAATCGCCCAGTAGAAACAAGAAGTGAAGAAGTTTTCTTTATACCATAAGTGAACATGTCTGAACACACTGTAGGGAAGCACATTCATCAAGTATATAGAGAATAAGAACCAAGAGAGTACTTTCTTCAAAGACGAACTATCTTCTCTCTGAACTGTTTCTTAAGGCCTAGTGGTAAAACGAACGTCTACTTTGATTTCTCACAGGAGAAACAATACAGCTCTTCTTGTATCACTGAAATATATTCACAAAGAAATATAAACATATCTGCAGGCTGAGGGATTTCCAGGACGTTGGTAAAAACTTTCGTAATACTTGTAACTTGAACACACTTTTTATCACAACTGCTAGGCGCCAATGCTTCCCTTAGGAACCATTGCGTTAGAATACACATTCTAAGCTCCTCTTTGGATTATCCCAGTAGAAACACAAGAAGTGAAGAAGTTCTCTTTATCTCATAAGTGAACAAATCTGAAACACTGTAGGAATGCACATTCATCTGGTATATTGAGATTTAGAACCAAGGGTGTACTTTCTTCAAATATGGACTGTTTTCACTCTCTGAACTCTTTCTGAAGTCGTAGTAATGTAACAAACATCTACTTTGATTTCTCATACGAGGAACAATACAGCTGTAGTGTGCCACTGAAATATGTTCGCAAGGAGATATAAAAATAACTAGAGGCTGAGGGACTTCCATGACGTTCATAATTCATGTAACTTAAACTTATTTTTACTACAACTTCTACAGGCAAAGGATTCCACTAGGAACCATTGCGTTCAAATAAACATTCTAAGCTCGAGTTTGGAATGGCCCAGTACAAACAACAAAAAGGGAAGAAGTACTCTTTATCCTATAAATGAACAAGTCTGAGCACACTGTAGGAACACACAATCATCATTTATATAGAGAATTAGAACCAAGAGGGTTCTTTCTTCAAAGACCAACTATCTTCCCTCTCTGAACTGTTTCTTAAGGCCTAAGTAAAATGAACATCTACATTGATTTCTCATACGATGAACAGTATGGCTGTAGTGTGCCACTGAAATATATTCTGAAACAGGTATAACCATGTCCGGTGGCCCAGGGATTCCAGAACGTTCGTAATACATGTAACTTGAACACACTTTTTATCACAACTACTAGTCGCGAATACTTCCAATGAGAATCATTGCGTTCAAATACACTTTCTAAGTACTTCTTTGGAATCTCCCCACAGAAAGAACAAGATGTGCCGATGTCCTCTTTATCCCAAGATGAACAAGTCTGAAAACATGGTAAGAATGCATATTCATCAGGTATATTGAGAATTAGAACCAAGAGGGTACTTTCTTCAAAGACAAACTATCTTCACTCTCTAAACTGTTTCTTAGGGCCTAGCAGAAAAATAATGACTACTTTGATTTCTCACATCAGGAATAATAAGTCTGTTAGTGTGCCACTGAAATATGTTCGCAAAGAGATATAAAAATTCTGGAGGCTGTGGGACTTACAGGATGTTTGTAATTCATGTAGCTTGAATATATTTTACTACACTACTGGGGTCAAAGGCTTCCATTAGGAACCATTGTGTTCAAATACACATGTTAAGCTAGAGTTGGAATGGCCCAGTACAAAGAATAAAAAGGGAAGATGTTCTATTTAATGAGTAAGTGAACAAGACTGAACACACTGTTGGAATGCACATTCATCAAGTATATAGAGAATTAGAACCAAGAGGGTACTTTCTTCAAGACAAACTATCTTCACTCTCCGATCTGTATCTTAAGACCTAGTAGTAAAAAGAACGTCTAATTTGATTTCTCACAAGAGGGACAATACGGCTGTTAGAGTGTCACGAAATATGTTTGCATAGAGATATAATAAATCTGGAGGACGAGGGACTTCCAAGACGTTCATAATTCATGTTTCTTGAACATACTTTTTACTACAACTACTAGGAGCAAAGGCTTCCATTAGGAACAGTTGCATTCAAATACATATTCTAAGCTAGAGTTTTGAATGGCCCAATACAAACAACAAAAAGGGAAGAACTTCTCTTTATCCTATAAGTGAACAAGTCTGAACACACTGTAGGAACACACATTCATCAAGTATATACAGAATTAGAACCAAGAAGGTATTTTCTTCAAAGACAAACTATCTTCACTCTCTGAACTGTTTCTTAAGGCCTAAGTAAAACGACTGTCTGCTTTGATTTCTGACACGAGTAATAGTATGGCTGTTAGTGTGTCACTGAAATATTTTAGCAAAGAGATACAAACATATTTTCAGGCTGAGGGATTTCCTGGATGTTCATAATACATGTAACTTGAACACATTTTATAGCACAACTACTAGGCGCCCATGCTTCCTTTAGGAACCATTGGTTTCAAATACACATTCTAAGTTCTTCTTTGGAATCGCCCAGTAGAAACAATAAGTGAAGTTTTCTTTATCCCATAAGTGAACAAGTCTGAACACACTGTAGGAATGCACATTCATCAAGTATGTAGAGAATTAGAACCAAGAGGGTACTTTCTTTAAGGACAAACTATCTTCTCTCTCTGAACTGTTTCTTAAGGCCTAGTAGTAAAACAAACGTCTAATTTGAATTCTGACATGAGGATAAGTATGGCTGTTATTGTGTAACTGAAATATGTTCGCAAAGAGATATAAACATATCTGGATGCTTAGGGATTTCCAGGACGTTCGTAATTCATGTAACTTGAACACACTATGTACTGCAACTACTGGGGGGAAATGCTTAATTTAGGAACCATTGCATTCAACTATACACTCTAGGCTCGTGTTTGGAATGGCCCAGTACAAACAACAAGAAATGAAGTTCTCTTTTCCCATAAGCGAACAAGTGTGAACACTGTAGGAACACACATTCATCAAGTATATAGAAAATTAGAACCAAGAGGATACTTTCTTCAGAGACAAACTATATTCCCTCTTGAAACTGTTTCTTAAGGCCTAGTAGTAAAATGAATGTCTACTTTGATTTCTCCCACGAGGAAGAGTATGGCTGTCAGAGTGTCACTGAAATATATTCTCAAAGAGGTATAAACATGTCTGGAGGCCTAGGGATCTCCAGGACATTCGTAATACATGTACTTGAACACACTTTTTACCACAACTATTTATTTGTGAATGCTTCCTTTAGGAACTATTGCTTTCAAATACACATTCTAAGCTCTTCTCTGGAATCTCCCCACAAAAAGAACAAAAAGTGAAGATATTCTCTTTATCCCACGAGTGAACAAGTCTGAAAACACTGTAGAAATGCACATTCATCAGGTATATTGAGAATTAGAAACAAGAGTGTTCTTTCTTCAAAGACAAACTGTAGAGAGCTGCGATGTGCCGTGCCCTAAAGATGGCGCTGGTCTCCGCCTTCCACCAGCCCGACGGTGAGCGCTCTCGATGATATACAAGTTCATATTTGGCAAAGACCGCTGATCTGGCTTGCTTCCGCATACGTGGGCCTCTAAGATAGCACTATGTGGCTTTACTTGATTGGCTGTTCATTTAGTATTTAGCCTGTGGGTTGGGTCTGCCCGGGCATTTCGACTGTTTTCAAGGGACCTGAATAAACTGCTGGAGAAGAGCTTTTGTGAGTTGCGTCATCCTTGCTGGTCGAGGGGGACGCGACAAGTGGTGGCCCGTACGGGGACCCAGAAAAGACTCAGAACTCCTGCAGTCAGGGACAGCGCTGGTAAGTTCCTAGGATAAATTAGGACAATAAAGTTTCACGGAGATAGCGAACACAAAGTAAAGATTCGCGGATAATAGTGAACATACGGTAAAGATTTGCGAATGATAGTGAACATACGGTAAAGTTTCGCGGAGATAGCAAACAAAAGGTACAGTGTCGCGGGGAAGCAGCGAACCGAAAGTAAATTTTTAAACATGGGATTGTCTGAGTCACACCCAATTTTTCTGGCTCTTCAGGAGCTATTTTTAGCTAGGAATTTGAAGATTAAGAAGTCTACCCTAGAAAGATTTTTGAATGAATGTGATTCCGTGGCTCCGTGGTTTGCGGTGTCCGGGAATCTTACGGTATCCTGCTGGGACAAATTAGGCAGGGACTTGGATTTTGCTTGGGAGCAAGGGACTCTGAAGCATGGAGTAAGACCAATTTGGAAAATGGTGAGGAGTTGTTTAGAAGATCAGAGATGTTGTAATGCAATCAAAGAGGGAGAATCAGCCTTGGAACTGCTGCAAGGGGAAAGATCTGAGCAGGTAGACAGTGAAAAGGAAAGTAACAAAGGCGAAAGATTTGAGCAGGCAGACAGTGAAAAGGGAGGCAAAAAGAAAGTTCCTCTCTATCCCGATCTTAGAGATTTTAGAGATTTTAGAGATTTGGAGGACTCAGAGAGCACGGATTCTGAAGGAGAGCTACACGCTCTAATAGAACAGTTGGAGAGGACTGTTATTAGAAAAAAGGAAAAGAAAAAGGTAAAAGAGAAGGACACGTCAGCGGCAGTCGGTGTGGGTGGAGCCGTTGCTACAGCGCCTTCAGCCATGGGTGGAGCCGTTGTTGCAGCGCCTTCAGCCACGCTGGCGGCGGCTGGTGTAAATAAAGCCATTGCCATGGCGCCTTAAACTCCTCCTCCATATCCAGAAGCCATTCAGATAGATCAGCCTGTTCAGTCCCTGAAAGTAGGGAGATCTTTCTGCCCGGGGATGTGGACACAAGTAAGAACAGAATTACAGTTTGCCTATCCGGTATATCAAGACCCACAAGGGAACAGATACGAGGAACCGCTTGATTTTAAGGTGGTAAAATCTCTTGCAGAGTCGGTTCGTACCTATGGTACTACCGCTTCTTTTACTATGGCTCAAGTGGAAGCATTAAGCAGACATTGTATGACTCCGAGTGATTGGAGTGGCCTGGTCTGTGCCTGCTTAAGTCCAGGGCAATACTTAGACTGGAAAGCTTTCTTGATTGAGTATGCCACTGAGCAAGCAGCCATATATCAGAGAGATGGAAATCCAGCCTGGGATAGAGATATGCTGCTTGGGCAGGGGAGATTTGCCAACCAGCAGATAGGATATCCTATTCAGATTTATGAGCAAATAAACAAGATAGCTATCAAGGCTTGGAGATCTCTTCCTAATAAAGGGGAGGTGAGTGGGAACTTAACTAAGATTCTACAGGGCCCCTGGAGCCCTTTTCAGATTTTTTAGCATGAATGGTGGAAGCAGCAGGGAAGATTTTTGGTGACCCGGATGCTGCTTTGCCACTAATAAAACAGTTGGTCTATGAGCAATGTACCAAAGAATGTAGAGCCGCTATCACCCCTTATAAGAACAAAGGCCTAGAAGCCTGGATGAAAGTGTGTAGAGAGCTTGGAGGGCCGTTAACTAATGCTGGTCTTGCTGCTGCAGTAATACAGTTGGCCAGAAAAGGTGGAGGAAGTTCAGGAGTTTGTTTTAAGTGTGGCAAGATGGGACACTGTAAAAGACAGTGCCCCAGGGGAAGGAGTACAGAAAGTACAGGAAGTGTACAACGCCCCAGGCGGCCGGGGTTATGCCCAAAATGTAAAAAAGGGAACCATTGGGCTAATGAATGCCGTTCAGTGATAGACATCCATGGCCAGCCTTTAACTCAAGGTTATGGTGGCGCTCGTCCAAAAAACGGACAGCGGGGCCCACGACCTCAGGGCCCACAAATATATGGGGCAGTAGAGAATCAGGACAAAGAACAGAATCAAGAGAGATGGCCAACCCTCCGCCATCCGAGAGACCGCGGAGAGCCACTGCAGGCTCAGCAGGATTGGACCTCTGCTCCACCACCAGACTCGTATTAACACCCCAAATGGGGGTCCAGTTAATTGAAACAGATTTTAAAGGACCCCTTGAACCTGGTACAGTTGGTTTGTTGTTAGGGAGGTCATCATCAGCCTTGAGAGGACTTATTGTCCATCCTGGAGTTATAGATCCAGATTATACAGGAGTGGTTAAGATCATGGTAGCCTCCCCCCGTGGTATAACGGCTATCTCTCCTGGAGATAGTATTGCTCAATTGATTATGTTGCCGAGCTTACATGACCGCTATGCAGCAAAGGATAGAGAGAGAGGAAAAGATGGTTTTGGGTCCACGGGAACGGATTTGACTTTTCTCTCCCTGGATTTGGACCAACGCCCTGTCTTGGAGTTAAAAGTTGATGGTAAAAAGATCCTGGGCAAGCCGGGCGGTGGTGGCGCACGCCTTTAATCCCAGCACTTGGGAGGCAGAGGCAGGCGGATCTTTGTGAGTTCGAGGCCAGCCTGGTCTACAAAGCGAGTCCAGGACAGCCAGAGATATTCAGAGAAACCCTGTCTCGAAAAACCAAAAAAAAAAAAGAAAAAAAAAAAAAGATCCTGGGCCTTTTGGATACTGGGGCTGATAGGAGTATCATAGCAAAGAAAGACTGGCCTTCAGGTTGACCCGTACAAGCCTCTTCTCAAACACTTCAAGGCCTGGGTTATGCTAAGACTCCAGATATGAGTGCAAGATTATTAAAGTGGCAGGACCAAGAAAACCACTCAGGAGAAATGCAGCCATATGTACTTGAGCTCCTAATCTCCCTTTGGGGAAGAGACCTTTTAAAGGATATGGGATTTAAATTGACTAATGACTATTCTGATTCAGCCCAATGTATGATGCAAGATATGGGATATGCTCCAGGCTTTGGAATAGGAAAATATTTGCAAGGACGAAAGAGTCCCATATCTATGCAGCAAAGACAAAAGAGACAGGGCCTGGGTTTTTCCTAGGGGCCATTGAGGAGGGCATTCCCATAACTTGGAAGACGGAGGATCCAGTATGGGTTCCTCAGTGGCCACTTTCCTGTGTAAAATTGAATGCAGCCAAAAATTTGGTGGATGAACAGATGTCTTTAAAGCATATAAAACCATCTGTATCTCCCTGGAATACACCTATCTTTGTCGTTAAAAAGAAATCTGGAAAATGGAGATTATTGCATGACCTGTGTGCCATAAATCAACAAATGCAGATCATGGGCCCAGTGCAACGCGGCTTGCCGCTTTTGTCATCTTTGCCAGCCTCATGGCCCATTATAGTTATAGATATAAGAGATTGTTTTTTCTCCATCCCCTTGTGTGCCAATGATAGTGAGAGATTTGCATTTACTGTTCCATCCTGTAACCATGAGGAACCTGATCAGAGGTTTGAATGGGTAGTATTACCCCAGGGCATGGCAAACAGCCCCACTATGTGCCAACTATATGTGGGGGAAGCCATTGCTCCCTTGAGAAAGAATTTTCCAGATTTGAGATGTGTTCATTATATGGATGATATCTTACTGGCAGCTAAGAGTGAACAAATGTTAGATCGGGCCTATGAAGAATTAGTTCAATTATTAAAAAAGAAAAGGGTGTTTATTGTTCCTGATAAGGTTCAAAAGGAAAATGTGGTTGATTATTTAGGAGCGAAGGTTGGACCTGAAAAGATAATACCTCAAAAGATTGAGATAAGAAAAGATAATTTAAAGACTTTAAATGATTTTCAAAGGTTGTTAGGAGATATCAATTGGGTAAGAGGCTATTTAAAGCTACCAAATTATGAAATAAGACCTCTATATGATATTTTGAAAGGTGACTCAGCACTTAATTCTCCTTGGCAATTAACAGAAGAAGCAAGAAAAGCTTTATGTAAAGTGGAAGAAAGGTTACAGAGTGCCTTCCTAAAGAGATGGCAGGAAGGACAGCCCATTGCATTGTGCATATTTGCCACCTATGGTCAACCTACAGGATTGTTATGGCAGGACGGACCATTATTATGGACCTATTCAAAGATTTCTCTGAAAAAATCCATAGAACATTATCCCACTGCACTTGCTGCTTTAGCCTTGAATGGTATCCAACAATGCTTGCAGTCTTTTGGAGTTGCACCTGCCAGTACAATTGTGCCTTATTCCAGTTATCAAATTAAGATTTTGTGTGGCACTGTAGATGACTGGGCAATATTGCAATGTAGCTTTGAAGGAGTGATTGATAAACATTACCCTAAACATCCATTGCTATCATTTTTTAAGGAGCACCCAGTGATATTCTCTAAGGTTACTTCAGCAGTACCACTTCAAGGGTCACCAAATGTGTTTACTGATGGCTCAAAGACAGGCTGTGGAGCCTATTTGATAGAAAGACAAGAGCCTGTGTTATGTCAGTTTCAACCGGGCTCCCCCCAAATAGTAGAGTTGAAAATAGTAATTGAGGTGTTTAAAAGATGTCAATTTGCATTCAATTTGATTTCAGATTCAGTCTATGTGGTCAACACAGTGAAAGTATTAGAATTAGCAGGTCCTATTAAGAATAGTAGTACTGTATGTGCCTTATTACAAGAGTTACAAGTTTTAATCTGGCAGAGAAAAAGGTGTTTTTATATTCAACATATCAGAGCACATACAGGATTACCTGGACCATTAAGTGAAGGTAATGATAAAGTTGATCAATGGACCAGGATGGAATGCATTTTTTGGAGCTCATTCCTGGACCAAGCCAGACAGTTTCACTAATTATTTCATGTAAATGCAAAAACTCTACAGCAGAAATTCCATTTGTCTAGAGCAGATGCTAGACAAGTAGTTTTGGACTGTCCTCAGTGTGTGATTCATCATCATCCTCCCAGTGTGGGAGTAAACCCTAGAGGGTTGATGCCACTTAAAATCTGGCAAATGGACGTTACCCACATTTCAGAATTTGGAACCTTAAAATATATTCATGTATCTGTGGATACCTGCTCAGGTATCGTACGTGCTACACCTATGAGTGGAGAAAAGGCTCGCAATGTCATAGGACATTGCTTAGAAGCCTGGGCTGCATGGGGAAAACCACAGCAGCTGAAAACGGACAATGGACCAGCCTATACGGCACAGTCCTTTGTCTCCTTCTGTAATCAGATGGAGGTACAGCTTAATCACGGATTACCATACAATCCTCAAGGACAAGGAATTGTGGAGCGTGCTCATCGCACCTTGAAAGAATGCTTGCAAAAACAAAACGGGGGAATAGGCCAAGGCTGTAACCCAAGGAGAGAATATCTTTAGCCTTATTTACTTTAAATTTTTTCAATTTGGATGCTCAAGGCCGCTCAGCAGCAGACAGACATCAGGATTCCCATGGTTCACCTAAAAACATGGTGAAGTGGAAGGATATTTTGACAGGCTCTTGGCGGGGGCCTGACCCCGTGCTAACATGGGCAAGAGGGTCTGTTTGTGTTTTTCCTCAGGATCAACAAGATCCAGTGTGGGTGCCTGAACGCCTTGTGAGGAAGATTCATCATGAAGACCTTCCTAAGGATCCTGGTGTTAGTAGCAATGAGTATGTCAGGAATGACCGAGCCGAGATGGGGGATCCTGTCGATATTCCCAAAGCCAATGCCGGTCAGACATGATGCAACTGTGTTTCCATGCTTATTTAGCAGTAATAGAAGCCTAGGCTTACCCTACCTTCCCTTTGATGATCAGAGAAGCCCTATAGAGGGTAATAGAAATGTCAGCTTGAAGGATAGTCTGTGCTTTTTAATGAGCTTCAATAGGTCAGATGATACAAAATGTATTAAATTGTCTCAGCAGTCAGCAGATTTTTTACCACAACTGAGATTTGGAGGTAGGAGTGGTGGTTTGTTTTCAGGCAATGATTCTCGCCTTGAAGGATGGTGGCCCACACGAGTCTCTGACCGGGACCCCCCCCAGACAGCCACGCTGGGCACCTTTTTGTAGAGGATCCACAGGAGAGGAAGGACCTTTTCCCTGGACTGGATGTCAGGAGCGCAGAGCAGTATGGGTTCAACAAGATTATTTTTCCTTTAGCCCCATGATTAGTAATATAGTGAATAAGTCTTGTACAGGAATGCTTGATATATCTACTAGGGATCCTCAGCAGACTGCCACCAATCCTTTCGATTTGTGGCTTTTGTGTGGAGTAAATGGAAGTTGCATGGACTTGGGACCTGTCATTATGCTTGGGGGAGGAATTTATCAAAGCGGTAATTTTTCCCTAGGGTCCACTACCAATCTGGATTTTTCTAGCGGTAGTGGCTCTGGTACTTGGAATTCGTTGTTTCATTCTTACCGCAACAAGAACTTTTCAGCTTCACCAGTATGTCTCTGGCCTCCTTTTCTGTGGATTGTAAGTAATGGGAGTGCATCCTTGGGTGAAGAAAAGTTAGTGTGCACTCCGGGCATATGTGTTTATGCCCTATGCTGGAATGCCACAGCCTTTCCTGTGGCTGTGGTGACTAGAATGCCTCGATATGTACCAGTTCCTGTAGAGGCTCCTAATACCATGATGCTATTCAGGTTTAAAAGAGATTTTGGCATCACTGCAGCTATTGTTACTGCTATCACTGTTGCTGCTGTGGGGGCTACTGCCTCAGCTATTGCCTTGTCTAGTTCTATACAGACTGCCAATGCCCTGAATAACATCTCAGCCAATGTAGCACAGGCATTGGATACTCAGACCTCTATGAATTCTCATCTCAAAGGAGGTCTTATGATAGTTAATCAACGCATAGATTTAATACAAGAACAGATTGATTCTCTTTGGCAACTAGCACAATTGGGGTGTGAGTGGAAATTGCAAGGTTTGTGTGTTACTTCCGTGCAATATCAAAATTATACAAAGGCTGCTAATTTGTCTAGACAATTGTCAAAGTTCCTCTTACAGGATTGGTCGGCTGAATTTGAAAATTTGATGAGAGAGCTGAGAGCGACAATTGTCCACATCAACTCCACTCGGGTGGATCTGAGCCTGGCTACTGGCTTGACTTCTTGGATACAGACGGCTATGGATCATCTTAAGGAGTGGGCGGGCGTAGGCTCTTTGGCGATACTAATGATACTAGCCTCTCTGTTTTACCTATGGTGCATCTACAAAATGAGAACCACACAAAAGCGTAATGCAGCCATGATTATACAAGCCCTTGTCGCCATTGAGGCGGGCCAGTCCCCTCAGGCATGGCTCGCTGCCGTGAAGTAAATCTTCACTAAGCATAGTCCCTGCCCACTGAGGTATTCGTTCCACGGATATTAGGGTCTGGCAAGTCAGTGACGGAGTTGACGGGTAAGTCTCGGCCACCTAAGACAGGGCAGTCCCGAGTGGGGAGGCTGAACCAGAGACGGGTAAGAGTTTGAGCACCGCCCTCCTACAGGCTCAGGCCCACCGTGAGATCCCCAGATAGAGGGATTACGAAGCCTTTCCAGGGACTTCTACCAACTTTAGAAAAAATAAAAAAGGGGGAACTGTAGAGAGCTGCGATGTGCCGCGCCCTAAAGATGGCGCTGGTCTCCGCCTTCCACCAGCCCGACGGTGAGCGCTCTCGATGATATACAAGTTCATATTTGGCAAAGACCGCTGATCTGGCTTGCTTCCGCATACGTGGGCCTCTAAGATAGCACTACGTGGCTTTACTTGCTTGACTGTTCATTTAGTATTTAGCCTGTGGGTTGGGTCTGCCCGGGCATTTGGAAGACTGTTTTCAAGGGACCTGAATAAACTGCTGGAGAAGAGCTTTTGTGAGTTGCATCATCCTTGCTGGTCGAGTGGGACGCGACAACAAACTATCTTCACTCTCTGAACTTTTTCTTAGGGCCTAGTAGAAAAATAACGACTACTTTGATTTCTCACACCAGGAACAATAAGGCTGTTAGTTTGCCACTGAAATATGTCGCAAAGAGATTTAAAAATATCTGGAGGCTGTGGGACTTACAGGACTTTCCTAATTCATATAGCTTGAACATACATTTTACTACCACTAGTAGGAGCAAATGTTTCCATTAGAAACCATTGCATTCAAATACATATTCTAAACTAGAGTTTTGAATGGCCCAGTACAAACAACAAAAAGGGAAGAACTTCTCTTTATCCTGTAAGTGAACATGTCTGATCACACTGTAGGAACGCACATTCTTGAAGTATATAGAGAAGTAGAACCAAGATTGTACTTTCTTCAAAACGAATTATCTTCACTCTGTGAACTCTTTCTTAAGTCCTAAGTAAAACGAATGTGTACTTTGATTTCTCACAGGAGGAAGATTATGGCTGTTAGTGTGTCACTGAAATATTTTCGCAAAGAGATATAAACATATCTGCACACTGAGGGATTTCCTGGATGTTCATACTACATGTAACTTGAACACACTTTTTAGCACAACTACTAAGCACCCATGCTTGTTTTAGGAACCATTGTGTTCAAATACACATTCTAAGCTCTTCTTTGGAATCACCCAGTAGAAACAATAAGTGAAGAAGTTTTCTTTATTCCATAAGTGAACAAGTCTGAACACACTGCAGGAAAGCACATTCATCAAGTATGTAGAGAATTGGAACCAAGAGGGTACTTTCTTTAAAGATGAAATATCTTCTCTCTCTGAACTGTTTCTTAAGGCCTAGTAGTAAAAGGAACATCTACTTTGATTTCTCACAGGAGGCACAATACAGCTGTTCGTGTACCACTGAAATACGTTCGCAAAGAGATATAAACATATCTGGAGGCTGAGGGATTTCCAGGATGTTGGTAAAAACTTTTGTAATACATATAACTTGAACACATTTTTTACACAACTACTAGGCGCCAATGCTTCCTTTAGGAAACATTGCGTTCAAATACACATTCTAAGCTCTTCTTTGGATTTGCCTAGTAGAAGCAACAAGAAATTGAGATGTTTTCTTTATCTCAGAAGTGAACAAGTCTGAAAACACTGTAGGAATGCACATTCATCAGGTATATTGAGATTTAGAACCAGGAGGGTTCTTTCTTCAAAGACGATCTATCTTCACTCTCAGAACTGTTACCTAAGGCCTCGTAGCAAAATGAACGTCTCCTTAATTTCTCACACGAGGAACGTTATGGCTGTTAGTGTGTCACTGAAATATGTTCGCAAAAAATATAAAAAAATATGGAGGCTGAGGGACTTCCAGGATGTTCATAATTCATGTAACTTGAACATATTTTTTACTACATCTACTAGGTGCAAAGGCTTCTATTAAAACTGTTGTGTTCAAATACACATTCTAAGCTAGAGTTTGGATGACCCAGTACAAACAACAAAAAACAAGAAGTTCTCTTTATCCTGTAAATGCACATGTCTCAACACACTGTAGGAATGCACTTGAATCAAGTATGTAGGGAATTAGAACCAAGGGTGTATTTTCTTCTAATATGAACCGTCTTCACACTGAACTGTTTCTGAAGTCCTAGTAGTCAATCGAATGTCTACTTTGATTTCTCACAGGAGGAACAGTATGGCTCTCAGTGTGTCACTGAAATATGTTCGTAAAGAGATGTAGACATGTCTGGAGGTTGAGGGATTTCCAGGACATTCGTACTACATGTAACTTGAACACACTTTTTACCACAACTACGAGTTGCGAATGTTTCCTTTAGGAACCATTGTGTTCAAATACACATTCTAAGCTCTTCTTTGGAATCTCCCCATAGAAAGAACAAGAGGTGAATATATTCTCCTTATCCCATGAGTGTAAAGTCTGAAAACACTGTAGGAATGCATATTCATCAGGTATATTGAGAATTAGAACCAAGAGGGTACTTTCTTCAAAGACAAACGATCTTCACTCTCTGAACTGTTTCTTTGGGCCTAGCAGTAAAATAACGTCTACTTTGATTTCTCACCCAAGGAACAATAAGGCTGCTAGTGTGCCACTGAAATATATTTGCAAAGAGATATAAAAATATTTGGAGGATGAGACATTTACAGGACATTCGTAATTCATGTAGCTGGAACATACTTTTTACTACAACTACTAGGGGCAAAGGCTTCCATTAGGAACCATTGCATTCAAATACACATTCTAAGCTAGAGTTTTGAATGGCCCAATACAAACAACAAAAAGGGAAGAACTTCTCTTTATCCTATGAGTAAACAAGTGTGAACACACTGTAGGAACTCACATTCATCAAGTATATAAAGAATTAGAACCAATAGGGTACTTTCTACAAAGATGAATTATCTTCACTCTCTGAACTGTTTATTAAGGCCTAGTAGTAAAACGAACATCTACTTTGATTTCTCACAGGAGGAACAGTATGGCTGTCAGTGTGTCACTAAAATATGTTCGCAAAGAGATATAAACATGTCTGGAGGCTGAGGGATTTCCAGGACATTCGTAATACATGTAACTTGAACACACTGTTTTCCACAACTACTCGTAGCGAAGGCTTCCTTTAGGAAGCATTGCTTTCAAATACACATTTTAAGCTCTTATTTGGAATCTCCCCATAGAAAGAACAAGAGGTGAATATATTCTCTTTATCCCATGAGTGTAAAGTCTGAAAACACTGTAGGAATGCATATTCATCAGGTATATTGAGAATTAGGACCAAGAGGGTACTTTCTTCAAAGATGAACTATCCTCACTCTCTGAACTGTTTCTTAAAGTCTAGTAGCAAAATGAACATCTCTTTTGATTTCTCACATGAGGAACAATACGGCTGTTATTGTCTCACTGAAGTATGTTCGCATAGAGATATAAAAAATTTGGAGGCTGACAGACTTCCAGGATGTTCATAATTCATGTAACTTGAACATACTTTTTACTACAACTATGAGGCGCAAATGCTTCCATTAAAACCGTTGTGCTAAAATACACATTATAAGTTCATGTGTGGAATGGCCCATTATAAACAACAAGAAGTGAAGAAGTTTTCTTTATCCCATAAGTGAACAAGTCTGAACACACTGTAGGAACTCACATTCATCAAATATATAGAGAATTAGAACCAAGAGTGTACTCTCTTCAAATACAAACCATCTTCACTCTCTGAACTGTTTCTGAAGGCCTAGTAGTAAAACAAATGTCTACTTTGATTTCTCACACGAGGAACAGTATGGTTGTCAGTGTGTCAATGAAATATTTTCGGGAAGAGATATAAACATGTCTGGAGGCCTAGGGATTTCCAGGAGGTTCATAATACATGTAACTTGAACACACATTTTACCACAACTACTAGTTGCGAATGCTTCCTTTAGGAACCACTGCATTCAAATACATTCTAAGCTCTTTTTCAGAATCTCCCCATAGAAAGAACAAGAAGTGAAGATGTTCTCATTAACCCATGAAAGAACAAGTCTGAAAACACTGTAGGAATGCACACTCATCAGGAATATTGAGAATTAGGACCAAGAGGGCACTTTTGTCAAAGACAAACTATCTTCACTCTCTGAACTGTTTCTTAAAGTCTATTAGTAAAACAAAGGTCTCCTTTGATTTCTCACATGAGGAACAATATGGCTGTTAGTGTGTCACTGAAATATGTTCGCATAGAGATATAAAAAATTTGATGCTGAGGGACTTCCAGGATGTTCATTATTCATGTAACTTGAACATACTTTTTACTACAAATATGAGGCGCAAGTGCTTTCATTAAAACCGTTGCATTAAAATACACATTCTAAGCTCCTGTGTGTAATGGTTCATTACAAACAACAAAAAGGGAAGAAGTTCTCTTTTTCATATAAGTGCACAAGTCTCAACACACTGTAGGAATGCACATTCATCAAGTATACAGAGAATTAGAACCAAGTTTGTACTTTCTTCAAATACGTACTATGTTCACTCTCTGAACTGTTTCTTAAGGCCTAGTAGTAAAATGAATGTCTTCTTTGATTTCTCACATGAGGAATAGTATGGTTGTTAGTGTGTCAAGGAAATATTTTTGGAAAGAGATATAAACATATTTGGATGCCTAGGGATTTCCAGGACGTTCGTAATTCATGTAACTTGAACACACTATGTACTGCAAGTGCTACACGGAAATGCTTCCTTTAGGAACCATTGTGTTCAAATATACATTCTAAGCTCGTGTTTGGAATGCCCTAGTACAAATAACAAGAAGTGAAGAAGTTTTCTTTATCTCATAAGTGAACAAGTCTGAACACACTGTAGGAATTCAGATTCATCAAGTATATAGAGAATTAGAACCAAGAGGCTACTTTTTTGAAAGACGAAGTATCTTCACTCTCTGAACTGTTTCTTAAGGCCTAGTAGTAAATTGAATGTCTACTTTGATTTCTCACACAAGGAACAATACGGCTGTTAGTTTTTCACTGAAATATGTTCATAAAGAGATATAAACATATCTGGAGGCTGAGCGACTTTCAGGATATTTGTATTACATGTAACTTGAGCACACTTTTTACCACA
Organism: Lophiomys imhausi; assembly: GCA_907164525.1. Taxonomy (NCBI): domain Eukaryota; kingdom Metazoa; phylum Chordata; class Mammalia; order Rodentia; family Muridae; genus Lophiomys; species Lophiomys imhausi. Next base: position 7,068,531 of record CAJQZJ010034249.1, read on the forward strand.
TCGACTAGGCATGAATGCTTCCTATAGGAATGATTGCGTTCAAGTACACATTCTAAGCTCTTCTTTGGAATCGCCAAGTACAAACAACAGGAATTGAGAAGTTCTTTTTATCCCATAAGTGTACAAGTTTGAACACACTGTAGGAATGCATGTTCATCAAGAATATAGAGAATTAGAACCAAGAGGATACTTTCTTCAAAGACGAACCCTCTTCACTCTCTGAACTGTTTCTTAAGGCCTAGTAGTAAAACGAATGCCTACTTTGATTTCTCACATGAGGAACAGTATTGCTGTTAGTGTGTCACTGAAATATATTTGCAAAGTGATATAGACATGTCTTGAGGCTGAGGGATTTCCCGGATCTTTGTAATTCATGTAACTTGAACACCCTATTTACCACAAGTACTAGGCATAAATGCTTCCTTTAGGAACCATTAGTTCAAGTACACATTCTAAGCTCTTCTTTGGAATCGCCCAGTGGAAACAGAAGAAGTCAAGAATTCTCCTTATCGCTAAGTGAACAAGTCTGAACACACTGTAGGAACGCACATTCATCAAGTATATAGATACTTAGAACCGAGAGGATTCTTTCTTCAAAGACAAACCATCTTCACTCTCTGAACTGTTTCTTAAGGACTAGTAGTAAAATGAACGAATGCTTTGTTTTCTCACAAGAAGAACATTATGGCTGTTAGTGTGTCACTGAAATATGTTCAGAAAGAGATATAAACATATCTGGAGGCTTAGGGATTTCCAGGACTTTCGTAACTCATGTAACTTGAACACACTATTTACTGCATCTACTAGGCGCAAATGCTTCATTTAGGAACAATTGCATTCAAGTACACATTCTAAGCTCTTCTTTGGAATTGCCCTGTAGAAACAACAAGAAGGGAAGAAGTTCTCTTTATCCCATAAGTGAACAAGTCTGAAAACACTGCAGGAATGCAGATTCATCAAGTATATAGAGAATCAGAACCAAGAGGGTACTTTCTTCAAAGACGAACTATCTTCTCTCTCTGAACTGTTTCTTTTATTTTTATACTTTATTTCTTCAAGTTACATCTCAGTCACAATCCCTTCCCTACTCCCCCTTCCTGTCCCACCCTTCCACCCTCTTCCCCCCAACAGCTTTCCCTTTCAGTCCAACAAATGGTTCCTTCTCTTATAACAGTAAATACTATACAAAACAACAGAAATAAATACGCCATATTTATGAGAGTTAAATGGCCCAGCATACATTCCCAATGTCGAGTTCATACATATTTGGCCCCTGACTTTAACATTCTACCATCTAACCATCTCCATGAGTTTAAATTCTATATCTGACTCAGCTTTCATACTAACTTGCATCACTATTAAAAACATCTTCTTAGATCCAGAACAACCTCTTGATTCCTAAACAACTCAAAATTTAACTGTGAGACTCTAGCTCTCTATTCTTCAACAACCTCAGAGACCTGAGAGGGATAAATATATCTGGTTATGTAGGAAGTGCAGGGGCTGCATCATTCAAAACTAAGAAATGACATATCAGTGGCTGCCTGGACAGTTCCTGTTTTCTCTCCATACGTTACAGCATCAATCTTCAGCCTTTTGGTTCTGTTTCTCTGACAGACATTGATTGTAGTGCAGGGATTATGAAGGACTTACCTACCCTGTCTTGGCAGAGCTAGGCTGTCGACTTCCCTGCTACCAAGTTTTGTCCTTTTTGGACAGCAGTCTGTCTGCAGTTGAAGCAAGGGCTTTTTTCATGCCAAGAGATAGGCTTGCCACTAATTCAACCATCTCACACTGGAGATTCTTCGATGCTCACCTTCTACTTGGAGTAGAATAGGGGGTGCTGTCAGGAGCTGATATGTCTCGATATAAAAAAAAATCTTAATTTAAGACAACATCTTTGAATGCCATATTCTGCAGATCTCTTGAGGTTTTTGAAGATGCCCTATCTATCTCTTGTATTTAGATAAGCAAATGTTGCTTGTCTCTTAACAACTTGATTTCTGAGTAGCTTAGAGAATATCTGTGATAGACTGTCATAGTAGCTAACAAAATGACACGCTTGTATGACTAGGAGTTTGTATTTCTTAACTATCCTAAATGGTTTAAGACAGTTGGTATCAAGAGGCCAGAGCTTCACATTTCATTTTTAAGTATCTCTAGGTACAATACCCTTAAGAAGCATTACCTTTAATTTTGTATCAATATACAAAGATCTATTCCAATGTGGCAAATATTCTCTTAATTTTGTATCAATATACAAAGATCAATGCCTACGTAGCCCAATACAATCTTAATATTACGTCAATATACAAGGGTCAATACCATTGTGGCCAACTATAATCTTAATTTTGTATCAATATACAAAGATCAATACCGATGTAGTCCAATACAATCTTAATTTTGCACAATATACAATGGTCAATACCACTTTAGCCAAATATAATACTAATTTTGTATCAATATACAAAGGTATAAGGGCATATTCAATAATCTGTCCCTTCTTTTTGGTCCTTCCCATGCTATGTCTATGTCCCATTTTTCTCAAGTCTGTGCACTCCAACATAGGAGAGAAAGAAGGATACAGAAAAGGAAAAGAAGGAAGTCCCTGGGTCTAACCTCCAAAACCCACTTAACAAGACCATTTAACAGCTTGTAGTCTCTTCCCTTAAATAACAAAGTTTTCAGTTATCCTTCAAATAACCAAAAAGTTGGGGGGGGGGGAGAAACACACTCCCTACCCTCTGGGCATGGGACGTCGCTCTCTTAAAATGACTTCATGCTGATTTGGATCGTAGTAAACCTGTTTGGTGCCCGAACCAGAATGGAAAAATGGTTAAAAATGTTAGTACAATCCTTTTATATTCAGTCTTTTTGTGCTCAGCTGTTTAGATGTCCTAAGAAGTTTGTAGGCAGAAGCTGATCTTCCAGGCATTACTGAAGTTCTGGCTGGCACAGTGTGTGCAGCTGAACGATCTTAGCGATTTTGAATTGTTGTGGTTGTAGACTTTTGATGGAAACAGCTATTGAGGGAGTCTGCAAGGCTGAATCATCTGGGCCACTCGTCTTCTTTGGTGTCTGATTCTGTTTTCTATTGAGGTTTCCTTTGTCCAGTTGTCCCTGGGTTCCTTGAATGGATGCTTTAAATCTCCTGTAAAGATAAGAACATAGCCCTGCCCTAATCCTAACTCTGGGACAATTACCCTTTTTTTTTGGGGGGGGGGTCAGGTAATATTTCTCCTGAAGCAAATCTGTACTGTTTCTTAAGACCTAGTAGTAAAAAAAAAAAATTCTACTTTGATTTATCACATGAGGAAAAATATGGCTGTTAGTGTGTCACTGAAATAAGTTCACAAATGGATATAAACATATTTGGAGCCTGAAGGATTTCCAGGAAGTCTGTAATTCACGTAACTTGAATCTACTTTTTACTATAACTGTTAGTCGCAAAGACTTCCATTAGGAAACATTGCATTCATATACACATTCTAAAGTCGTGTTTGGTATGGCCCAGTACAAGACACAAGAAATAAAAAAGTTCTCTTTATCACATAAGTGAACAAGTCTGAATACACTGTAGGAACACACAGTCATCAAGTATATAGAGAGTTAGAAACAAGAGGGTACTTTCTTCAAAGATGAACCATCTTCACTCTCTGAACTGTTTCTTAAGTCCTAGTAGTAAAACTACTAGGTCTTAAAGTCTACTTTGATTTCTCACACGAGGAACAGTATGGCTTTTAGTGTGTCACTGAAATATATTCGCAAAGAGATATAAACATATCTGGAGGCTGAGCGATATCCTGGATGTTCCTAATTCATGTAACTTGAACATACTTTTTACTACAACTACTAGGTGCAAAGGCTTCCATTTGGAACCATTGCATTCAAATACACATTCTAATCTCGTGTTTGAAATGGCCCAGTACAAAGAACAAGAAGTGAAGGAGTTGCCTTTATCCCATAAGTGAAGTAGTCTGAACACACTGTAGGAATGCACATTCATCAAGTATATAGAGAATTAGAACCAACGGGGTACTTTCTTCAAATAGTAACCGTCTTCACTCTCTGAACTGTTTCTTAAGGCTGAATAGTAAAACGAACATCTACTTTGATTTCTCTCATGAGGAACAGTATTGTTGTAGTGTGTCACTGAAATATATTCGCAAAGAGATATAAACATATCTGGAGGCTGAGGGATTCCCAGGACGTTTGTAATTCATGTAACTTGAACATACTTTTTACTATAACTACTAGACGCAAAGGCTTCCATTAGGAACCATTGCGTTCAAATACATATTTTAAGCTATTCTTTGGAATCAACCAGTACAAACAACAAGAATTGAAGAAGTTCTCTTTATACCGTAAGTGCACAAGTCTGAACACACAGTAGGAACACACCTTCATCATGTAAATAGAGAATTAGAACCAAGAGGGTACTTTCTTCAAAGACGAACCATCTTCAATTCCTTAACTGTTTCTTAATTCCTGGTAGAAACAGGAACCTCTACTCTGGTCTCTCACACGAGGAATAGTATGACTGTTAGTGTGTCATTGAAATATGTTCACAAAGAGATACAAACATATCTGGAGGCTGAGGGATTTCCAGGACGTTCGTAATACATGTTATTTGAACACACTTTTTGCTGCAACGACTAGGTGCGAATGTTTTCTTTAGGAACCATTGCGTTCAAGGACACCTTCTAAGCTCTTCTTTGGAATCGCCCAGTAAAAACAAAAAGAAGTGAAGAAATTCTCTTTTTCCAATCAGTGAACAAGTCTGAACACACTGAAGGGACACAGATTCATCATGTATATAGATAATTAGAACCAAGAGGGTACTTTCTTCAAAGACGAACTATCTTCACTTTCTGAACTTTTTCTTAAGGCCTAGCAGTAAAACGAACGCCTACTTTGATTTCTTACATGAGGAACAGTATGGCTGTAAGTGTTTCACTGAAATATGTTCGCAAAGAGACACAAACATATCTGGAGGCTGAGGGATATTTAGGACGTTAGTAAAACATGTAACTTGAACACACTTTTTACCACAACTACTAGGCGCGAATGTTTCCATTTGGAACCATGGTGTTCAAGTATACATTCTAAGCTACTCTCTAGAATCGCACATTAAAAACAAAAAGAAGTGAAGAATTTCTCTTTATCCCATAAGTCAACACATCTGAACACACTGTAGGAATGCAGATTCATCAAGTATATAGAGAATCAGAACCAAGAGGGTACTTTCTTCAAAGACGAACTATCTTCACTCTCTGACCTGTTTTTTAAGACCTAGTAGTAAAACACACGTCTACTTTGATTTATCACACGAGGAAAAATATGGCTGTTAGTGTGTCACTGAAATGTATTCACAAATGGATATAAACATATCTGGAGCCTGAAGAATTTCCAGGACGTTCGTAATTCATGTAACTTGAACCTACTTTTTATTATAACTGCTAGGCGCAAAGGCTTCCATTAGGAACCATTGCATTCAAAAACACATTCTAAAGTCGTGTTTGGTATGGCCCAGTACAAACAACAATAAGTGAAGAAGTTTTCTTTATCCCATAAGTAATCAAGTCTGAACATACTGTAGGAACACACATTCATCAAGTATATAGAGAATTAGAACCAAGAGGGTACTTTCTTCAAAGACGAACCATCTTCATACTCTGAACAGTTTCTTAAGAATGTCTACTTTGATTTCACATGTGGAGCAGTATGGCTGTTAGTGTGTCACTGAAATATGTTCGCAAATAGATATAAACATATCTGAATGATGAGGGATTTCAAAGAAGTTCGTAATACTGTAACTTGAACACAATCTTTACCAAAACTACTAGGAGTGAATGCGTCCTTTAGGAACCATTGCATTCATATGCACATTCTAAGCTTTTCTTTGGAATCGCCCAGTACATGAAAACAAGAAGTGAAGAAGTTCTTTTTATCCCGTAAGTAAACAAGTCTGAACACACTGTAGGAATACACATTCATCAAGTATATAGAGAATTAGAACCAAGAGGGTACTTTATTCAAAGATGAACCATCTTCACACTCTGAACAGTTTCTTAAGGCCTAGTAGTTCAATGAACATCTACTTTGATTTCTCACATGGGGAGCAGTATGGCTGTTAGTGTGTCAATGAAATATCTTCGTAAAGAGATATAAACATATCTGGAGGCTGAGGGATTGCAAGGCCATTCATAATATCTGTAACTTGAACACACTATTTACAAGTACTAGGCGTGAATTCTTAAATTCAGAACCACTGCGCTCAAATACACAATCCAAGTTCTTCTTTGGAATTGCCCAGTGAAAACAACAAGAAGTGAAGAAGTTCTCTTTATGCCAGAAGTGAACAAGTAGGAACACTCTGTAGGAATGCACATTCATCACGTATATAGAGAACTAGAATCAGGAGGGTACTTTCTTCAAGGACGAATTATATTCACTCTCTGAACTGTTTCTTAAGGCCTAGTAGTAAAACAAACGTCTACTTTGATTTCACACACGAAGAACAGTATGGCTGTTAGTGGGTCACTGATATATATGCACAAAGACATAAACTTATCTGGAGGTTGAGGGATTTCTAGGACATTCATAATTCATGTAACTAGAACTCAATATTTACTGCAACTACTAGGCGAGTATGCTTCCTTTAGGAACCATTGTGTTGAAGTACACATTCTAAACTCTTCTTTGGAATCACCCAGTACAAACAACAAGAAGTGAAGAAGTTCTCTTTATTCCATATGTGAATAATTATGAACACTCTGTAGGAACACAGATTCATCAAACATATAGAGAATTAGAACCAAGAGGATACTTTATTCAATGATGAACTATCTTGACCCTCTGAACTGTTTCTTAAGGCCTAGTAGTAAAAGGAACCTGTACTTTGATTTCTCACACGAGGAACAGTGTGGTAGTGTGTCATTGAAAAATGTTCGCAAAGAGGTATAAACATACATGTAACTTGAACATAGTTTTTACCAAAACAACTAGGACTGAATGCTTCCTTAAGAAACCATTATGTTCAAATACACACACTAAGCTCTTCTTTGGAATCGCACAGTACAAACAATAAGAAGTGAAGAAGTTCTCTTTATCCCATAAGTGAACATGTCTGAACACCATCTAGGAACCCACATTCATCAAGTATATGGAGAATTAGAAACAAGAGGGTACTTTCTTCAAAGACAAACTATCTTCACTCTCTGAAATGTTTCTTAAGGCCTAGTAGTAAAACGAATGTCTACTTTGTATTCTCCCACAGGGAACAATACGGCTGTTAGAGTGTCACTGAAATATGTTCGCAAAGATATATAAATATATCTGCAGGCTGACAGATTTTCAGGATGTTCATAATTCTTGTAACTTGAACATATTTTTTACTACAACTACTAGGTGCAAAGGCTTCCATTTGGAACCATTGCATTCAAATACACATTCTAAGCTCCTGTTTGAAATAGCCCAGTACAAACAACAGGAAGTGAAGAAGTTCTCTTTATCCCATAAGTGAACAAGTCTGAAAACACTGTAGGAAGGCACAGTCATCAAGTATATAGAGAAATAGAACCAGGATGGTACATTTTTCACAGACAAACAAACTTCTCTCTGAACTGTTTCTTAAGGGCTAGATGTAAAACAAATGTCTACTTTTATTTCTCACACTAGGAATAGTATGGCTGTTAGTGCGTCACTGAAATATGTTTGCAAAGAGATATAAACATATCTGGAGGCTGAGGGATTTCCAGGACATTCTTCATACATGTAACTTGAACACACTTTTTACCACATCTACAAGGTGCGAATGCTTCCATTAGAAACCATTGCGTTCAAATACACATTCTAAGTTGTTGTTTGTAATCTCTCAGAACAAAAAACAAGAAGTGAAGAAGTTCTCTTCATCCCATAAGTGAACAAGACTGAGCACACTGTAGGAATGCACATTCATCAAGTATATTGAGAATTAGAACCAAGAGTGAACTTTCTTCAAAAAATAACTATCTTCACTCCCTTAACTGTTTCTTATGGTCTAGAAGTTAAACTAATGTCTACTTTGAATATTCACACAAGGAGCAGTACAGCTGTTAGTGTGTCACTGAAATATGTTTGCAAAGAGATAAGAACATATCAGGAGGCTGACTGACTTCCAGGACATTCGCAATACATGTAACTTGAACACAATTATTACCACAGCTACTAGTCGCGGATGTTTCCTTTATGAAGCATTGCGTTCAAATACATATTCTAAGCTCTTCTTTGGTATTGCCCAGTAGAAACAACAAGAAGTGAAGAAGGTCTATTTATCCCATAAGTGAACAAGTCTGAAAACACTGTAGGAATGCACATTGATCAATTATATTGAGAATTAGAACCAATAAGTTTTTTTTTTGAAATAAGGGTACTTATTTCAAAGATGTACTATCTTCACTCTCTGAACTGTTTCTTGAGGCCTAGAAGAAAAAGGGAACATCTAAGAGGGTACTTTTCTCAAAGATGAACTATCTCTACTCTCTGAACTCTTTCTTCAGGCCTAATAGTAAAATGAACGTCTACTTTGATTTTTCACACAAGGAACAGTATGGCTGTTATTTTGTCACTGAAATATTTTCGCAAAGAGATATAAACATATCTGGAAGCTGAGGGATTTTCAGGACATTGGTCATGCATGTAACTTGAACACACATTTTACCACAACTACTAGTCGCGGATGTTTCCTTTGGGAACCATTGCTATCAAATACACTTTCTAAGTCCTCCATTGTGATTGCCCAGTAGAAATCCCAAAAACTGACGAAGTTATCCTTATCTCATAAGTGAACAAGTCTGAAAACACTGTAGGAATGCACATTCATCAGGAATATTTAGAATAAGAACCAAGGTGTACTTTTTCAAAGACAAACTATCTCCACTCTCTAAATAGTTTCTTAAAGCCTAGTAGTAAAACGAAGTCTACTTTGATTTCTCAAACGTGGAACAATATGGCTGTTAGTGTATCACTGAAATATTTTCAGAAAGAGATATAAACATATCTGGAGGCTTAGGGATTTCCAGGATGTTGGTAATACATGTAACTTAAACACACTTTTTACCAACACTGCCAGTCGCCAATGCTTCCCTTAGGAACCATTGTGTTCAAATACACATTCTAATCTCTTCCTTGGAATCACCCAGTAGAATCAACAAGAAGTGAAGAAGTTCTATTTATCTCATAAGTGAACAAGTCTGAAAACATTGTAGGAATGGACATTCATCATGTATATTGAGAATTAGAACCAAAAGTGTACTTTCTTCAAAGACGAACTATTTTCACTCTCTAAACAGTTTCTTATTGTCATGTAGTAAAATGTACGTCTACTTAGATTTCCTACATGAGGAAATATGGCTGTTAGTGTGTCACTGAATTATGTTCACAAAGATGTATAAACCTATCTGGAAGCTGAACGATTTCCAGGGCGTTCGAAATACATGTAAGCTGTACACACCTTTGAACACAAATACTAATTGCCAATGCTTCATTTAGGAACCATTTCCTTCAAATACACACATTCTAAGCTCTTCTTTGTAATCGCCGAGTTGAAACAACAAGAAGTGAAGAAGTTCTATTTATCTCATGAGTGAACTAGTATGAAAACCCTGTAGGAATGCACATTCATCAGGTATATTGAGAATTAAAACCGAGAGTGCACTTTCTCCAAAGATAAACTCAATTCACCCTATAAACAGTTTCTTAAGGCGTAGTAGTAAAACGAATGTCTACTTTCATTTCTCACAGGAGGAACAGTATGCTGTTAGTGTGTCACTGAAATATATTCGAAAAGAGATATATACATATCTGGAGGCTGAGGGATTCATAACACCAGTAACTTTTACACAATTCGAAAAGAGATATATACATATCTGGAGGCCAGGGCATTCATAACACCAGTAACTTTTACACAATTTTACCACAACTACTAGTCGCAAATGCGTCCTTTAGGAACCATTGCATTCAAATAAACATTCTAAGCACTTCTTTGGAAACGCCCAGTAGAAACAACAAGAAGTTAAAAAGTTCTATTTATCCCATAAGTGAAGAAGTCTGAACACACATTCATCAAGTGTATAGAGAATTACAACCAAGAGGGTACTTTCTTCAAATACGAACTATCTTCAGTCTCTGATCTCTTTTAAGGCCAAATAGTAAAACAAACATCTACTTTGATTTACCACACGAGAAACCGTATGGCTGTTATTGTGTCACTGAAATATTTGGCAAAGAGATATAAACATATCTGGAAGCTGAGGGATTTCTAGGACTTTGGTCATACATGTAACTTGAACACACCTTTTGCCACAAGTAATAGTCGCTTATGCTTCCTTTACGAATCATTGCATTCAAATACACATTCTAATCCCTTTTTTGGAATCGCCCAGTTGAAACAACAAGAAGTGAAGAAGTTCTCTTTATTCTATAAGTGAACAATGCTCAAAACACTGTAGAAATGCACATTCATCAGGTATATTGAGAATTAGAGCCAAGAGCTAATTTTCTTCAAAGACGATCTATATTCATTCTCTTAATAGTTCCTTAAGGCCTAGTAGTAAATCGAATGTCTACTTTGATTTCTTTCAAAAGGAACAGTATGGCTGTTAGTGTGTCACTGAAATATGTTCTCAAAGAGATATAAACATATCTGGAGGCTAAGGTATTTCCAGGATGTTCGTAATACATGTAACTTGAACACACTTTTTACCACAACTACTAGTCACGTTTTTTTCCTTTATTAACCTTGCATTCAAATACACATTCTAAGCTCTTCTTTGGAAATGCCCAGTAGAAGCAACAGAAAGTGAAGAAGTTCTCTTTATCCCATAAGTGAAAAAGTCTGAACACACTGTAAGAAGGCATGTTCATCAGATATATAGAGAAGTAGACCCAGAGTGTACTTTGTTCAAAAATGAACAAACTTCATCCTCTGAATTGTTTCTTAAGGCCTAGAAGTAAAACAAACGTCTACTTTGATTTCTCACACAAGGAAGAGTATGGCGGATATTTGTCACTGAAATATGTTTGCAAAGAGATAGTAACATATCTGGAAACTGAGGGATTTCCAGGAAGTTCTTAATTCATGTAATTGAGCACACTTTTTACCACAACTACTAGTCGTTAATGCTTCCTTTAGGAACCATTGAGTTTAAATACATACTAAGCTCTTCTTTGTAATCGTCTAGTAGAAACATCAAGAAGTGAAGAAGTTCTATTTATCCCATAAGTGAACAAGTGTGAATACACTATAGGAATGCATATTCATCATGTTTATAGAGAATTACAACCAAGAGTGTACTTTCTTCAAAGAGGATTATCTTCACTCTCAGAAAAGTTTCTTAAGGCCTCTTAGTAAAAGAACGTCCTCCTTGATTTCTCAAATGAGGAACATTATGGCTGTTATTGTGTCACTGAAATATGTTTGCAAGAGATTTAAACATATCTGGAGGCTGAGGGACTTTCAGGACGTTCGTAATACATGTAACTTGGACACATACTTTACCACAACTACTAGTCGAGAATTCTTCCTTTAGGAACTACTGTGTTCAAATACACCTTCAAAGCGCCTCTTTGGAATCACCAAATAGAATCAACAAGAAGTGAAGAAGTTCTCTTTGTCCCATAAATGAACTACTCTGAAAACACTGTAGGAATGCACATTTATCAGGTATATAGATAAGTAGAACCAAGAGCGTAATTTCTTCACAAATGAACTATCTTCACTCTCTGAATTGTTGCTTAAGGCTTAGAAGTAAAACGAATGTCTATTTTGTTTTCTCACACAAGGAATAGAATGGCTGTTAGTGTGTCACTGAAATATGTTCCCAAAGATATATAAACATATCTCGATGCTGATCAATATCCATGTTGTGCCTAATACATGTAACTTGAAAACACTTTTTACCAAAACTACTAGCCGTGAATGCTTCCTTTAAGAACCATTGTGTTCAAATTCATACTAACCTCTTCTCTGTAATCGTCCAGTAGAAACAGCAAGAAAGGAAAAAGTTCTATTTATCCCATAAGTGAACAAGTGTGAACACACTGTAGGAACACATATTAATTATGTTTTCTTAAGGCCTCTTAGTACAAAGAACATGTACTTTGATTTCTCACATGAGGAATATTATGGCTGTTATCGTGTCACTGAAATACGTTCACAAAGAGATGTAAACATATCTAGAAGCTGAGCAATTTCCAGGACGTTGGTCATACATGTAACTTGAACACACTTTTTACCACAACTACTAGCCACGAATGTTTCCTTTAGGAACCATTGCATTCAATTACACATTCTAAGTTCTCCATTGTGATTGTCCAGTAGAAACTCCAAAAAGTGACGAAGTTATCTTTATCTCATAAGTGAACAAATCTGAAAAAACTCTAAGAATGCACATTCATCAGGAATATTGAGAATAATAACCAAGGTGTACTTTCTTCAAAGACAAACTATCTCCACTCTTTAAACAGTTTCTTAAGGCCTAGTGGTAAAACGAAGTCTACTTTGATTTCTTAAATGTGGTACAATATGGCATTTAGTGTGTCACTGAAATATATTCGCAAAGAGATATAAACATATCTGGAGGATGAGGGATTTCCAAGATGTTCGTAATACATGTAACTTGAACACACATTTTAACCTAATTACTAGTCACGAATGCTTCCTTTAGGAACCATTGCATTCAAATACATATTTTAATCACTTCTTTGGAATGGCCCAGTAGAAACAACAGAAGTGAAGAAGTTCTTGTTATCCCATGAGATATCAACTCTGAAAACACTGTAGGAATGCACATTCATCAGGTATATAGAGAAGTAGAACCAAGAGTGTACATGTTAAAAACGATCTATCTTCACTCTCTGAACTGTTTCTTAAGGCCTAGTTGTAAAGTGAACATCTAATATGATTTCTCACAGGAGGAGCAGTGTGGCTGTTAATGTGTCACTGAAATATGTTCACAAAGAAATATAAAAATATCTGGAAGCTGAGGGGATACCAGGACGTTGGTAATACATGTAACTTAAACACACTTTTTACCAACACTGCCAGTCGCGAATGCTTCATTTAGGAACCATTGCGTTCAAATACATATTCCAAGCTCTTCTTTGGAATGGCCCAATAGAAACAACAAGAAGTGAAGAAGTTCTTATTATCCCATGAGATAACAACTTTGAAAACACTGTAGGAATGCACATTCATCAGGTATATAGAGAAGTAGAACCAAGAGAGTACATGTTTAAAAAACGAACTATCTTCACTCTCTGAACTGTTTCTTAAGGCTTAGTTGTAAAACAAACATCTACTCTGATTTCTCACAGGAGGAACAGTATGGCTGTTTTTGTGTCACCGAAATATGTTTGCAAAAATATATAAACATATCTGGAAGCTGAGGGGATACCAGGACGTTGGTAATACATGTATCTTAAACATACTTTTTACCAACACTGCCAGTCGCAAATGCTTCATTTAGGAACCATTTCCTTCAAATACACATATTCTAAGCTCTTCTTTGTAATCTCTGAGTAGAAACAACAAGAAGTGAAGAAGTTCTATTTATCTCATGAGTGAACACGTCTGAAAACACTGTAGGAATGCACATTCATCAGGTATATTAAGAATTAGAACCAAGACTGTACTTTCTTCAAAGAAGATTATCTTCACTCTCAGAAAAGTTTCTTAAGGCCTAGTGGTAAAATGATCTTCAATTTGAATTCTCACATGAGGAACACTATGGCTGTTACTCTGTCACTAAAATATGTTCGCAAAGATACGTAAACATAGCAGGAGGCTGAGGGATTTCCAGGAACGTTGATAATACATGTAACTTGAACACACTTTTTACTACAACTGCTAGTCGTAAATGCTTCCTTTAGGAACCACTGCGTTCAAATAAACTTTCTCAGCTTTCTTTAGAATCACCCAGTAGATACAACAAGTGAAGAAGTTCTATTTATCCCATAAGTGAACAACTCTGAAAACACTGTAGGAATGCACACTCATCAGATATATTGAGAATCAGAAACAAGAGTATACTTTCTTCAAAGACCAAATATCTTCAACCACAGAACCATTTCTTAAAGCCTAGTAGTAAAACAAATGTCTACTTTGATTTCTGAAACTATGAAAATTATGACTGTTAGTGTGTCAGTGAAATATGTTCTCAAAGAGGTAGAAACATATCTGGAGGCTGAGGGATATCCCTGAAGTTCGTAATACATGTAACTTGAACCCACATTGCACAACAACTACTAGTCGCGAATGTTTCAAATACACATTCTAAGCTCTACTTTGGATTCGCCCAGTAGAAACAAAGAGAAGTGAAGAAGTTCTCTTTATCTCATAAGTGAACAAGTCTGAATACACTGTAGGAATGCACATTTATCAAGTATATAGAGAATTGCAACCAAGAGGGTACTTTCTTCACAGACCAACTAACTTCACTCTCTGAATTGTTTCTTAAGGCCTAGAAGTAAAATGAATGTCTAAGAGGATACGTTCTTCATGCCGAACTCTCTTCAGTCTCAGAATTTTTCCTTAAGGCCTAATAGTAAAAAGAAGGTCTACTTTGATTCCTCATATGAGGAACAGTATGGCTGTTATTGTCACTGAAATATTTCACAAAGAGATATAAACATATTTGGAAGCTGAGGGATTTCCAGGACGATGGTCATACATGTAACTTGAGCACACTTTTTACCACAACTACTAGTTGTGAATAATTTCTTTAGGGACCATTGCTTTCAAATACACATTGTAAGCTCCCCTTTGGAATCTCCTCACAGAAAGAACAAGAAGTGAAGATATTCTCTTTATACCATGAGTAAACAAGTCTGAAAACAGTGAAAGAATGCACATTCATCAGGTATATTGAGAATTAGGACCAAGAGAGTACTTTCTTCAAAGACAAACTATCTTCGCTCTCTGAACTGTTTCTTTGGGCCTAGCAGTAAAAGGATCATTTACTTTGATTTCTCACTCAAGGAACAATAAGGCTGTTAGTATGCAACTGAATATCTTCAGTGAGATATAAACATATTTGAAGGCTGAGTGATTTCCCAGACGTTCATAATACATGTAACTTGAACACAGCTTTTAGCACAACTACTAGGCCCCAATGCTTCCTTTAGGAACCATTGTGTTCAAATGCACATTCTAAACTCTACATTGGTATTGCCTGTAGAAACAACAAGAATTTAAGAAGTTCTGTTTATCTCATGAGTGAACACTCTGAACACATGGTAGAAACGCACATTCATCAAGTGTATAGAGAATAACAACCAAGAGGGTACTTTCTTCAAAGACGAACTATCTTCACTCTCTGAACTGTTTCTTAAAGACTATTAGTAAAACGAAGGTCTAATTTGATTTCTCACAGAAGGAAAAGTTTGGCTGTTAGTGTGTTACAGAAATATGTTCGCAAAAATATATAAACATATGTGGAGGCTGAGGAATTTCCAGGACATTCAGAATACATGTAACTTGAACACACTTTTTTTTTTTTTTTTTTTTTTACCAGAATTACTCGTTGTGAATGCTTTCTTAAGGATCCACTGTGTTCAAATACACTGTCTAAACTGTTCTTTGGAATCGCCTAGTAGAAACAACAAGAAGTGAAGAAGTTCTCATTATCTCATAATTGAACAAGTCTGAAAACACTGTAGAAATTGACATTCATCAGGTATATTGAGAATTAGAAGCAAAAGTGTTCTTTCATCAAAGACAAACTATCTTCACTCTCTAATCAGTTTCTTATGGCCTAGTAGTAAAACTAATGTCTACTTAGATTTCTCAAACAAGGAAATATGGCTGTTAGTGTCACTGAAATATATTCGCAAAGAGTTATGAACATATCTGGAGGCTGAGGTATTTCCAGGATGTTCGTAATACATGTAACCTGAAAATACTTTTTATCACAACAACTAATCTCGAGTTCTTCCTTCAGGAACCATTACGTTCAAATACACATTCTAACCTCTTCTTTGGAATTGCCCCATAGAAACAATAAGAAATGAAGTTCTCTTTTTCCCATAAGTGAACAATCTGAACACACTGTAGGATTGCACATTCATCAGGAATATAGTGAAGTAGTAAGAAGGCGGTCCTTTCTTCAAAGATTAAAAATCTGCACTCTCTGAACTGTTTCTTAAAGTCTAGTAGTAAAATGAATGTCTGTGAGGGTACTTTCTTCAAAGACAAAATATCTTCACTTTCTTAACTGTTTCCTAAGACCAAATAGTAAAGCGTATGTCTACTTTGATTTCTCACAAGAGGAATATTATGGGAGTTATTGTGTGACTCAAATATGTTTTCAAAGAGATATACATATATCTGGAAGCTGACTTATTTCAAGAACTTTGGTAATATATGAAACTTGAACACTTTTTTTTTTTTTTTTTACCACAACTACTAGTCGCCAATGCTTCCTTTAGGAACCATTGTGTACAAATACACATTCTAAGACCTTCTTTGGAATGGCCCAGTAGAAACAAAAAGAAGTGAAGAAGTTCTCTTTATATCATCAATGAACAAGTCTGAAAACAGTGTAGAAATGGGCATTCATCAGGTACATTGAAAATTAGAACCAAGAGTGTACTTTTTTCTAGATGAACTAAATTCGTTTTCGGAACAGTGTCTTAAGGCCTAGTAGTAAAGTGAACGTCTACTTTGATTTCTCAAATAATGAACAGTATGGTTCTTAGTGTTTCAATGAAATATGTTGGCAAAGAGATACAAACATCTCTGCAGGCTGAGGGTATTCCAGGACATTGGTAAAACATGTACCTTGAACACACTTTTTACTACAACTACTAGTCGTGAATGCTTCCTTTAGGAACCATTGCGTTCATTTACACATTCTAAGCCCTTCTTTAGATTCGCCCTGTAGACACAACAAGAAGTGAAGAAGTTCTTTTTATCCCATAGTTGAACAAGTCTGAAAACACTTTAGGAATGCACATTCATCAGGTATATAGAGAAGTAGAACCAAGAGGGTACTTTCTTCAAAGATGAACTATCCTCACTCGCTGAACTGTTTCTTAAGGCCTAGAAGTAAAACGAATGTCTACTTTGATTTCTCACACAAGGAACAGTATGGCTGTTACCATGTCACCTAAATATGTTCGCAAAGAGATATAAACATATCTGGACGCTAAGGGATTTCCATGATGTTCATAATACATGTAACTTGAACACACTTTTACACAAATACTAGACGAGAATGCTTCCTTTAGTATCCATTGCGTTCAGAACATTCAAAGCTCTTCTTTGGAATCGCCCAGTAGAAACAACACGACTTGTGGAAGTTCTCTTTATCCCATAATTGAACAACTCTGAATACATGGTAGGAATGCACATTCATCAGGTATATTGAGAATTAGAAACAAGAGTGTACTTTCTTCAAAGACGAAATATCTTCACTCTCAGAACAGTTTCTTAAGGCATAGTACTAAAACGAACATCTAGTTTGATTTCTCAAATGAGGAACAACATGGCTGTTAGTGTGTCACTGGAATATGTTCGCAATGAGATATAAACCTATCTAGAGGCTGATGGATTTCCAGGAAATTCATAATACATGTAAGATGAACACACCTTTTACAACAACTACTATTTGCGAATGTTTCGTTTAGGAACCATTGCATTTAAATACATATTCTATGCTCTTCTTTGGAATCACACAGTAGAAACAACAAGCAGTGAAGAAGTTCTCTTTATCCCATGTGGGAACAACTCTGGAAATACTGTAGGAATGCACATTAATCAGGTGTATATAGAAGAATAACCAAGAGTTTACTTTCTTCAAAGACGAACTATCTTCACTCTCTGAACTGGTCTTAAGGCCTAGAAGTAAAACGAATGTCTACATTAATTTCTCACACAAGAAACAGAATGGCAGTTAGTGTGTCACTGAAATTTGTTCGAAAAGATATTTAACATATCTGGACACTGAGGGATTTGCATGACGTCTGTAATACATTTAACTTGATCACATTTTTACAGAAACTACTAGTCGCCAATGCTTCCACTAGGAACCATTGTGTTCAAATACACATTCTAACCTCTTCTTTGGAATCGCCCAGTAGAAACAACAAGAAGTGAAGAATCTTTCTTCATCCCATAAGTGAACAAGATTGAACACACTGTAGGAAACACATTCAACAAGTTTATAGAGAATTACAGCCAACAGGATACTTTCGTCAAACACGAACACACTTTTTACACAACTACTAGACGAGAATGCTGCCTTTAGGAACCATTGCGTTCAAATACACATTCTGTGCTCTTCTTTGGAATCGCCCAGTAGCAACAACAAAAGGTGAAGAAGGTCTCTTTATCTCATAAGTGTACAGTATTTAAACACTGTAGGAATGGAAATTCATAGGGTATATTGAGAATTTGAACCAAGAGTGAACTTTCTTCAAAGACGAACTAAACTCAATTTCAGAACAGTTTCTTAAGGCCTAGTAGTAAAATGAACGTCCACTTTCATTTCTCAAACGTTCAACAATATGGCTGTTAGTGTGTCACTGAAATATCTTCACAAAGAGATATAAACATATCGGGAGGCTTAGGGATTTCTAGGACCTTCGTAGTACGTGTAACTTGAAAACACCTTTTACCACAACTACTAGTCGGGAATGCTTCCTTTAGGAGACATTGCATTCAAATACACATTCTAAGCTCCTCTTTGGAATCACACAGCAAACAACAAGACGCGAAGAAGTTCTCTTTATCACATGAGTGAACAACTCTGAAAACAATGTAGGAATGGACATTCATAAGGTATATTGAGAATTAGAACCAAGAGGATACTTTTTTCAATGATGAACTATCTTCACACTCTGTAATGTTTCTTAAAGCATAGAAGTAAAAAGAACGTCTACTTAGATTTTTCACAAAAGGAACATTATGGCTGTTATTGTGTCACTGAAATATGTTCACAAAAAGATATAAACATATTTGGAAGCTGAGGGATTTCCGGGACGTTGGTAATAAATGTAATGTGAACACACTTTTAAACACAACTACTAGTCACGAATGCTTCCTTTAGGATACTTGGCATTCAAATACACATTCTAAGCTCTTCTTTGGGATCGCCCAGTAGAAACAACAAGACTTGAGGAAGTTCTCTTTATCCCATAAATGAACAACTCTGAAAACACAATAGGAATGCACATTCATCATGTATATTGAGAATTAGAAACAAATACTTTCTTCAAAGATGAACTGTCTTCACTCTCAGAACAGTATCTTAGGGCATAGTAGTAAAACGAACATCTACTTTGATTTCTCAAACGAGGGACGGTATGGCTGTTAGTGTGTCACTGAAATATGTTCGCAAAGAATTATGAAGATATCTGGAGGCTCAGCGATTTATCCGACGTTCGTATTATATGTAGCTTGAACACCCTTTTTACCACAACTATTAGTCGCGAATGCTTCCCTTAGGAACCATTATGTTCAAATAAACATTCTAAGCTCTTCTTTGGAATCCTCTATAGAAATAACAAGAAGTCCATATGTATTTGGCACATGACTTTAACATTCTACTATCTAACCATCTCCATGTGTTTAAAGTTCTATATCTAACTCAGCTTTCATACTAACTTGCCTCATAATTTTAAAAATATCTTCTTAGATCCAGAACACCATCTTGATTCCTAAACAACTCAAAATTTAACTATGAGACTCTAGCTATCTATTCTTCAACCACCTCAGAGACCTGAGAGGGATAAATATATCTGATTATATAGGAAGTGCAGGGCCTGCAGCTTCCAAAACTAAAAAATGACATACCAGTGGCTGCCTGGACAGTTCCCATTTTGGGAATGTATGCTAAGCCATATAACTCTTATAATTGTGGCCTATTTATTTCTGTTGGTTTGTATTGTATTTATAGTTATAAGAAAAAGAACCATTTTTTGGACT
>CAJQZJ010034249.1:7088596-7103823 GCA_907164525.1 Lophiomys imhausi
AAAAAAAAAAAAAAAAAAAAAAAAAAAAGGGAAGAGGATGGAGGATTGAGGGGAGGAGGGTGGAAGGGTGAGACTGGAGGGGGGAGTAGGGAGGGGATTGTGATTGAGATGTAACTTGAAGAAATAAAATATAAATTATTAAAAAAAAGTTTAGCTGAGAAAGGAAAAAAAAACAATTCCTATCAAATTAGGAATAAGATTTTTTCCTCTTAAAATTTACACTTCTTTATTGAATTTCATTTTCACATGCTTAATTGTGTTTGTCATTCATTCAGCCTTATGTTTATATTTCTTTGGGCATCATTAATGCTTTTGTTTATTTTCTTTAAAAAAAAAAGAAATAACAAGAAGTGAAAGAGTTCTCTCTAACCCATAAGTGATCAACTCTGAAAACACTGCAGGAATGCACATTCATCAGGTATATTGAGAATTAGAACCAAGAGTGTACTTTCTTCAAAGACGAACTATCTTCACTATATAAACAGTTTCTTAAGTCCAAGTTGTAAAATGAATGTCTACTTTGATTTCTCACATGAGGAACAGTATGGCTGTTAGTGTGTCACTGAAATATGTTCGCAAGGAGATATAAATATATCTCAAGGCTGTGAGATTTCAAGGATTTTCGTAATACATGTAACTTGAACACACTTATTGCCACAACTCCTAATCGCGAATGTTTCCTTTATAAACCATTGCGGTCAAATATAAATTCTAAGCTCTTCTTTGGAATTACCCTATAGAAACAACAGGAAGTGAAGTTGTTCTCTTTATCCCATAAGGGAACAACTCTGAAAACACTGTAAGAATGCACACTCATCAGGTATATAGAGAAGTAGAACCAAGAGGGTACTTTCATCAAAAACGAACTATCTTCACTCTCTACGCAGTTTGTTAAGGCCTAGTAGTAAGACGAATGTCTACTTTGATTTCTCACATGAGGAACACTATGGCTGTTAGTGTGTCATTGATATATGTTCGGAAAGAGATATAAACATGTCTGGAGGATGAGGGATTTCCAAGACGTTGGTAATACATGTAACTTGAACACACTTTCTACCAATCCTACGAGGTGGGAATGCTTCCTTTAGGAACCATTGCGTTTAAATACACATTCTAAGCTCTTCTTTGGAATTGTCCTGTAGAACAACAAGAAGTGAAGAAGTTCGCTTTATCCCATAAGTGAACAACTCTGAAAACACTGCATGAAAGCACATTCATCATGTATATTGAGATTTAGAACCAAGAGCGTACTTTCTTCAAAGATGAACTATCTTCACTCTCTAAACAGTTTCTTAAGACCTAATAGTAAAACGAATGTCTACTTTGATTTTTCACACGAGGAACAGAATGGCTGTTAATGTGTCACTGAAATATATTCGCGAAGAGTTATAAAGTTATCTGGAGGCTCAACGATTTCCCCAATGTTCATAATATATGTAACTTGAACACATTTTTTTACCACAACTATTACTCGTGAATGCTTCCTTTAGGAATCATTGCATTCAAATACACATTCTAATCTCTTCTTTGGAATCCCGTATTAAAAAAAAAAAACAAGAAGTGAAAAAGTTCTCTCTATCCCATAAGTGAACAACTCTGAAAACACTGTAGGAATGTACATTCATCAGGTATATTGATAATTAGAACCAAGAGTGTACTTTCTTCAAAGACGAACTATCTTCACTCTCTAAACAGTTTCTTAAGGCCTAGTGGTAAAATGAACTTCTATTTGAATTCTCACATGAGGAATACTATGGCTGTCACTCTGTCACTGAAATATGTTCGCATAGATACGTACACATATCAGAAGGCTGAGGGATTTCCAGGAACGTTGGTAATACATGTAACTTAAACACACTTTTTAACACAACTACTAGTCGTGAATGCTTCCTTTACCATCACTGAGTTCAAATAAACTTTCTCAGCTCTCTTTGGAATCGCCCAGTAGAAACAACAAGAAGTGAAGAAGTTCTATTTATCCCATAAATGAACAACTCTGAAAACACTGTAGGAATGCACATTCATCATGTATATAGAGAATTATAACCAAGAGTGTACTTTCCTCAAAGACAAAATATATTCAACCTCAGAGCCGTTTTTTTAAGCCTAGTAGTAAAACAAACGTCTACTTTGATTTCTCAAACAATGAACAATAGGACTGTTAGTGTGTCAGTGAAATATGTTCTCAAAGAGGTAGAAACATATCTGGAGGCTGAGGGATATCCCTGAAGTTCATAATACATGTAAGTTGAACCCACATTACACCACAGCTGCTAGTCGCAAATGTTTCCTTTAGCCCAGTAGAAACAAAGAGAAGTGAAGAAGTTCTCTTTATCTCATAAATGAACAGGTCTGAACATACTGTAGGAATGCACATTTATCAAGTATATAGAGAATTACAACCAAGAGGGTACTTTCTTCAAAGACCAACTATCTTCACTCTCTGAATTGTTTCTTAAGGCCTAGAAGTAAAATGAATGTTTAAGAGGGTACTTTCTTCAGGCCGAACTATCTTCAGTCTCTGAATTACTCCTTAAGGCTTAATAGTAAAATGAAGGTGTACTTTGATTTTTCATACGAGGAACAGTATGGCTGTTATTGTGTCACTGAAATATTTCACAAAGAGATATAAACCTATCTGGAAGCTGAGGGATTTCCAGGACGATGGTCATACATGTAACTTGAACACACTTTTTACCACACCTTCTAGTCGCCAATGCTTCCTTTAGGAACCATTGCATTCAAATACACATTCTAAGCTCTACTTTGGTATTACCTGTAGAAACAACAAGAATTGAAAAAGTTCTATTTATCTCATGAGTGAACAATCTGAACACATGGTAGAAATGCACATTCATCAAGTGTATAGAGAATTACAACCAAGAGGGTACTTTCTTCAAAGACGAACTATCTTCACTCTCTGAACTGTTTCTTAAGTACTAATAGTAAAACAAAGGTCTACTTTGATTTCTCACAGAAGGAAAAGTTTGGCTGTTAGTGTGTCACTGAAATATGTTCACAAAATATATTAATGTTTCTGGGTCTGAGGGATTTCCAGGATGTTCATGATACATTTAGATAAGAACGAAGAGTGTACCTTCTTCAATGACAAACTATCTTCGCTGTCAGCACAGTTTTTTAAGTCCTAGTAGTAAAATGATCATCTACTCTGATATTTCAATCGAGGAACCATATGGCTTTTAGTGTGTCACTCATATATGTCCGGAAAGAGATATAAACATATCTGTAGGCTGAGTGATTTCCAGGACGTTTGTAATACAAGTAACTTTAACACACTTTTTACCACAACTCCTAGTCGCGAATGCTTCCTTTAAGAACCCTAGCGTTCAAATACACATTCTAAGCTCTTCTTCGAAATCCCCCAGTACAAACAACAAGTGATGAGGTTCTCTTTTTGCAATAAGTGAACAAGTCTGAAAACACTGCAGGAATCCGCATTCATCAGGTATATAGAGAATTAGAACAAAGAGCATACTTTCTTCAAAGACAAACTATCTTCACGCTCTGAAATGTTTCTTTAGGCCTAGTAGTAAAACGAATGTCTACTTTGATTTCTCTCACGAGGAAGAGAACGGCTGTTAGTGTGTCACTGAAATAGGTTTGCAAAGTGATATAAACATATCTGGACACAGAGGGAATTCCATGACATTGGTAATACATATTACTTGAACACAGTTTTTACCACAATTAGTAGTCGCGAATGCTTCCTTTAAGAACCATTGCATTTAAATACACATTCTAAGCTCCTCTCTAGAATCACCCAGTAGAAACAACAAGAAGTGTAGAATTTCTCTTTTTCCCATAAGTGAACAAGTCTGAAATCACTGTAGGAATGCACATTAATCAGGTATATAGAGAAGTAGAACCAAGAGGATTCTTTCTTCAAGGACAAACTATCTTCACTCTCTGAACTGTTACTTAAGGCCTAATAGTAAAAGGAATGTCGACTTTGATTTCTCACATGAGGAGCAGTATGATGGTTAGTGTGTCAGTGAAAAATGCTTGCAAAGAGATATAAACATATCTGGTAGCTGAGGGATTTCCAGGGTTTGGGAATACATGTAACTTGAACACACTATTTACCACAACTACTAGATGCGAATGCTTCCTTTATGAACCATTGCTTTCAAATACACATTCTAATCTCTACTTTGGAATCACCCAGTAGAAACAACAAGAAGTGAAGATGTTCTCTTTATCTCATAAGTGAACAAGTCTGAAAACACTGTAGGAATACACATATATCAGGTATATTGAGAATTAGAACCAAGAGTGGACTTTCTTCAAAGACAAACTGTCTTCACTCTCTAAACAGCTTCTTAAGGCCTAATAGTAAAATGAACGTCTACTTTGTTTTCTCACAGGAGGAACAGTATGGCTGTTAGTGTGTCACTGAATTATATTTGCAAAGAGATATAAACATATCGGGAGGCTGAGGGATTTCCAGGAATTTCATAACACATGTAACTTGAACACAATTTTTACCACAACTACTAGTCGCGAGTGCTTCCTTTAAGGAACCATTGCGTTCAAATAAACATTCTCAGATCCTATTTGGAATAGCCCAGTAGAAAAAACAAGGACTGAGGAAATCTCTTTATCCCATTAGTGAACAAGTCTGAACATCCTGTAGGAATGTATATTCATCCGGTATATAGAGTATTAGAACCAAGAGGGTACATTTTTCAAAGACGAACTATCTTCACTCTCTGAAATGTTTCTTAAGTCCTAGTATTAGAACAAACAACTACTTTGATTTCTAACACAAGGAACAATAAGGCAGTTAGTGTTTACTGAAATATATTTACAAAGATATATATATATATATATATATATATATATATATATCTGGAGGTTGAGAGATTTCCAGGACATTTGTACACATGTAACTTGAACACACTTTTTACCACAACTACAAGTTGTGAATGCTTCCTTTAGGAACCATTGTGTTCACATACACATTCTAAGCTCTTCTTTGGAATCATCTAGTAGAAACAACAAGAAGTGAAGACGTTCTCTTTATCCCCTAATGCACAAGTCTGAAAACACTGTAGGAATGCACATTCATCAGGTATATAGAGAAACAGAACCAAGAGAGTACTTCTTCAAAGACGAACTATTTTCACTCTCTGAAATGTTTCTTAAGGCCTGGTAGTAAAACGAATGTCTACTTTGATTTCTCACATGAGGAACAAAATGGCTGTTAGTGTGTGTCACTGAAATATGTTCGCAAAGTGATATAAATATATCTGACACTGAGCGATTTCCAGGACGTTCCTATTACATGTAAATTGAACACAGTTTTTGCCACAACTACTAGTCACCAATGCTTCCTTTAGGACCCATTGAGTTCAAATACACATTCTAAGCTCTTTTTTGGAATCGCCCCATAGGAACAACAATAACTGAAGAACTTCTCTTTATTCCATAAGTGAACAACTCTGAAAACACTGTAGTAATGCACACTTATAAGGTATATTGAAAATAGAACCAAGAGAGTACTTTTTTAAAGACGAACTATCTTAAATCTCAGAGCAGTCTCTTAAGGCCTAGTAGTAAAATGAACTTCTACTTTGATTTCTTAAATGAGGAACAATATGGCTGTTAGATTGTCACTGAACTATGTTCGCAAAGAAATATAAATATATCAGGAGGCTGAGGGATTTCCTGGACGTAGGTAAAACATGTAACTTGAACACACTTTTAACCACAACTACAAGTCACGAATCCTTCCTTTAGAAACCATTGCGTTCAAACACACATTCCAAGACCTTTGGAATTACCCAATAGAAACAACAAGAAGTGAAGAAGTTCTATTTATCTTATAAGAGAGTAAGTCTGAAAACACTGTAGAAATGCACATTAATCAGGTATATTGGGAATTAGAAACAAGAGTGTACTTTGTAATAGAAGAGCTATCTTCACTGTCAGAATAGTTTCTTAAGGCCTAGTTGTATAATAAATGAATACGTTGATTTCACACACAAGGAGCATTATGACTGTTAGTGTGTCACAGAAATATATTCTCAAAGAGATATAAAAAGTTCTGGAGGCTGAGGGATCTAGGACGTTCGTAATACATGTAACTTGAACACACTTTTTACCACAACTACTAGTTGCGAATGCTTCCTGTAGGAACCATTGCGTTCAAATACACATTCTAAGCTCTACTTTGCAATCAACCAGTGGAAACACAAGGAATGAAGAAGTTTACTTTATCCCATAAGTGAACGACTCTGAAAACACTGAAGGAATACACATTAATCAGGTATATTGAGAATTAGAACCAAGAGTGTACTTTCTTCAAAGACCAACTATCTTCACTCTCAGAACAGTTTCTTAAGGCCTAGTAGTTAAATGAACGTCTGCTTTGACTTCTCAAATGAGGAACAATATGGCTGTTAGTGTGTCACTGAAATATTGTGACAAAGAGATATATAATCATATCTGGAGGCTGAGGGATTTTCAGGCGTTCCTAATACATGTAACTTGGACACACATTTTGCCTCTACTACTAGTTGTGAATGCTTCCTTTAGGAACCATTGTGTTCAAATACCCATTGTGAGCTCTTCTTTCGAATTGCACAGTAGAAACAACAAGAAGTGAAGAAGTTCTCTTTTTCCCATAAGTGAACAACTCTAAAAACACTGTAGGAATGCACATTAACCAGGTATATATAGAAGTAGAACCAAGAGGGTACTTTCTTCAAATACGAACTATCTTCACACTCTGATTGATATGTTTCTTAAAGGCTAGAATAAACGAATGTCTACTTTGATTTCTCACACAAGGAACAGTGTGGCTATTATTGTGTCACGGAAATATGTTCTCAAAGAGATATAAACATACCTGGACTCTAATGGATTTCCAGGACATTTGCAATACATGTAACTTGAACACACATATTTTTCCACAATACATGTCACGAATGCTTCCTGGAGGAACCATTGTGTTCAAATACACATTTTAAGCTCTTCCGTGGAATCGACCAGTAGAAACAACAAGAAATGAAGGAGTTCTATTTATCCCATAAGTGAACAGGTGTGAACACACTGTAGGAAAGCACATTCATCAAGTATATAGAGAATTACAACCAAGGGTGTACTCTATTTAAGACGAACTATCTTCACTCTCTGAACTGTTTCTAAGGCCTAATAGTAAAACGAACATATACTTCTATTTCTCACACCATGAACACATTTTTTTCCTACTACTACTAGCCGCAAATGCTTCCTTTAGGAACCATTGCATTCAAATGCACATTCTAAGCTCTTCTTGGAATAGCACAGTAGAAACAACAAGAAGTGAAGAAGTTCTCTTTATCTATTAAGTGTACAACTCTGAACACACTGTAGGAATGCACATTCATCAGTTATATTGAGAATTAGAACCAAGAGTGTACTTTCCTAAAAGACGAACTATCTTCAGTCTCTAAACAGTTTCTTAAGGCTTAGTAGTGAAAGGAACGTCTACTTTGATTTCTCACACAATGAACACTATGGCTGTTAGTGTGTCACTGAAATATGTTTTCAAAGAGATATAAACATATCTAGATGCTGAGGGTTTTCCATGAAATACGTAATACATGTAACTTGAACACACTTTTTACCACAACTACTAGGTGCCAATTCTTCCTTTGGGAACCATTGTGTTCAAGTATACATACTAAGCACTTTGTTGGAATCGCCCAATAGAAACAATAAGAGGTGAGGAAGTTCTATTTATCCCATAAGTGAACAAGTCTGAACACATTGTTTCAATGCTGATTCATCAAGCATGCAGAGAATTACAACCAAGAGGGCACATTCTTCAAAGACAAACTACCTTCACTCTCTGATCTTTTTCTTAAAGGCTAACAGTAAAAGGAAAGACTACTTTGATTTCTCACACAAAGAACAGTATGGAAGTTTTTGTGTCACTGAAATATGTTCGCAAAGAGATATAAACATATCTGGATGCTGAGGGGTTTCCAGGATGTTGGTAATACATGTAACTTGAACACAATTTTTATCACAACTACTAGTCGCGAATGCTGCCTTTAAAAATCATTGCATTCAAATACACATTCTAAGCTCTTCCTTGGAATCGTCCAGTAGAATCAACAAGAAGTGAAGAAGTACTCTTTATTCCATAAGTGAAAAACCCTGAAAACACTGTAGGAATGCACCATTGCATTCAAATACACATTCTAAGCTCTTTTTTTGGAATCGCCCACTAGAAACAACAAGAAGTGAAGAAGTTTTCTTTATGCTATAAGTCACCAACTCTGAAAACACTGTAGGAATGCACATTCAGCAGGTATATTCAGAAGTGGAAACAAGAGTGTAATTTCTTCAAAGCGAACTATTTTCACCCTAAACAGTTTCTTAAGGCCTAGAAGTAAAACGAACGTCTACTTGATTTCTGACACTAGGATCACTATGGCTGTTAGTTCGGAAAGAGATAAAAATATATCTGGTGCCTGAGGGACTTTCAGGATGTTAGTAATTCTTGTAACATGAACAAATTATTCACTGCAACTAGTAGGCATGAATGCTTCCTTTAGGAACCAATGCGTTCATACACATTCTATGATCTTCTCTGGAATGGCCAAGTAGAAACAAGAAGTCATGAACTTCCGTTTATCCGGTAAGTGAACAAGTCTGAACACACTGTAGCAATGCATAATCATCAAGTATATAGAGAAGGAAAATCAAGATGTTTCTTTCTTCAAAGATGAACTATCTTCCTTCTCTGCAAAGTTTCTTAAGGCCTAAGTAAAACAAATGTCTACTTTGATTTCTCACACAAGGAACACAATCCCTGTTAGTGTGTCACTGAAATATGTTCGCAAAGAGATATAAACATATTGGACACTGAGGGATTTCCATGACTTTCATAATACGTGTACTTGAACACACTTACAACAACTACAAATCACGAATGCTTCCTTTAGGAACCATTGCGTTCAAATACACATTCTAAGCACTTCTTTGGAATTCCCAGTAGAAGCAACAAGAAGTGAAGCAGTTCTTTTATCCCATAAGTGAATAAGTCTGAACACACTGTAGGAACACACATTCATTAAGTATATAAAGAATTACACCAAGAGGGTACTTACTTAAAAGATGAACTATCTTCACTCTCTGAACTGTTGAATAAGGAGTAATAGTAAAACAAATGTTTAATTTGATTTCTGACATGGGGAATAATATGGATGTTTTGTGTCACTAAAAAATTTTCACGAAGAGATATGAACATATCTGGAATCTGAGGGATTTCCAGGTATTCATAATACATGTAACTCGAGCACACTTTTTGCCACAACTACTAGTCGTGAATGATTCCTTTAGGAACCACTGCGTTCAAGTACACATTCTAAGCTCTTCTTTCGAACTGACCAGTAGAAACAACAAGAATGAAGAAGTTCTCTATCTCATAATTGAACAACTCTGAAAACACTGTAGGAATGCACAGTCATCAGGTATATATTTAAGTACAACCAAGAGGGAACTTTCTTCAAAGACAAACTAGCCTCACTCTCTGAACTGTTTCTTAAGGCCTAACAGTAAAACGAATGTCTACTTTGATTTCTCACAGGAGGAACAGTATGGTTGTTAGTGTGTTACTGAAATATATTTGCAAATACATATAAACATATCTGGATGCTGAAGGGTTTCCATGTTGTTGGTATTACATGTAACTTGAACACCCTTTTATCAAAACTACTAGTCGCGAATGTTTCCTTTATGCACCATTGTGTTGAAATATACATTCTTAGCTCTTTTTTGGAATTGACCAGTAGAAACAACAACAAATGAAGAAGTTCTCTTTATCTCATAAGTGTACAAGTCTGAACACATTACAGGAATGCACATTCATCAGGTATACTGAGAATTAAAACCAAGAGTGTACTGTTTTCAAATACAAACAATCTTCAATCTCTAAAGATTTTTTTAAGTCCTAGTTGTAAAATGAACGTCTACTTTGATTTCTTACACGAGGAACATTATGGCTGTTAGTGTGTCACTGAAATATATTTGCAAAGAGACATAAACATATCTGGAGGCTGAGGGTTTTCCAGGATTCGTGAGACATGTATCTTGAACACATTTTTACCACAACTACTAGTCTTGATGATTCCTTTAGGAACCATTGTGTACAAAAACACATTCTAAGGTCTTTGGAATCTCCCAGTAGAGACAATAAGAAGTGAAGAAGTTCTGTTTATCCTAAGAGTGAACAACTCTGAAAATACTGTAGGAATGCATATTCATCAGGTATATTGAGAATAAGAACCAAGA
This sequence comes from Lophiomys imhausi, assembly GCA_907164525.1. NCBI lineage: Eukaryota > Metazoa > Chordata > Mammalia > Rodentia > Muridae > Lophiomys > Lophiomys imhausi. The sequence continues at coordinate 7,098,902 of CAJQZJ010034249.1, forward strand.
GTTTTCTTTCTTCAAAGAAGAACTATCTTCCCTCTCAAAACAGTTTCTTAGTCCTAGTTGTAAAACGAACGTCTACTTTGATTTCTCACATGAGGAATATTATGGCTGTTAGCGTGTCACTGAATTATGTTCGCAAAGATATATAAACATATCTAGAAGCTGAGGGATTTCCAGGATGTTCATAATACAGTAACGTGAACACACTTTTTACCACAACTACTAGTTGCGAATGCTTCCTTTAGGAAACATGGCATTCAAATACACATTCTAAGCTCTTCTTTGGAATCGCCCAGTAGAAACCACAAGAAGTGAAGAAGTTCTCTTTATCCAATAAGGGAACAACTCTGAAAACACTGTAAGAATGCACATTCATCAGGTGTATAGAGAATTAGAACTAAGAGGGTACTGTCTTCAAAGACGAAATCTCTCCAGTCTTTGAGCTGTTTCTTAAGGCCTAATACTAAAATGAACTTCTACTTTGATTTCTCACACTAGGAACAATATGGGTGTTGGTGTGTTACAGAAATATATTCGCAAAGAGATATCAACATATCTGGAGGCTGAGGGATTTCCAGGACGTTGGTAATATATGTAACATGAACACACTTTTTACCACAACTACTAGACGCGAATGATTCCTTTAGGAAATTCTAAGTTCAGCTGTGGAATTGCACAGTAGAAACAACAAGAAGTGAAGAACTTCTGTTTATCTCATAAGTGAGCAAGTCTGAAAACTCTATAGGAATGCACATTCATCAGGTATATTGAGAATTAGAACCGAGTGTACTTTCTTCAAAGGCAATCTACCTTCACTCTCTAAAGGGTTTCTAAACGCCTAGTAGTAAAATGAACGTCTGCTTTGATTTCTGACACAAGGAACAATATGGCTATTAGTGTGTCACTGAAATATATTCACAAAGATATTTAAACATATCTGGAGGCCGAGCGATTTCCAGGATGTTCGTAATACATGTAAACTGAACAGAATTTTTACCTCAACTACAAATCGTGAATGCTTCCTTTAGGAACCATTGCGTACAAATACAAATTATAAGCTCTTCTTTGGAATCGCCCAGTAGAAACAACAAGAAGTGATGAAATTTTCTTTATCTCCTAAGTGAACAAGTCTGAAAATTCTATAGGAATGCACATTCACCAGGTATATTGAGAATTAGAAACAAGAGTGTACTTTCTTCAAATGTGATCTATCTTTACTCTCTAAAGAGTTTCTTAAGGCCTAGAAGTAAAACGAACATCTACTTTGATTTCTCACATGAAGAAAAGTATGGCTGTTAGAGTGTCACTGAAATATATTCACAAACAGATATAAATATATCAGGAGGCTGAACGATTTCCAGGTTGTTCGTAATACATGTAACTTGAACACACTTTTTATCTCAACTACAAATCGCAAATACTTCCTTTAGGAAACATTGTGTACAAATACACATTCTAAGCTCTTCTTTGGACTCGCAGAGTAGAAAAAAATAGAAGTTAAGAAGTTCTCTTTAACCCATGAGGGTACTACTCTGAAAACACTGTAGGAATGCACAGTCCTCACGTATATTGAGAATTAGACCAAGAACTTATTTTCTTCAAAGGGGACCTATCTTCACTATCAGAACACTTTCTTAGGCCTGGGAAGTAAAACGAAAGTCTACTTTGATTACTCAAATGAGAAACAATATTGCTGTTAGCGTGTCACTGACCTATGTTCTCAAAGAGATATAAACTTATCTAGAGGATGAGGGATTTCCAGGACATTCGTAATACATATAACTTGAACACACTTTTTACCAAAACTACTAGTGTGAATGCTTCCCTTAGGAACCATTGCGTTCAAATACACATTCTAAGTTAGGCTTTGGAATCGCCCAGTAGAAACAACAAGAAGTGAAGAAGTCATCTTTATCCAATAAGTGAACAACTCTGAAAACACTGTGGGAGGCACATTCATCAGGTATATAGAGAAGTGGAAGCAAGAAAGCACTTTCTTAAAAGACAAATTATCTTCACTCTCTGAAATGTTTCTTAAGGCCTAGTATTAATGTGGATGTCTACTTTGATATCTCACACAATGAACAGTATGGCTGTTAGTGTGTTACTGAAATATGTTCGCAAAGAGATGTAAACATATAAGGAGTCTGACGGATTTCCAGGACGTTGGTAATACATGTAAATTGAACGCACTTTTTATCAAAACTACTAGTCGCGAATGCTTCCTTTAGGAACCACTGTGTTCAAATACACATTCTAAGCTCCTTTTGGAATCCCACTGTAGTAACAACAAGAAATGAAGGAGTTCTATTTATCTCATAAGTGAACAAGTGGTAACACATTATAGGAATGCATATTCATCAGGTATATTGAGAATTAGAACCAAGAGTGTACCCTTTTCCAAGATAATCTCTATTCACTCTCTAATGAGTTTCTTAAAGCCTAGTAGTAAAACGAATGTCTACTTTGATTTCTCACACATGGAACTTTATGGCTGTTAGTGTGTCACTGAAATATATTAGCAAAGAGCTATAAACATATCTGGAGGCTGAGGGTTTTCCATGAAATTTGTAATGCATGTAACTTGAACACACTTTTCACCACAACTACTAGTAGCAAATGATTCCTTTAGGAACCATTGCATACAAATACACATTCTAAGCTTTTCTTTGGAATTGTCCAGTAGAAATAACAAGAAGTGAAGAAGATCTCTATATCCCATAAGGAAACAACTCTGAAAACACTGTAGGAATGCACTTTCATCATGTGTATAGACAATTAGAACCAAGAGGGTCCTTTCTTCAAAGATGAACTGTCTTCACTCTCTGAACTGTTTTTTAAGCCTAGTAGTAAAACGAACATCTATGTAGCTTTCTCACAGAAGGAACAGTATGGCTGTTAGTGTGTCACTGATATATGTTCTCAAAATATATATAAACATATCTGGAGCCTGAGGGATTTCCAGGACATTGGTAATAGATATAACTTGAACACATATTTTACCACAACTACTAGTCGTGAATGCTTCCTTTAAAACCATTGGGTTCAAATACACATTCTAAGCTCTTCATTGGATTTACCCAATAGAAACAACAAGAAGTGAAGAAGATGTCTTCATCTCATAAGTGAACAAGTCTGAAAACACTATAGGAATGCACATTCATCAGGTATATTGAGAATTAGAACCAAGAGTATACTTTCTTCAAAGACAATCTATCTTCACTGTCTAGAGATTCTTAAGGCCTAGTAGTAAAACGAATGTCTATTTGATTACTCACATGAAGTACAGTATGGCTGTAGTGTGTCCCTGAAATATATTCACAAAGAGATATAAATGTAACGAGGCTGAGGAATTTCCAGGACATTCGTAATACATATAACTTGAACACACTTTTTACAAAAACTACTAGAGCAAATGCTTCCTTTAGGAACCATTGCATTCAAATACACATTCCAGGCTTGCATTGGAATCGCACATTAGAAACAACAAGAAGTGAAGAAGTTCTCTTTATCTCATAAGTAAACAACTCTGAAAACACTGTAGGAATGCACATTCTTCAGGTATATAGAGAATTAGACCAAGAGTGAACTTTCTTCAAAGAGGAAATATCTTCAATATCAGAACAGATTCTTAAGGCGTACTATCAAAAAGAATGTCAACTTTGATTTCTCAAACGAGGAACAATATGGCTGTTAGTGTGTCACTGAAGTATATTCAGAAATAAATATAAACAAATCTAGAGGCTAAGCAATTTCCAGGACATTCATAATATATGTAACTTGAAAAAAACTTTTTACCAAATTTACTAGTAAGAATGCTTCCTTTAGGAACCATTGCGTTAATACACATTCTAAGCTGTTCTTTTCAATCACCCAGTAGTCACAACAACAAGTAAAGTTCTCTTTCTCTTGTAGGTAAACAAGCCTGAAAACATGGTAGGAATGCACATTCATCATGTATATTGAGAATTAGAACCATGTGTGTACTTTCCTCAAAGACGAACTATCTTCACTCTCACAACGGTTTCTTTAAGGCCTTGTCATACATAAAACGACTGTCTACTTTGATTTCTCACACAAGGAATAGTATGGCTGTTAATGTGTAACTGAAGCATGTTAGGAACGAGATATAAACATATCTGGAAGCTGAGGGATTTCCCAGACATTCTTAAAGCATGTAACTTGAACACATTTTTTACCACAACTATTAGTAGCTAATGCTTCCTTTAGGAACTAATGAGTTTTAATACACATTATAAGCTGTTTTTTTTTTTTTTTTGAATAGCCCAGTTGACAAAACAACAAGTGAAGTTATATTTATCTGGTAAGTAAACAAGTCTAAAAACTCAGTAGGAATGTACATTCATCAGGTATATTGAGAATTAGAACCATGTGTGTACTTTCTTCAAAGACGAACTATCTTCACTCTAAGAACTGTTTCTTAAGGCCTCTTAGTAAAATGAAAGTCTACTTTGATTTCTCACACAAGGAATTATATGGCTGTAAGTGTGTCACTGACACGTGTTAGGAACGAGATATACACATATCTGGAAGCTGCGCGATTTCCCAGACGTTGGTAAAACATGTAACTTTAACACACATTTTACCACAAATACTAGTCGCGAATGCCTCCTTTAGGAACCATTGCGTTAATACACATTCTAAGCTGTTCTTTTGATTCACTCAGTAGACACAAAAACAAATAAAGTTCTGTTTCTCTGGTAAGTAAACAAGTCTGAAAACACCGTAGGAAGGCACATTCATCAGATATATTGAGAATTAAAACAGTGTGTGTACTTCTTCTAAGACAAACTATCTTCAGTCTCAGAACTGTTTCTTAAGGCCAAGAAGTAAAACGAATGTCTACTTTGATTTCCCACACAAGGAATAGTATGGCTGTTAGTGTGTCACTGAAGCATGTTAGG
>CAJQZJ010034255.1:0-24974 GCA_907164525.1 Lophiomys imhausi
CCAGATGACCTGCCGTGGACTGGCGGGGATTTGTCCCTGCCCGCCGTGCTCTCTCCCCAGCTGCGCTATAGTGAATCTGCGAGATTTGGCCCCTCCCGCCTGCTTTTGTGTTCCCTGCTTCCCGCGCTCTCTCGGAACCTCCTGCCCTCCTGCTTCACGAGCCGCTGCGGACCACCCGCTGAGCCCCCTGTTTGTTCCTTGCTAAGCCTTCCACTATCTCGCAACCTTTTCTAAGTGGGTATAAGTTCAACCTGATGTGTGGGGAGCCCAATAGGACAGCGATCTATGGCCAAATGGACCCTGATTCTGCCTGCTGTAAGTTGGGATCGATCTTACCAGGCGCCTCACCAAATGGGAGTTCCCAAATCCCGCGTTTAGTGGCCTCCGTGTCTGTGAGAGATGGGGAGAGCCTTGCCCTGGGACTTTTAACAGTCCCTTGGGAGCTGTGAGTGTTCCGGGGGGGGGGTCTAGCCCCTCCGGTTTTTGCACAGTGCCCAATAACTCTGTGTTTTTTATGGCTCTTTTTTCCCCGCGTTCAGAATGCGTCAGTGTAGGTCGCCGCCATCTTCGCTCCCCCCATTCTTCCATATTTTCAAGTAGGGTATTACTATGTAGACAACCCCTCTACTGTCCCATATTCTTGAGTTTTGCACCTGTCTATTCAATTCCCCAATGAATGGGAAATATTGGGGAATACATATAGTTCCTTTTTAATGTAGTATAATTACTATTAACATGACATTTACATTTTATTAGGTGTTTTTAAGTCATTCAGAGACATTTAAAGTATGCAGAATGATGTGCATAGGTTCTTGGTAAATCCTAGGCTGTGAGATATGAGGAATTACATGATTCATAGATTTCCATGTCCATAGGGGACCCTGGTAAACATCTGTTATGGAGTGTGGTGAAGGAAGTGCCCTGCTCTAAGTTAACTCCACAATGTGTGAAACAGTAGCTTTCAGGCTGTGCTTACCTTGGATGATGCCATTTTGCAAGCCAGTTTCATTTAAGTACATTTAAGTACAAATGCTGAAACAGAATGTCTCTGCACCTTGATAGTGATGCAAGCAATCATCCTCCTCCCAACCCAAACCTGGAACAGACTGAGACCAAACTCATTGTAGGGTAAAAGGATCGAGCCCATTTCCGGATTTGAAAATTCACCAAAACCCACCAAATCCCTGAGCTTGAATACTCAACAATTCCTGAGCTCAAAATCTCACCAATCCCTAGGCTCACCTTGAAATCCCACCAATCCCTACCCTGGAAAACTCTGACCCCAAGAAATCCTGCTCAGTTACCTGCTGCTTCTTGGCTGAACAGAGGCAGCTACTCTCTTGTGGTTTTCCCAATGAGTCTCTTGTGTGAGGTTTGTTGTGCCATGAGACTCTGAGGTAGCCCTTGACTCCCGACTGCCAGGTTACTTTTCCCATAAGATCTGTAACACTTTGTAGAAATAATTATTTAAATTTTTTTACCAGTATTTAAATTATAGTTAATTGGTCAGCAGTGTTAATCCTTAACCGGGCATTATAAATGAGCACACACAAACACTTGGTGGATTTTAACAAGCCTTAGCCTAGATTCTGCAGTCTTGACCCATCTAAGCTAGCATATTCTATTCCCCAAATAAAACCTATAACATATACATACATCCCTTGGACTGTTATTCTCCATGCTATGCTGATGTTTCAGGCCACATGGAATGATCTTCCATTTACCTCGTCATGTGTTTCTTCCTTCCTCCCTCTCATTTCTTCTTCTTATCCCTGTCTGCCCCAGAAGCCTTTGTCTCACCTTCCTATCTCTCTGATCAATCACAGGCCTTAGCATTTTATTAAAGCCAATCAGAGACAATGATTAGAAAGCAAGGTAACACAGCATTACTTGGTGTACTGCAAGCAGGCCTCTGGGAGCAAGTTAATAAACATTTAGAATACATAACATCACTGCAGCAAAACTTACACTTAGTTCTTCAAATAAATACTAGAAGCTATGGATTTACCAATCAGAAATAGATGATCATAAAAGCTGATTAAAACCACTTCAGAAAAACTAGGCCCTTCAAGTTTTTGAACACAGTGGACCAATAAAGGATACAACCTCCTCATCAGGTAAAATGAGAGATAACTTGTTGTCTGAGACTTCTCCTGGGAAGACACAACACACACACACACACACACACACACACACACACACACACACACAGCAATGCAAATGCAAACATGCACGTCTACTTGTCCCAGACAGAGAACCACAACAGCCCAAAGTAATGATTCTACCAAAGTCCAACTTGGTGAATCACTGAGTTCTCATTAAGGGTTACTAGCAAAAGTGTGGGTGAGGGGTTTCCTACAAGATCTAAGATGACTCAAAAAGTAACTGCATCAATGAAAAGCCCACCCACGAGCCCATCTCACCTTGGGTGATGATTCACAAGGCTGAAAACCTGGAGCTCTCTGCACATCTTGCAGGTAGCTCAGCAGGTAGGAGAATCTCCACTCAGTAACTCGGTTGGTCAGGTTCCGGCTCCTGCCACTGTTTACTGACTCTATGACCACTGGGAGGGTCCATTCTGAGTCTCATAAGTTCTAGCTTTCCCAGTCATGTAAAGTTTGTTTGCTTCCTGAGGGTTCGCCCCGCCTAGCCTTGAACCTGCTCTGCTCCCTGGACAGCAGACTGGGCTTACTGACATCTATCATACCTAAGGACCGGCACCAACTCTGCATGTGTCAGCTCTGCTCCCTGGACAGCAGACTGGGCTTACTGACATCTATCATACCTAAGGACCGGCACCAACTCTGCATGTATCAGCTCTGCTCCTGCCTTCAATGAGGCCTTTTGAACCATGAAACTTCTTCGATCATTTCTTAGCTCTTCTGTAAGCTAATGGCATTGCGTAGCATAATGTGTGATCTGACAATTAATGCCATCAGCTGCAGGGATGCAACACACTGTTACCACAACAGACTGAGGGATTCATTGATCTTTTAGAGACCTCATCTCAGTTGGAGTTGGATCATCCTTGGCTTTGACATAGGAAAGAACTTCAGGACAAGCTAGTATGAGGCAGAGTTAGGATTTGTTTAACAAGACTTTTAATGTAGATTTTAATCATGTGGTTCAAGAGAAAGAATATTAGAAGGTAAGATGCATATGAGAGGGACTTAAATGAAATCATAGGCTGGTTCCCTGGGATTGGAGGTGAAAGGCAGGACAGTTGGACATGTTTACTGTAAACAAAATAACTATCTTGTTGAGAGTCCCAGAAAGTGACTAAGAGGGGGTGCAGTGAGAATTTTAGAATTTTGATTTCTTTAAAAAATGCAAATAGTATAAGAATATATTTTCATTTTAATCCCAGGTGTAGGATATGGGGCTGCTTTGCATCAGCTGACTATGATTTGCCTCGTGCTCTAGCAGGGGTGCGATTTAGCTCCAGATAGTCTCTGCACTCGTGTGATGTTTGCAGTTCTGGGAACTTTATGGGAGGTATATAAATGGTAGAGCCCCATGAGGTGGATGGGGTGAGTTGCTGCTAGTTGGTTGGTTGGTGGTGGTGGTGGTGGTTTGTTAAGTAGTAGTATGCAAAGAAGACACAAGGAGAAGGAAAAATTAGATATCCTGCTGGTGAAGATCAAACTTGCCCCCAAGAAGCTGAATGCCCCTAATCAGCAGGAAGTAGTCTAAAGGTAATACCACCTCATTTCTGACTTCTGACTTTATTCTGGGATCTCTTTCTATCCTTTCCTCTGCATCTTTTTTTCTCTCTAATGTTAGGGGGTTGAAAGGGAAAAAGAAAGGGGGTGGAGAAGGGTGGAAGAAAGAACCCAAATGTAGCAAAACACCGGCTACTAGAGGGCCTACCCAAAGTCGTACATGACCACACCTTGAGCTTGGCTCATTGCTACCTTAACATAAAATATCTATATGAAAGAAATCATGTCTGTATGCCAACAACCTTCAGGGCAAATGTTGTTGATTGTTCTGGAATCCTTGCTTATTATCTAGCAAGAGGCTCTGGGGTAAGGGCAGTTTACCCTTCCCACATCTGCATAATTCTCTTTGTCTTTCTATGCTGCCCCAATTATCAGTTATTAAGATTGAAATAAAACACATGACTGCTAGTGGTCACTTAACCAATCAAGTAAAATCAGTAGCATTTGGTGAGTTAAAGCCAATACATTATTAAACATAGCTTGTGAATCTCTGATATTTTAGAAAGAACTAAACAAATCTATTCATGCTTCTGAAATGGTGCATTCCAGACACTGAGAAACAACCGCATGGAATAAGGCTTGCTGTGCCCTTCCTCCTGGCTTCCAAGTTTATCTGTCTGTAATCCTAGAATCTATAATCTCACTGAAGGCTGTGAAATTGCCAAATCAGAAAGCATTATTCCCCACTTCTGGGGAAGTCAATCCCCTGAAGCAAGACTAAACATCCCTTTGCTAATAGAAGTCCAGGCTTCACCTCCTCAAAGTCAGAATGTAATGACCTGCCAAGCCCAGACCCTGTGACAGCATGTGGCATTATGCGATGTGAGGGGCAATGAGAAGAGTCCCATCCAGATGATATGTAGTGATGTGATACAAAGTACACACAAGTCCTCTTCAAATTCTAAACATTTCTGTCTTCTTCACCTTCCTTATACAGCCCAAAAGAGTAGTTACTGAGAGTAGCCAAAAGCCCATAGATGTTTTAAGCCTTATTTTTGAACCATATGTGGAAAGTATATTGTATGTGCTAATACTCAGTAAACCTGCGAGCCAGGAGCAATTAGCACACTCAACCCTCACAAACCAGCATGGAAAAGGCTAAGAGAAGAAAGGGTGTGTGGAGCAGCCAGCTGCTGAGCAGGCACAGGAATTCAACCTAAGGCTTCTCTGGCTCTGTGCATGTTTGGCCTGAGGGGTGGCAAGTGGAATCCAGTCTCTCCTGTTGAGATCTGTCAAGTTCACTTTTTCAATTGGGGGGTGGGGGGGCAGGATGTCTAAGGAATGTGAAGCATTCCTACTTCAGGCTTTCTGGAAAAAAAAAAAGAAAGAAAAAAAGAAGGGAGGTAGCGCCTGGGAAAACACAGGAAATCCCAGATCTCAGAAACTCCTTGATAAACTCAGGGGTTTGTTATTGCTGTTTGGAGACCTGGCTGACCTCAGACTCTCCATCCCCCTGCTTCAGCTTCCTGAGTGCTGGGATTGCAGGTACATCTACATCTGGTTCCTTCAGGAACTAGGAAGCCCAGCTGTTACCTTTTCTACCCTCTGTATGCATACTCAGAATAGGCCTGGCTGCACCCTTTAAATGCCACGGAACTCCCTCTCCCTTTCATGGAGCCCATTCTGGGGCCAATCAGACTGGTTTTCCTATTGAGATCATAGTTCAGATTCATGACATCGAGGATGAGATCCCTAGTCTAAGTTAGTCTCTAGGGCATAAGCGGTGGTCTTTCCAGCAAATAAGCATTCTATAAGCTTCATTCTATGAGCAGCTTCTTCCGGACACCATTTGGAAGGTGGAGGGTGATTGAACACTGGGGTGCACAAGTAAACGTCCCGGTCTGGCACTGTCCACGGAGCTCAGATAGTGACTTATCCCTGGAAATACGTTTAATGGGGTGAACTGAGACTGTGGGGGAAATGGGAGTATTAAAATCACACCAAGGAAACAAGTCTCAAGACTTGGACAAACCAGGCCAAGGAAAGGAGGTCACCTCTCACCTGGACCCCACACAGTGGTGAACATCCAGCACTCTGATGCCAATGGCCATACCAACCTGCTGTCTGCTATCCTGTGTGTATCAAGGGCCAAACAGGCAAACAACTTCCGCTGTCCCTGGAGCTTCAGCCTTGGATCCCCGCTGTTGGCTGTTGACAGGACCTACTCAGCTGCCATCTGCCGGTCCACCTGTTTGCCCATCTGCATCCATCTTGCTTGCGCCTGGTTCAGCCCTTTCCACTTCCTAGCTGGCTACCTTTTCTCTCAGAGCTCCCAGGAGCAGACAGTAGCTTCTCTCCCGCTGGACTGGGCTGTAATCGGTTCAGACTCTACCTGCGTTTCTAGCAGCTCTTTCCTGAAGCCTCTTGAATTCCGTCATAGCCTCTTTGACTTGGATTCATTTCTATGAGCCACCCTTATGTCCAAATAAATACATCTACTGTGCGCTGTGTGACATGACACTAATATTAGTAGGAAGGTCGGAATTGTCTATTCAAAAATACAACTCTCACCTCAAAGAGGACAAGAGATAATTTGTTCTAGAGTCAAATGTGAGTGACATGGTCTGGGAATATAGATTTAGGTTACCTCAAGTTCCATGTTCCCACATGGGCACAATTTCATCAAGCTTTTAAAGGAACAGGACAAAGAAAATCATAAATCAAGACAGTTTAACATATTGGTGGAAATATCAGAGAGGCAGGTTACAGCAAAATGGAGAAATCTCAGCTATAGGCCTCAGAGACCATCTGACCACATTCTCAGCTGTTTGATTGGTGGAAGCTACTGGTGTAATAAGTTAATACTTTCCAAAAGGTTTGTATCTGTCAGCCACAGGATGTTACATCCGGCACAGATGTGGGCAAAGAATGGCTGCTTAGGGGACAAAAGATAGCCCAAGATAAACTGTAATTAGGCTCTGGACCTTCAACATTCCAGCCTCTCTGTATCACTGCTGGCAGTCAGTCAACCTTTGCAGACACAGAGACCAAAAGAACCTGCCTTTGCCTCAGCCAGATCTCCAAGGAGAGTGAACTGCTGTCCTTGAAGGGGAGGCACTGTCTGACTTTGCTGCCGCTTAATATGTTCTGACCTGGAGAAAGGTACAGGACACCAAGTCAGAACTGCTCCTGCCCTGCAAGTTTCTGATGGCTAGTCTCAGCTCTGTCCTGTGACGTCATGAATCCTAATCTAACCGTGAAGAGTAATCTGTGACTGATAATCCTAGGGTCTCTTCATGGGACTATCTTGTCTCTATAATGAGAAATCTTGCTCTACTGGTATTTTCTTGTCTTGACTCAGCCTTTCTTTCTGAACCTTGTACTGTCTTAGCTGGGGCAAGAGAAAGTGAAGGCTGACAGGCTGCAGGGAGGAGCCATTCTCAACAAACACACTAAGGTGGCAAGAGAGGCTGTGAAGAAGGGGCAGGGGCTTCTCATTTGGCCTTCAGGACAAAGAGTCTTTAGAGCTAAAAGGTCACTGGGGTCAGCTGACATTGGGCTGGGATTTGAATGCTCAAATGGTGCTTTGCACGGTCAGAATAGGCTTTAAGGGGCTGGGGCACTGGGCCTGAAAAGCCTCCAGGAAGCAACTCGAACTGCTCTCAGAACATCCTTGCCCTGGAAGTTCATATAGCCACCTCTGGAGACAGTTTGACTGGCAGGGAGAAAGAGGGAGAAAGCACTGAAGAACTCAGAACTCAGGGATTCTTTGACGCTCTGCATCCTGAACACTCTAGAGCCCAAGCTCTGAGTCTCATCCCTTTCTTTTCCATTATATTTTGTTTAAAAAGAAAAAGAACCACCACCAACAACAAAAAACCCTCAAATGGAGAAAAGGCCATCAACGGCACAAGATCAATTCTACTGTCCATTCCGTAGTACTATGAGGCATCCTACCTACATGTCTATGATAGGAATATGAGCTTAATGTTTTCAGGGTAACTCAAGGATAAGGCATGGTAATTGGGCTACAGCCAGCTCCAAGAGGGTTCACTTTGAGTGTTATTCCTCTCTCTCTCTCTCTCTCTTTCTCTCTCTCTCTCTCTCTCATTTTTTTCTTGCTTTTTTTTTTTTGATACAGGCTCTCACTGTGTGGCTCTGGCTATCCCAGAGCTGTATAGACCAGCTGACCTCGAACTCACAGATACACTCCTGCCTCTGCCTTTCAAGTACTAGGATTAAAGGTGTGTGGTACCATGCCTGGCTTTTAGCATTACTTTCTTAGGAGAGTAAGTAATTTTGTCATTATTTTTCATTTAAAAAAATATATATATATATATACATAGTGCGTGTGATGTATACATATGTGTGTGTGATGTATACATATGTGTGTGATGTACCTATGTGTGTATGATGTATACATATGTGTGTGATGTAAACATATGTGTGTAATGTGTGATGTGTGTGTGATGTATACATATGTGTGTGTGATGTATATATATGTGTGTGATGTATACATGTGTATGTGATGTATACATATGTGTGTGATGTGTGATATGTGTGGTGTGTGTGTGTGTGTGTGTGTGTGTGTGTGTGTATGTAAACAGCAAGTGCCTGGTCAGACGACAACTTGCAGGAGTCAGCACTCTTTCTGCCATGCGGGTCCCAGGATTCAAACCCATAAGCTAAGCACAGCAGCACATGCCCAGAATCCCTGCAGGGAGGATGGTTTCAAGATCATCCTGAGCTTCTGTAGCAAGACCTTGTCAACCAAAAAACAAACAGCGAACCGCAAACAAACATACCAATCTAAAAGAAAACAAATTAAATTTACATAGGCATATTTGAATTAGACCAACTAGAGAGTATGAATGACATTAATTGGGCCTATCAGTTTAAAAAAAAATAGTAATGATATAAAATGTCTCTCCTAAACAAAAGCAGAAAAAAGCCACAAATCCACCAATGTTGAAAATCTTGCCTAGGTTGTCTAGGAGCTGATGTCCTCTGCGGTGGGTGGAGCATGCATCATGCTGAGCCATCTGCAACTGTGAGGTTTTCTTTTTACTTCCCACCTGAGCAGCTACACGCAATATACACAAGAGCTTTACTTTATTCAAGAAAGTGTTGGTTGCTCAAAGATGGATGCCTACTGTTGGGATGTGGTGGCTGCTATGCTGAAGCTGTGGGTCACGCTAATCTCCAGCTGTCGCATTGACAGCTAAATCGAAGGGGCATTCACATAATCTTTAAAAATCTCTTCGTTGTGATGAGCTCACAGATGAAAACATCCCGCAGCTAGATGAAGGTGGACACTCAAACGCTTTCTTCAGAGGGTGAAGATAAGTTACAGATGGCTAGATCCCAGAGCTATTTCTTTGGAGTGACTAGAAACATACTTTTCACTCCTCTTTCCATCCTTCTTCTTTTTGTAACCAGCCTGCTAGGGATGAAAATACTCTAAAGAGACATGTGTATCCCTGACTTTGGCTAATAGCCTATTAAAACCATATATGCCAAGAAATTAGAATTCCTGCACTTCACCATCCTATTTCCTGTGGCACTTCCTGGAATCTCATGCTGGGAAAGGAGAAAGTGTGGATCAGGCAGAAGGAAGCTTTTCTCCATGAAAGGTTTGCAACCTTTCTCAGGCCACCTTACAGAAGAGGCAATGGTGGGTGAGCTACACCTTGACAAGGACTGCTTAGCTCTGCTTAACTCTGGCCCATTGTTCAATACTCAACTTCATGTCAGAACTCTAGAGATAAATTGGAAGGGTCACTGAACCTCTTTGTCCCTCTCCTCAATGTGGCTACATTGAACAAGTCTTCCCTTTCTCTGCATCTCACTGTTAATTTGCTGGCTTAAAGGAGGATGGAGTGACCAAAACTGGCTTATGGCTCTGATGTAATGTAAGTGTTAGTTCCTCATAGATGATTTCATCTGGAAGAAGCACAACTTCCTTGCCTCCCTCTGACAAAGGTTTAACAGATACCAAAGGCTCAGAGGTTGCTGTTCTCCTAATGGATGAGCTCTCCATTTACTTTTGAACCAAGGGTGAACAAACAATTCATCCCAAAGGTATGCACTATAAATGTACACACTAAAAAGGGATTTGGGTTCTTCATTCATTAAGCCAACACGTACTCATCCATTTGTCCACCATCCATCTGTCCAATCATCACCTACTCAACCATCAATCATCTATTGCCAATCAGTTACCATCTACCATCTGTCCACCACCATCCATTCATTTACCCATCATCTACCCAGCCATCAATCATCTGTCTATCTATCTATCTATTTATCATCTATCAATCATCTATTTATCATCTGTCTATCTGCCTATCATCTACCTATGTATCATCTACCAATCATGCATCTATCTATCATCTGTCTATCATCTATCCATCCATCTATCTATTTATCTATCTATCTGCCTATCTATCTATCTAGCATCTACCTATATATTATCTATCAATCATGTATCTATCTATCTTCTACCATCTATTTATTTATCATCTGTCTATCATCTATCCATCTATCTATCTATCTATCTATCTATCATCTATCTATCAATCATGCATCTATCTATCATCTATTTATCTATCATCTGTATCTGTCTATCATCTATCTATCAGTTGATGGATCAATTTTTCAATATTCATTACCCATTTATCCACCCATTATTTGGTTAGTTTTTTGCAGCAGACTCCCGTGTAGCTCAGACTAACTCAGTATCCTGCTGAGGCTGGCCTTCTGTCTCTACTTTCTAACTGCTGAGATTATAGGCATGTGTCACCACTTGTAAATTTATTTTTATTAATTTATTAATTGAAGAAACAACCTGAGTCTAAAGAAGATGGGTATGACTAGAAGATCCATATATCAGGAGTCAGAGAACCGATTTCTTTGGTTACTTGTTTCTTTCTTTTTTTCTGAGAAAGTGGAAAAAAGGAGGGGATCCAAGATGACGGCGGCCTGCGCAGACGTATTTTGATTTCGGGGTTAACAGTCACAGGATGGCGAGTGTTGCAGGACACTGTACAAATGGCTCGACCCCCTCTAGATCTCACCCAACTACCCAGGGACCACTGAGGGTCCCTGGGCAGGACGTTCCTTCCCACTCTCAGACACGCAAGAAAGCCGCTGGACCCAGGAATCGGGATTCCCCCATCACCAACCAGGAGAGAGAGACACAGGGTAAGTTCCAATCTAATACCCAGTGGGCAGATTCAGATCCCACGCAGAGATAATCCCCACCCTGCTGGGCACCCCCACCCTGCTGGGCATAGACGATCCAGCTATCTGGCGAAAGCTTGCGAACCTTGGAAGTGAGCACAGCTCAGCTGCAAAGTGCCTTCAGACTGCAGATTGAAACCCACTGCTGTGATGTCACTGGCCAGTTTCCAGGCCATGGGAGCGGCAAAGCTATTGGGGGTGAAGGGCAGATTTACCCACCACAGGAACCAACCCCGGGTAAACTGCGAGGTATTTGAAACTGCCGTATATTGGACTTTTGTACTAGTACTGGCCCTTCCGGTGGGGAACCAGAGTTTACTTGTACACAGCTCCACCACCTGGATTAGTTAGGTCTTCACCTAGGAGGCAGGTCTGAATGACTCACCATATAGGGGTGGAGTAAGGCAACTTGACTCCTGAACCAAAGTGCCCCCTTTGGACCCAAGTCCAGAAGACAGCTAAAAAATTCCACATGGCCAGAGGCCCCAGACCAAAACAAAACAAAACAAAACAAAACAAAAAAAACAGAGCGAAATGACTCCAACAAAAGAAAGCAACGCTATTCCATCCAGCCCGAACCACCTCACCACAGCTGAAACACATGAAAACGATGACAATTCTACATTACGGAAAGTGATAGAGTCCCTTCAAGAAGAACTTAAATCTATGAAGGAATTCAAAGAAGCCACAATTGCACATACGAAAGTGAAGGAAAACATCATTAGAGAAATTCAGAACAATGTGAGTCAACTTGAACAAGAAAAAGAGAGGGCAATGGAAGACTTCCAGGCAAAGACAAGCAAACTGGATCAGGAAATGTACAAAACAAATAACATCACTCAAGAAATGAAAATGGAAATGGAAACAATAAAGAAAACACAGTCAGAGTTAAAAGAGGAAATGGAGAATCAAGAGAAGAGAACAGGAACTATGGATTTGAGTACCAAAAATAGGATTCAAGAGATGGAAGACAGGATCTCAGGCATGGAAGATTCGATGGAAGAAATCAATACAACATCCAAAGAAAATGAGAAAGCTAAAAAAATCTCTCACCCACAATATCCAAGAAATCAAGGACTCAATGAAAAGATGGAACCTAAGAATTATAGGCATAGAGGAAAGAGAAGACTCCCGACTCCATGGTCCAGGAAATATCTTCAACAAAATCATAGAAGAAAACTTCCCAAACCTAAAGAAAGAGATGCCAGTAAAAATCCAAGAGGGTTACAGAACACCAAACAGATTAGATCAGAAAAGAAACTCCTCTTGCCACATAATAATAGAAACTCCAAATGTAGAGAACAAAGAAAGGATATTAAAAGCTGTAAGAGAAAAAGGCCAAGTCACATACAATGGCAGACCCATCACAATAACACCTGACTTCTCCTCAGAAACTTTAAAAGCTAGAAGGGCCTGGACAGATGTCCTACAAGCCATGAGAGAACATAGGTGCCCAACCAGACTACTATACCCAGCAAAACTCTCTATCAACATAGATGGAGAAAACAAGATATTCCATGACAAAATCAAATTCAAACAATATCTCCTCACAAACCCAGCCCTACAGAAGATCGTAGAAGGAAAATTCCAACACAGAGAAGATAACTAAACCCAAGAAAAGAGAGGAAATAGAAAACTCCACAGCAACTAAACAAAAAGAAACACAAGACGACCAGCAATACCAAAATAATGGGAAATAACAACCCCTGGTCACTAATATCCATCAACATCAATGGACTCAACTCGCCAATAAAAAGACACAGACTTACAGACTGGATCCGTAAACAAGACCCATCTTTTTTCTGTATACAAGAAACACATCTCACTATTGAAGATAAACACTATCTCAGAGTAAAGGGCTGCAAAAAGGTTTTCCAAGCAAATGGACCCAGGAAACAAGCTGGAGTAGCCACGCTAATATCAAACAAAATAGACTCCAATTGAAGTTAATAAAAAAAGACAGAGAAGGGCATTACATACTCATTAAAGGAAATATCTACCAAGAGGACATCTCAATATTGAATATCTATGCCCCAAATACAAAGGCACCTACATTTACAAAAGAAACGCTTCTAAAACTTAAATCGCACATCGATCCAAACACATTAATAGTGGGAGACTTAAACACCCCACTCACAACTATGGAAAGATCATCAAGACAGAAGCCAAACAGAGAAATAATGAGTCTAACAGAGATCATGAACCAAATGGACCTAACAGATATCTACAGAACGTTTCACCCAAACACAAAAGAATACACCTTCTTCTCAGCACCTCATGGAACCTTCTCCAAAATCGACCATATAGTTGGACAGAAAGATAGCCTCAACAGATACAAGAAAATTGAAATAACCCCTTGTATCTTATCAGACCACCATGGAATAAAGCTGGACTTCAATAGCAAAAGAATCAACAGAAAGGCTACACTCACATGGAAATTGAACAACTATTTACTAGAGGACCACCGGGTCAGGGAAGAAATAAAGAAGGAAATCAAAGACTTCTTAAAATCCAACGAAAATGAAGACACAACATACCCAAACCTATGGGACACAATGAAAGCTGTGCTACGAGGAAAGTTCATAGCACTAAGTGCCTTCAAAAAGAAAACTGTGACAGCTCATATTAGCGAATTAACAGCTAAACTGGATGAATTGGAAAAAAAAGAAGCAAACACTTCCAAGAGGAGCAGAAGGCAGGAGATCATCAAACTTAGGGCTGAAATTAACAACTTAGAAACAAAAACAACTATACAAAGAATCAATGAAACTAAGAGTTGGTTCTTCGAGAAAATCAACAAAATAGACAGACCCTTAGCCAAATTAACTAAAAGACAGAAGGAGAAAACACAAATCAACAAAATCAGAAATGAAAAGGGTGAAATAACAACAGACAATGAGGAAATCCAGAGAATATTTGGATCCTACTTTAAAAATCTATACTCCACCAAATTTGAAAACTTAAGTGAAATGGACAATTTTCTTGATAAATTCCACCTACCGAAGCTAAATCAAGATCAGATAAACAGATTAAACAGCCCTATAACCCCTAAGGAAATAGAAACAGTCATTAAAAATCTCCCAAGCAAAAAAAACCCAGGGCCAGATAGTACTTGAAGTTCTTGCTAGAGCAATAAGACAACTAAAGGAGATCAAGGGGATAAACATCAGAAATGAACAAGTCAAATTATCCCTATTTGCAGATGATATGATAGTATACATAAGCGACCCCAAAAATTCCACCAGAGAACTCTTACAGCTGATAAACACCTTCAGCAAAGTGGCTGGATACAAAATTAATTCAAAAAAATCAGAATCCCTTCTTTATACAACAAACAAATGGGCTGAGAAAGAAATAAGGGAAACATCCCCCTTCACAATAGCCACAAACAACATAAAATACCTGGGAGTAACTCTAACCAAGCAAGTAAAGGACCTATACAATAAGAACTTCAAGCCCTTGAAGAAAGAAATGGAAGAGGCCTTTAGAAGATGGAAAGATCTCCCATGCTCATGGATAGGTAGGATCAACATAATAAAAATGGCCATCCTACCAAAAGCAATATATACATTCAATGCAATTCCTATCAAAACACCAACACAATTTTTTATAAACTTGGAAAGAGCTATTCTTGATTTCATTTGCAACAACAAAAAGCCCAGAATAGCTAAATCAATCCGGTACAATAAAAAAACATCTGGAGGTATTACCATCCCAGATTTCAAGCTGTACTATAGAGCAATAGTTGTAAAAACAGCATGGTATTGGTATAGAAACAGACCCGTAGATCAATGGAATTGAATTGAAGATCCAGAAATAGACCCACACACTTATGGCCACCTAATTTTTGACAAAGAAGCCAAAACAGCACAATGGAAGAAGGACAGCATCTTCAACAAATGGTGCTGGTCCAACTGGATGTCCACTTGTAAAAGAATGAAATTAGACCCTACTTATCACCTTGTACAAAACTTAAGTCCAAGTGGATCAAAGACCTTAACATAATGCCGGTCACACTAAATGTACTAGAAGAAAAAGTGGGAGAAACCCTGGAACTCATTGGCACAGGCGACAACTTCCTGAACAGAACACCAACAGCTCAGGACCTGAGATCAACAATCAATAAATGGGACCTCATGAAACTGAAAAGCTTCTGTAAGGCAAAAGACACTATCATTTGAACAAAACGGCAGCCTACAGACTGGGAGAAAATCTTCACCAACCCCACATCTGACAGAGGACTAATATCCAAAATCTACAAAGAACTCAAGAAATTAAATGCCAAGAAACCAAACAATCCAATCGAAAAATGGGGGACAGAGCTAAATAGAGAATCCACAAAGGAGGAATCCCTAATGGCTGAGAGACACTTGAAGAAATGCTCAACATCCTTAATCATAAGAGAAAAGCAACTCGAGACGACTCTGAGATTCCATCTCACACCTGTCAGAATGTCTAAGATCAAAAGCTCAAATGACAGCACATGCTGGCGAGAGTGTGGAGAAAGGGGTACCCTATTCCATTGCTGGTGGGAATGCAGGCTTGTGCAACCACTATGGAGGTCAGTCTGGCAATATCTTAGAAAACTTGGAGTAGCTTTGCCTCAAGACCCAGCCATACCACTTCTGGGTATACACCCAAATGCCTCTTCATGGAATCATAAGGAAGTTTCCTCATCTATGTTTATAGCAGCCTTATTTGTAATAGCTAGAAACTGTAAACAACCCAGATGTCCCTCAACTGAAGAATGGGTTAAAAAACTGTGGTACATCTACGCAATGGAATATTATTCAGCTATCAGGAACAATGAAATTATGCAATTTGCAGCCAAATGGATGGAACTAGAAAAGCTCATCCTGAGTGAGCTAACCCAGACTCAGAAGGACACATATGACATCTATTCACTTATAGTAGGATTTTAGCTATATAGTAGAAGGTATCAATACTACAACTAACACACCAAAGGGAACTTGGACATAGACTTTTTATTTTTCATTTTTATTTATTTATTTATATTTATATATTTTTATATTTTTTAGTCTTTTTTATCTATTTGTCTGCTTACTTATTTGTTTGTTTTTTAGTTCTCTCTCCCGGGCAATGAGACACTTTTCACTGGTGGTACTGCCTTGTAGACCCCCAATGAATGCGGAGGCTCTTGGCCCTCATACGACCTCTCAACTGAGATAAGGGACTGTTATATAAGGACACCCCACCCCAGAGAAATGAGATGGAAGGGTTAGGAGGTAAAGAAAAAAAATGAAATGTGATGTTTCGGCCTTTTACTACTAATTGTCATAAACTGTTTAGGATAATTAAGAAATGCAAACTAATAGTTATGCAAGCCGGTCATTTTGTTAGGTACTATGACAGCCTATTATAGTTATTTTCTAAGCTAATCAGAAATAAAGCTGCTAAGAGACAAGCAACATCTGCTTACCCTAATATAAGAGATAGGTAGGGCCTTTTCAAAAACCTCAAGAGATCTGCAGAATATGGCATTGAAAGATGTTTTTGTAACTTTAGATTTTTTTTATATCGAGACATATCAACTCCTGACAGCACCCGCTATTCTACCCAAAGTAGAAGATGAGCATCGAAGAATCTCCTGTGGGAGATGATTGAATTAGTTGCAAGCCTATCTCTTGGTAAGAAAAGCCCCTTGATTCAACTGTAGACAGAATGCTGTCCAAACAGGACAAAACCTGGAAGCAGGTAAGTTGACAGCCTAGCTCTGCCAAGACAGGGTAGGCAAGTCCTTCATAATCCCTGCTCTACAATCAATGTCTGTCAGAGAAATGGGGCCAAATGACTGAAGATCGATGCTGTAATGTATGGAGAGAAAATGGGAACTGTCCAGGCAGCTACTGGTATGTCATTTCTTAGTTTTGGAAGGTGCAGGCCCTGTACTTCCTATAAAATCAGATATATTTATCCCTCTCAGGTCTCTGAGGTGGTTGAAGAACAGATAGCTAGAGTCTCATAATTAAATTTTGAGTTGTTTAGGTGTCAAGAGAGTGTTATAGATCTAAGAAGATGCTTTTAAAATTGTGTTGCAAGTTAATATGAATTTTGAGTTAGATATAGAACTTTAAACTCATGGAGATGTTTAGATAGTAGAATGTTAAAGTCAGGTGCCAAATACATATGTACTGAACATTGGGAATGTATGCTAAGCCATATAACCCTCATAACTGTGGCCTAATTACCTCTGTTGTTTTGTATTGTATTTATTATTATAAGAGAAAGATCCATTTGTTGCACTGAAAGGGGAAACTGTAGGGGGAAATAAGTTATACCTTAAACTTAAAAAAAAGTGAAGAGAATGGGGGGGGTTGAGGGTGGGAGAGTGGGACTGGAGGGGGGAATAGGGAGGTTACTGTGATTGAGATGTAACTTGAAGAAATAAAAAATAAAGGAAAAAAAAAAGAAAGTGGAAAAAAGAGGCAGGGTTAGGTGAGGAGTGGGAGGGGCTGGAGAGATGACTTAGAGTTTCCTGTTTTTTCAGAAGACACTTGTGTTCCCAGCACCCACACCAGGTGGCTCATGGCTTCTAACTCCAGGTCTGTGGGATCTTCTGCCCTCTTCTGGCCTCTGAAGGCACCTGCACCCATGTGGTATACACTCTTACACAGAGAAACATAAATAAAAATAAAAGCAAGTCTTTAAAAAGGAGAGGGATTGGGAGGTACTTCTCAGAGGCTTACACTATTATGGGTTAATTTTTGTGAAAAAATGAGTTCCACGGATGTGTGTGCCCTTGTTTGGGTTGTAAATCATTTTCAAGGTCTCCAGTGCCAGTTGGGAAGACTGACCAAGCAAGACCACAAGACTCTGAAGGCAAGTAGGGTTTTTATTCATGGTAGACACCCCAACACCATGGATCTGTAACCCTTGGTCTTTGGGTTCAGCAAGAAGTAGTTGACTGATCAGTCCAGGAGGAGGCAGCTGAGGCTGAAGGAAGGAAGCCTCACCCAGGGGCCACCCTGGAAGGACAGGACGCTTGATTGTTAGGTGGCAGTTCATTGCTTTTTGGGGAAGTTGGTGGAAGGGTCTCTGTTTTCAAAGGAGCCTGGGCTGGGAGCTACAAATGCTCTTCTTGTTTTGTTCTTACCAGAAAAGCCCAGTTCCTTCACCACCCACTTCGTCTTTTGCAGGCCAGAATGACCTCGGTGGCCCCGCCTCCCATCCTAAGGCTGCATTGGAACTGCAGTGTTTCTGTTTCTGGTTTTGCCCTCTGCTCTAGTTTCTGGACTGGAATGGGACCAAGGGTCAGGATGCAATTGACTCTCTAGGAAGCCTGCATTTTTATAAGTCTCAAATTAATGGACTGTGGTGTGGAATTCAGCAGTCTCTTTCATCCGATCACACCCACTCCCACGGTCTCCACAGGCCTAGCTCTGGCCCAGTTCCACTCCTACAGACAGACACCCTTAAGTGCCCGCCCTTCAGATGCTCTGGGAAACAGCCCTGGCCTCCAGGATTCTGGTCTGATTGCCAGACCTGTTCTCCATCCACCTAAATTATGGTGGCAGCAAAGATAAAAACACGAAGCCAAAAAAGTCACTTTTCTCTTCCCCAAACATCAAAATTCTATGAACCCTTCATTTTCTCCATTTTTTTCTTTTCATTTTTGGATAACAATGACTAATGAATTCTGTCATTGTGTTTATTGTCTTAGCATCTGGGGTCATAAGAATTTAAACATTTCCCTAAGGAAAAATACATTTGGGACATTAATAAGATTGTTCTTTTCCCTTAAATTTTTCCAGTTATATGAAGAAGAAAGAATCCCCTGAGCTTCACTGAGAAGAGTGTGAAATGCACAGCCCAGACTCAGCTCGTTTGGGTTAGAGTCTCTAGGGACTGGGGTGTGGCAACTCTGTGGGGCCCATTTTAGTAAGTTTAGCTTTAAATGGTTCTGCTTCAAATTGAGGGGCTGTCATATTAAAATATATTTACATTCGAGCCAGGTTATGTTTTCGGTAAAAACGGTTTCATTCAGTATTTTATTCCATTAACTGACATTACTCCTCTTTTACTCCTTCGCGGCCAAATTCTCCAAGTGAGGTGTATTTAGTACGCTGCTCCTCCTCCTGCATTTCCTTCCCAACTGTCCTATCATCTGTCATTCATCCTCCTCCTTCTGCCCTAACGATGCTCTTTGAATCACAGAACTTGCTTCAGGCCAACTGAACAAACTCTTCAGTGTTCTTTCTCTGTGATCCTCCCAAGCCTTCGGCATCATACCATCTCTGTCTCTTTCATTCTTCTGAGCCTGGGTGTCCTTCGATCTCCAGCGGCCATCTCTTCTATTCTTCTATTATCCAGAGCTGTTCTCCTCTGGGGTGTTCCCAGAGCTTGTCTTCTGTCTCCAGATTTTGCTCTGTGTATTGGTCTTGGCTGAGTTGTCTATCTCCAGCTGTCAACATTATTTATTAATCCTCAAGTACACATTCCCCCTAACTCCCCCCCTCCAAGCTCCCAGACAGTGTTTGGAACACTTGTGACCATAGATTTGTTTCACTCTGGCATCTGAAACTGAGCAGACCACCTGTAAATCTCACCTCCAAGTTCACTCCCTCCCTCAGCTCCTCTCCTGGGGGTATTGAAAGGGATTTGGAGCCACGTGAAAGTCTG
The DNA here is from genome assembly GCA_907164525.1 of Lophiomys imhausi. Classification (NCBI taxonomy): domain Eukaryota; kingdom Metazoa; phylum Chordata; class Mammalia; order Rodentia; family Muridae; genus Lophiomys; species Lophiomys imhausi. The sequence continues at coordinate 19,545 of CAJQZJ010034255.1, forward strand.
AAGTCAATTTTCCTTTGGGAAAAGAGTTTGTTTTATTATTTTAAACATTTGTTTTATTCATATGAGTGCTTTGGCTGCTTGTGTGTCTGTGTGCCACACATGCATGCCTGGTGCCTGAGGAAGTGGTGAGCCACCATGTGAGTGCTGGGAATCGAACCTGGGTTTTTTGCAAGAACAACAAGTGCTCTTAACCACTGACCCAACTCTTCAGTCCCCCTTAAAAATTTATTTGGGGTAAAGAAGTTTTTTTCTTTTTTTTATGAGTGACTAACATCACAGATATACTGACAGATGCATGATGGGGGCTCTGAGGAGAGTTCAGGCCCACGTGACAGAATTTGTGTGTGTGTGTGTGTGTGTGTGTGTGTGTGTGTGTGTGTGTGTGTGTGCAGTCCCTTCTTACACGTCTCAGAGGAAGGGGGAAGTTTCATGAGGTCAGGCTGTCTCTGAGTCCTGGGTAACAGGGGTAGGAGAGGGAATTCCAGGGGTAGATAGGAGTGTGTGACCCTGAGGATGTAGGGAAGGTGAGGAAGGTAGATCTAGTTGAGGTGTACCTGGCCTGCCGGGGAGGCGGGGAATGTGTCACTACCAGTGACCCTTTGGTGACCTAGGGAGTCTGCAATCTGAGGTGTGTAAACTTCCTTGGGGAAGTGAGAATGATACACCCCCCACCCCCATCATTCTCCTGAAATCTGGGCCCCTGTGGAGTCCATTTACAGACTCCTGGACACAGTCTCTGTAGGGTTGTTTCTCTTGTGGCAGTAATGGCAGGGATCCCAGAGCTGACTGGGAGGGATGAGATAAAGAGTGTGTGGATGGGCTTAGCTGGTGCGGCCATGTCTTGTCTGGGATCCTAACAGGGACTGCCGCTTTACCTCTTCCTCTCCCATCACCAGCACCGAAAACTCAGAGCCTTCCCTCTTTGATCTCTTTTCTCGAAATATTGTTTGGGGCAGTGCTGAGCTTTGCACAAGCCTGACAAGATCTCTACCATGAAGCTCTATACCCACCCTTTCCCTGGACACTGAATTTTGAGGGACTGTGGGCCACAATCCTCCTCTTTTCCCACTGCCACCTTCCCGTGGGGGCTTGACTCACAGTTTGGCATAGTAGAACTCAGGACACGTTTGCTGAATGACTAAATGCTCTCTTGTGTTTTCTATGTCTCCTCAGTCGTCAGCCATCAGCTGTCTACCGGTGGCGGGGTACTTTTGGGGAGGATGCATGAGGGTCTGTTGAGACCGAGACCGTTATTGAGTTGGGCAGTCTGGGTTTGAATCTTGGCTATCTCTTCAATACCTGGGGGACTAGGAGCATGTTACTTAACATCTATCTGTAAATCAAGATCTTGATCTGCATGGGGAAATAACAATCTGCCCCTGAATGGTGACAGCAGGCAGAAGAGAAACTTGAGCTGGACCTGTAAGAGTCTGTGAAGGCCCATTCGCATCAGGACATCAGCACATGTATCAACATCTGGAAGACAAGGTCCTGACCCTGCTGCACAGTGGGCTCCAGCTGTGCTCCTGAGGCTAGGAATTCTGAGGGCTCAGAGCCTGCTCTGTTTGCGGAACAATTGCACAGTACAGATGGAGTGGGAGCCTGCACAGCTGTGAGCACAGCCATTCACCTTGGGTCTGCGATCTCTTCTCGATGGAATCTCCTTTGAAGGAAGCCCCTGGTTTGGGCCTGGGAGGCAGGCCAAGGAGCCTGGGCTTTGTGAGGCTGACAATGGGAATGCTGTGGGATCCAGGTGGAAGACAGCATTTTGGTCCTTGTTCTAGGTATTCATTTGGTGGTGGTGTACGCAGTTACTGCTAAGAGAAACAGTTCTCGATTGTGGAGACCAGCTTTACTAAGCTTTTCCTGAAAGCATGGCAGCAGCTACCCAACCCTTTCACCCTCTGTCTTTAGACTCTGTTCTTACTCTGTTGGGGGTCAGTTCTTCAAAATACATGTCTGTCATTTCATTCTATGAGCCAAAGCTCCACTGTTTCTCCCTTGGCTGTGGGATCAAAATGAAGTTCCTTTTCATTTCAGTGCCCAGAAGGAAGGGTTTCTCATCCTGTCTTCCATGGCATACCTATGTCTAGAAAGCGAATCATACTCCCAGGACCCAGCACCTGAGGCATGGTACACAGATTTCTGCCTGTGCGTTTTATACCACCCTCTGATCCTAGGGTGCCACCTCCTCCTCCATCTCACCACAGACACTCCTTGTAAATGGCATTCCACAAGCCATGCTGCATGTTTGGTTCTACATCTCCCTGTGCGGATGCTCAAAGGAACTGGCCACTTAACTCTTCCTGTGTCATCTCAGTCGCAGGTCTTACCTGACGGTCCTGGGCTCATCACATACCAAGGAGCCCACTGAGTTCAATCTAGTGGCACTTGTGACAGCCTAGATTCCCTTACTCCCTCATAGGAGGGTGGATTAAAGCAGCACCCCTGTGAGCTGTCTACCCCTTTCCCCAGCTCTGGGCCCCCCAGATCTACCTGGGGGCATCTTTTAGGTTCAGAGCACACTGGGGTTTTGTGCAGCTGCCTGCTTTTTCATCAGCGGCTCTAAGCTGGTCTGCATTCCTTCTTGGTTGGAGGGTTTAATGAAATGTCTTGGGAAATATCAGCACGCTGAGAATTGCTGTTCTGTTTATGACAGGAACAGGAGGCCTGCCAGGGCTCATTCCACTGGGCCCCTCAGAGCAGGTGCGATGTGGCTGGAAGGACCCTTCAAGCCACAGATGAGAGCAGCAAGAGACATTGTACAACTTGAAGCTCAAATGGGAATGCCAGGGGCTTTCTGTTTTTCCGCCTAGCTCTCCGACCTAGCCCCACTCAGCACCGTCAAGGCAGGACCCTTGGTCCATCCTGTGTCACCTGTGAAAAACTTCCTTTGCCTCACTGGTACCGATGTATTAGTGACACAGATGTTTCATAAACCCGACTCACTGACTTCCTCTTTGAGACACGAGAACCATGCATGGCTCAGATGGCTTTGTTGGTATTCACAAACGGTCCCCAGGGAGCTCTCTTAGCTGTAAGGTGTACTGGGTATTATTAGGTGCTTCAGGTGCAGATCCTCGAGGAACTCCAAATTTAGACAGGTGACAGGAGCTACCCAAATCAGATGAGATGACTCAGAAATGATGCTACTGATTAGCTCAGGTGAAAGTCACTGTCACCCGGGAGAGGAAGACCTAGAAGAAATGGGACAGAGCTCTCGGCATGCTGGCTTAGCAGAAGCAGGGCCAACTGTGGGGATAAGCCAGACCATGAGGAATGATTAGCCCCCCTCAAGCCAAGAGAGATGAAAAAACTGGATCTGAACTCAGAAACTATCCCAAAGGTTTGAGCAGTCACTCAGCTATCCGGGAACTGCTGTGTGTTCCTCTCAGCACATCTACAAGGCTGTGTTTCACAGATAGAAGCTTGCAGAGGGAGGTCACGATGAGAGAGATGACCTGAGTCCCCATCAGAGGATGCCACAGAAGGGAGAAACACAGGAAGGCTTCAGCTTTTCCCTTGTGTCACACACCACATTGACTGTGGCCACACTTTATGAGGTGACCTAGAAATCAACAAGTAAGGCTGCAGTTAACGCACAAGCATCTTTCATTGCTTTGTTTCTGTTGCTGTGATAAAAACCCTGAGGAAAAGCATCTTGATGGATAGGTTTCCGTCCATCATTGGGGTAGGTCAAGGTGAGAACCTGGAGGTAGGAGCTGAAACACAGACCATGGAGGGCAGTTGCATACTAGTTTGGTTTTTTTTTTTTTTTTTGGAAGACTTGGGCCAGCTCCACCCCACACTTGCCACTGTCGGTGTAGTAGCCCCATGGTACTGGCATCTGCAGGATGTTGAGGTCATCACTGGGCTGCGCCTTCACCAGTGACCTCTCCAGAACCCCTTCTTCAGGGACTCTGCCTCTGTTACTTGGTGCTGTGCCATGCCTTGGCCTTCTCACAATCCCTTCAGTCCTGTGGCCTCTACTGCAACTGAGACTGCACCTTCACACCAGCCTCCTGGCCTTTGCAGAGATTCTAACTCTGCCATGTAATGCCAAGCCTCAGTTGTTCTCCATCACCCTTTCATGCCTTCAAAATCAGTACTATGTTGTGTGGTGTTTGAGTGAAAATGGTCTCCATGGACTCACAGGAAGGATGGCCTTATAAGAATGTGTGGTCTTGTTGGAGGAAGCCCGCACTGGGATGGACTTTGAGGCTTCAGATGCTCAAGCCAGGTCCGGTGTCTCTTCACACTTCCTGCCAATCCAGATGTAGAATCTCAGCTACTTCTCCAGCACCATGTCTGCCTTGCCACACCCCCCTACTGTGACAAAAATGGGCTAAACCTCTGAACTGCAAGCAAGTCCCATATTAAATGTTTTACTTTGTAAGAGTTGTCATGGTCATGATGTCTCTTCACAGCAATAGAAACCTAGTTGAGACATGGTTACACATTATTAAGTTTGGCTACTATCTTGACATGTAGCCCTGGTCCTCTGGAACAGTCTTTGTGTGCTGACCCTGAGGAAACACCCCCCGGACAGTTTCATCTAATGATGATGGGCTCTTGTTAGCCACAGCCGATTATCCTGCCTCAGTTAACAGGAAACTGCAGATTCTTAATTAAAATATCACATGAATGGTCATGCTGGAGTCTTTGGGGGACTTTTGCCTTCACTGTCTGCATGTCTCTTCACAATCTTATCTTCCAAGCACGTATAAAACGTCTCATTAAGCTCTGAACACTAACTTTTCCAGCCCAAAACTGAAAAACCATCCAACACTTCTCCCCAAACCAACATTGTCAGGTCTGTCACTGCCATACTCTGGTCTCCAGTACCAATCTTTGTCCTAGTTAGGATCATACTGCTGGGTTAAACACCATGACCAAAATCACACTGGGCAGGAAATGGTTTGTTTGGCTTGCGTGTCCCAATCACAAGCCATCGTTGAAAAAGTGAGGACAGAGTTTAAGCAGAAACCATGAAGGAGTGCTGCTCACTGGCTTTCTCTCATGGCTTGTTCAGCTGGGTTTCTTACACAACCCAGAACCATCTGCACAGGGGATGCACCACCCACAGTAGACTGCGCACTCTCACACCAATCATGAATCACAAAAAAGCCCCTACAGGCCAGTCTGGTAGAGGCAGATCCTCAACTGATGCTCCTCTTCCAGAGTGACCACAGTTTGTGTCAAAATGACAAAAAGTGACCAGCTCAGACACCTAGTAAAGGTGGGAATGTTCCCAGTGCAGCCACAGAGGGAACAAGAGGATGTAGACTGGAGGAGAAAAGACAGGAAAAGTGAAGACTTTACCCAACTTTACTAAATTTAAAGTATCTCTGTCTTCAAATTCTATTTGCAGGAGCCTCCCAATACCTTCACTGTGATACCCTCCTCATCACCTTCACTGAAGTACCCTCC
>CAJQZJ010034255.1:24984-36489 GCA_907164525.1 Lophiomys imhausi
ACTGTGGTACCCTCCCCATCACCGTCACTGTGGTACCCTCCCCATCAATCACCTTCACTTTGGTACCCTTCCCATCACCTTGACCTTTTCACTTTTATCTCAGTATCTTTCCTCCATCCTCATTCATTTCTTGATCCCCATTCACTCTCAGTTCAGGAACACACCCAGAAAGAATCAGCCATGTTATCTGAATGCTCTCACGTTGCCATCTGTCAAGTATCAATTCAATCACAGTGTTGGACAGGGGTGACCTGGGAATGCTCAGTGTTTGTAGGTTTTTGTTGCAAATGTCTTTCTCAGGACATCTTATCTGAGACTTCCAGGAAGTAGCACAACTTCTTTCGCCCATGTTGTCTTTGTCTTCTGTTAGCGAATTGACTGATCTTACCTGAGCCTATTAGGTGCTCACTACAGAGCCTAATTCAGAAGGTGCTGGAGGAGGATTCTGGTCTCATCCCTCATAACACTTTATGATGCTCCTCGTAGCAGGAGGGGTAGTCAGTGAGAAATTGTCTGCACTGCTTACAGCTTTGCACAGCTTTGAGCAATGGATGGTCTTGGGGCTGAAGCCACATCTTCTTTTTCTGCTCCGCTTGGAACTTGTGTGCCTCCTTTCCTGGTATTGAGCATTTCAGTGCATGTCAAATCATTCACAGAATGGCTCACAGCAAGTGCTCATAAGAGGCTAGGACTAAGGGACAATGTGGGGACCTACCTTCCTACTCGGTCATGTGATACTGCGAATCAGGAAAGCGTCAACACTCTTACCAAAACACAGCCTATCCTAAAGACATCATGAACCAGCATCTAAGCCTTTGGGAGTAGCTCCAAGGACTGCAGGCATGTACGGGGACCTTTCAGCTACAGAACTAGCAAGTAGCCTGCGTGTCTTAACTGTGTGTGACTGATTGTGTTGTTAGGTTATTTAGGACAAGTATTGAAGTGTTATTAGATTATTTAAAAACTACTTGGTGAGGGGGTGGGAGGCTTGGTCTGAGTTAGGCGAGACCATGTTTATTCATGTGGGGGCATCTTTGTCATCCACTTGTGCAGATGGCTTAAGGTCCTACAGAGAAAGATGAGATGTGGCCCTTCATAAAAGCAAAAATGACTTCAATAGTCCGCAAGGGTATCTGGGAAATGTAGTCTTTCAGCAGGAACCTATCAAGTGTGACCTGCTGGGTCATTAGGACACAGACAGGAGGTGAGTCAGTGTGAGGAGATTTTAATGAAAAAGAGGAAGTAATGGAAAAAGGAGTTATCAACTCTCTTTCTCCCAAAGCAGAGACAAACTCAGTTTGAAAATACATAATCTTAAAATTTGAAATCCTCCCAAATTCAGGGATTGATGCTCTTTGTTTAGATGTTTTTTTCTTTTTAAGATTTTTTTTTTCCTGAGTGTTTTAAGGGAGGGGATTTCCAGATAGCCAGCAATAAAGTGGGTAGGTCTGGGCCCAGCAAACTGGAAGCAGTCTGGCTCCTCCACAGCAGGCCCTCTGCATAGGGAGTGGCCAGCCTGGCACTCAGGACTGCTGTGAGACACACAAACCCACCAATCTGGTCAGGCCAGGGCCATATCTGTTTCCCACTACGTGGGCCTGGACACAGGACTTCTTCTCTAAGCCTGCTTTTCCTCTGGGGCCCCTTCCTATCTAAGGCAGCTCATGCATCTAGAGTGGCTTACCTCCTTAGTCCAGTTTTGCACAGCATATCCTCAGTATCCCGAGAGACCAGGACTCCTGTTATGGTCTCATTTCTAAAGGTTGGGAGAAGCATATGTTGCTTACAGCCATGGAGTCTTTGGTTGGACCTCTCATCTAACATGGCTTTCAAGAGAAGGATGTTGTATTCTTTGTGTGTGTGTGTGTGTGTGTGTGTGTGTGTGTGTGTGTGTGTTAAGTTACAGAGTGTTTTGTCTATTTTTGATCATTTAAGTACTTTAAAAATATTTATATATATTTATTATATTTCTTTTTTATGTGTATTTATTACTTCAGGTTACATCTCCATCACAGTAAGCTCTTTCAACCCCTCCCAGTCCTGCCCTCCCACCCTCTACCCCATCCCTTCCATCCCACTCCTCCAGAGTGGAGTGTCCCTACATATCAGTCCCCCACCCCAGTTCAGCAGTCATATGAGGGCCAAGAGCCTCCTCATACACTGGAGGCCTACAAGGCAGCACCACTAGGGCAAAGTGTCTCATTGACAGGAAAAAAAAAAAAAGTCTATGTTCCTTTTCCCTTTGGTGCATTGGCTGTAGTATAGTTATCCTGTACTATATGGCTAAAATCTGATTATAAGTGAATAGATGTCATGTACATCCTTCTGAGTCTGGGTTAGCTCACTCAGGATGAGCTTCTCTAGTTCCATCCATTTGGCTGCAAATTGCATGATTTCGTTGTTTCTGATGGCTGAGTAGTATTCCATTGTGTAGATGTACCACAGTTTTTTTGTTTTTTTTTTTTTTTTTTATCCATTACTCAGTTGAGGGACATCTGGGTTGGCATCCTTAATCGTCAGAGAAATGCAACTCAAGACGAATCTGAGATTCCATCTCACACCTGTCAGAATGGCTAAGATCAAAAACTCAAATGACAGCACATGCTGGCGAGGTTGTGGAGAAAGGGGAACTGTACTCCATTGCTGGTGGGAGTGCAGGCTTGTACAACCACTATGGAGGTCAGTCTGGCTATATCTTAGAAAACTTAGAATAGCTTTACCTCAAGACCCACCCAGCCATACCACTTCTAGGTATACATCCAAATGACTCCTCACCAAACTACAAGGACATTTCCTCATCTATGTTCATAGCAGCCTCATTTGTAATAGCTAGAAACTGGATGTTGTATTCTCAATAGCCATAAACTGCAGAGGGAACTTAAAAGGGATCCCAGAAAATTCTGGCATTCCAGTGAGAAAGCAGCCTTTAGATCTGAAGCCTTGGGGGCACAAAGGGCCTGATTCCCACCACACTGACTCTGGTGGTAATATATGAGGTCAAGAACTTGAGCCTCAACACTGATCAAACACACAATCACTGCCTAGGAAGTTCTGTCCATGCGTATGTTAAATGTTACTGACATCAGCCTCTGCTGCTTACCTGACCAAGATAGCTCCACTATGAACAGCACTGATATCCCAGGGAAAACAAACAAACAGACCACAACATTAATCAAGGGTGCATGGGAAAACAAGACCCAGATGGTTGCAGGCTGAGAAGTTCGGGAGATTTATGCCGTTCCCTGGAATGCTCAGGTTGGAGAGGAAGAACCACGGTTGTCCAGGTCCAAGTGTGCTCAGGACATTGCCAAACCACAGGCAGCCATAGCTTTGAGGTGGTTACCTCTACAGTTGTCCCAAACCTAGCAGCTGCTCACAACTGCTCCTGTTGTTGCACATGGCTTGGGGAACAACTCTTTAGTCAGTACATTTACATATAGTGGGATCTAACTGTGTACATGTGCCTCTGATGAGCACAGATCCAGAATTTATGGTGCCAAAACTCACTCAAGTTGGAAACCAGAAACTAACACTAAATTATGTATGCACAGGCTAGGACAGGGCTTTGAGAGGTGCCTGAGCAGTATGAGGCGTTATTAACTTCATGGGGTTAAATGATCTCTGCCCTATCATTGGTCATCAGTAAAGGGAAATAGGCTGTTTCCAGCAGCCTTACCCTTTGGTAATTGAGCCCCAGTGGACTGTAGACAGAGACAATGGCTCTTCAAATCGAAGTATCAGAGGGCAAAACATGCCTCATGTTTTTTGGAAGCTGCAGTCATGCCCCCTGCCCCAGCCCCAGATACATTTTTTTCTTGCTGCCTTCTCTCCCCCAGGTTTTTAGCATCATGCCTGGCACACAGCCAGCATGTGACTGAATGAATACTGATGTGCAGAATTAAGTGGAAAACAACTGACACCTTAGAGCCCCAAGGGAATCCTGCAGTCCGAGGCTGGCTGAAAGACGTGGGAATTCCCCTTCTGTACCAAGACCAGTTTGTTCTTGCTTCGCCTGGAGTACAGTGACAATCTCCCCTCATTTGTCAACAGAGAGGCTCTTCTGGGCCAGCCTCCAGGGTGACTGAGGGGCCCTCAGATGTGGCTCTTGGCACACGGGATTGTGCCTCTCCAGAGACATTGGAGCTAGAGGGCCTTGTGCGGTCCATTTGTTTTGCACTCATTGGATCTAGCCAGACCAGCCTGGGGTTTTTGTCTGAGGGCAGCCTGGGAGACATGGTCTGTCAGTTCTTCACTAATATGCATAGAGAAATTCTTCTCACTGAGAGGCGGAGAGGGGAAGATCTGTGCCTTCGTCTATAAGCTAAGAGAAGTCCCAAAAAATGAGTGTGGGATGATGTTTTTTCTAAAGAGAAATAGCTTTGGTTAAGTTGGGGAAACATTGATAAAGGGGTAAAGGAGCAGCCATTATAGAAGCTTCTAGAAGGGTTCATCTACCACTGCAGGGTTTGGGATGCTTTAGGTGGGATCTTTATGTGATGATTCCAAATGTCTGTCATATGAGACTGAAGTCCTACAAGACTAGGGAGATGGTGTAGAAAGGATTCCATGACATACTGGTTTACTTTCTGTTGCTGTGCTAAACACCATGACCACAGTGACTCAGGAAGGAAAGGGTTTGTTTTAGCTAACAGCTTATAGATCATTATGAAAGGAAGTCAAAGGATATGAACTCAAATCAGGAACCTGGAGGCAGGAACTGAAATAGAGACCATGGAGGAGTACTGCTTACTGGCTTGCTCAGCCTGCTTCTTATCGAACCCAGGGCCACCTGCTTGAGAATAGCACTGCTCTCAGTGAGCTGGACCTGCCCACGTCAATCAACAACCAAGAAAATGTCCCCACTACCAAAGCTGGTGGCAGAGGCGTCTACTCTGTTGAGATTCCGTCTTTCTAGAGGACTAGATGACTAGTTTGTGCCAGGTTGATTAAAACAAACAAATTAACGAGCACACATGTCCAGGTAAGTTTGGGAAATAGCAGAGTACCCCCTCCATCTGGACGTTCACTTGTGTGAAATACTATATCTAAAACGACTCACATTTGAAGAAGTGCGCCCAGACTTTAAAAGTTACCCAGCATTTCCCAAAGGCACTTTACTCATGTCACAAGTGTCAATAAACAAGTACTTCAAGGCACGTGGAGGGTCAGCACTCAGCTGGCTTCGGGAGCCGCCGGTGCTGGAGGAGCGTTTAGCATGTCTCTTAGGGGACAAAGGAAAGAAACAGGGGCTAAATTGCACCTCCACTGTATAGGACTCTTCCCTGAAGTTAAGGTTGGTTCTGAGGAGGAAATGTGGGCATGATGTGGGAAAGAGGGTGAAAATCTTTAGGCAGAAATGTATGTCTGTTGGACAAGAGAAATGGTGGCCACTGTGTCCCACTTTGTGAGGTTCAGGAAGTCTCAGGGGAAAAGGGAAATGGCGGTGCGGTGTGTTCTAACAGATGTTACTGTCATTAGATGTGACTGGGGTCCAGTTTAACCTTACTTTTCCTGTTCTCCATGTAGTTACTATGACCGAATTCTTAGCTTTCTGATGTTCCACTACGAGTGGGTGACCAATTACACAGTGGATGACAGAGAGGTCCTCTACCCTGGGTTTCCATGGAGCTGCCAATAGTATGGTGGCTGCGTGGCAGCTCGTCTATGGGAACACTGGAAGTCAACTGGACAAACTTGTGACTGGGTGAGTGGTCGCCCAGTCGTGTGTAACACTTAAAGGAATAAATGTAGGTATGGGGGGATGTCCTGTTGTCTATGCCTACAAAAATTGTCAAGAAATATGTGTGTATGACTTAGTTTTCTGTTATTTGCCTCTAAATTTTATCTATAGTAAAATTTATGATTACTATGAACTTATAATTTATATTCAACCAAGGTATTCATCAACAGATAAATGGATAATGAAATTGTGGCCTGTATAAACAATGGAGTTTTATTCTTCCATAAAGAAAAAAAAAAAGAAATTATGTTGTTTGCTGGAAAATGGTGCAACTTAACACCATGTCAAGGGAAACAAGGCAGGACATCACGTCTAGGGAAACAAATCTCTCATGTCTTCCCACATTTCTAAATCCTAGATCTTTGATAATAAAACCTTTTACACATCTGTACACAAAGCAGGGTCTTATTTTGTTGTCAAGGCTGACCTCAAACTCACAATCTTGCTGCCTCGGTCTCATCATGTGGTGGGATTTTTGCCATGCTCCATCATGGCCGGCTAGCCTTTCCAATCTGTGCGGACTGTTGATGTTATTGGCCAAAAGTCCTCATATCTGGAAGCGTGAAAGTTTCTTTCTTTTTCATGTATATGTACATATCATGTTCTTACAGTTATGTGTACATGCTTGCATGTATGTGGGCATATGTTTGTGCAGACGTGGAGGCCAAAGGTTCCATTTGGATGCCTTGTTTGCGTTGAGGGAGGGTCTCTCATTTGCCCAGAGCTCACTGATTAGCTAGCCTAGTTAGCCAGCCTGTTCTCTGTCTTAGTTCACCAAGAACTGGGATTACACATTGACCACTACAACGGCCCAGTGTTTATGAGGGTGCTGGGATGGCCCTCATGTTTGCCAGACAAGCGCTGGACCCACTGGGAATCACCCCCAGTCTCCTGGAAACACTAACATTTCTAACAATTCCTTATCTTTATCTTTTCCATGTGTATTTTGAAATATTGCATTGTCATTTTGATTAATAAGTTTAAACCACTTTTCCTTGAGTACCTAGGATCCTTTCAAAGTATGTCCTGTAACAACTTTTATTTTTGTTCCCTCTATTAAATATTTTTTTTCTCTTTAAAATATGTTTTGCCTCCAAACTATACATCATATTTCCCAGAGAGTCCCCGAGAAACCGCAAAGATTTATTGTTTCGGCTTCTAAAAAGAGAATGACAAAAAGTAATTAGATTTGTTTTCTTTTCTTTTCCTGTCTGTTAAGGCCAGGGCCTCGTACATGCTAGACAATCTCTTTATCTTCAGTAATTCTCCACTACTTCAGAGCTGTATTGAACAAGAGTTATAGCAAAAGACACTTGGTCTTCCAATGTCAGTGCTATTCAGGGTATGTTATTAATGTAAATATATTTTAGAGAGTGGGTGCTTTATAGAAAGGCCAGAAATTTACCCCAAGTCTCTCTTGCTCTCTGTAACATATTCTTGCCTTTGTATCCAGCAGCTGGATCTGGCAGACTAACACCCCAATGTGAGATTTTACTTTCCTTTGTTCTGATGTTACCATAATAAATTAACTGTAACTATTCTGTTTTCCTCAATAGGTGGGTTTTGCTTTCTCTTTGTGTTTTCCAGAAGTTTCTATAATACCCATGTTAGCAATTGGATCTTTAACAAAATAAGGAAAGACTTGAAACTGTGCTGGAAAAGCTTGTAGCAAAGGCTAACACTTGAAGAAATATACCCTGGAGGCACAGAATCTGGAGTTAATTCAGGCCACAGCCTTTGGGAGATTGCCCAAGTGAGCCAGAGGCTAAGTCAAGTATTCTGCTTCTTTCCAGACCCAAAGAAAACAATTCTGTAAGTGTAGATTGCTGGTTCAGGAACCAGTAGAACAAGAGCGAACCTAGTAACTGATAAGGAAAATTATGAGATTTTGTGTGTGTGTGTGTGTGTGTGTGTGTGTGTGTGTGTGTGTGTGTGTGTGTCTATGTCCTGGTTAGTTTTTTGTCAACTTAACACAAGCTAGAGTTATCTGGGAAAAGGGATCCCCAATTCAGAAAATGTCTCTGTAAGATTGAGCTGTAGTTAAGCCTGTGGAATATCGATCATTTTCTTGATTGATGGTTGATGTGGGAGGGCCTAGCCCACTGTGGGCCTTGGCATCCCTGGACAGGTGGTCCTGGGGTGTATAAAAAAATAAACTGAGCAAGCAAGTAAGCGTCATTTTTCTATGGTCTCTGAATCAGTTCCTTCCTCCAGATCCTCGCGTTCCTGTCCTACTTCCCTTCACAGTGGTCTGCAAACTGTAAGATGAAATAAACTGTTTCCTCCGTTGTTTTTAGTCATTGCTTTACCACGGCAATAGAAATCTAGCTAAGACTATATGTATTCCTTAGAATACATAAACTGCTTTTTAAAAAATTTTCTGTTGTTTGATGTATCTATATGGAAGGTCTTTTGTTGTTGCTGCTGTGTCTTGTTAATAAACACATTTTATACGCAACACCACATGCTCACAGGGATCATTTTGAAGTGCCCACTCCAGCAGCATTGTGTATGTTCACTTAGTTGTGTGGCTGCCACCATCAATTTCAGAATTCGTCACGGTCCCTAGCTGAAATACATGCTCACAAAACATGATCTTGCCGTATCCTCAGCCCCCAATCTGCTCCCCACCTCTATAGATTTGACTAAGGTAGGGGCCTTGTGTTAGTGGGGTTATATAAATGTTGTCTTCCATAGCAGGCTTAATTCACTTTGCTGAATGTCTTCAGGGTCATCCATGGTGGAGTGTGTTTCAGAATTTTCTTCCTTTACGAAGTTGAGGGGCAGCTCACAATTACTTCCTTTGATTAGCCAGCCACCCACTGATGGGCTTGGGTTGATTGCTGGTTATCATAAATAGCACTTCCAATGTGTGCAGAAATCTGCCCCAGTCTCTGCTCTTGATTATTTTGTGTATATACTCAGAGACAGAATTGCTGATAATTTTGTTTGATTTCATTTTACAGACATATCATGTTGTTTTCCATAGTGGCCGTACCCTTTTATTCCCATGAGTAGTGACCAACTCGTCTGGTTTTTCTCCCTGCTCCCCAGCGTAGCCCCTCATACTACAAGGAGCATCTCCCTGTGTTTTCTGATGATGGGTGATCCTGTTCAACTTCTCTGCCCTTTTAAAAGCAGAGTTGGACCCCCCCCCATTTTCATGTGTGTAGTATGTATGCATGTTTGCTTGTGCATGTGTGTGTACATATGTGTGAGAGGCCCAATCATTCATAATCCCTCTCCTGTCTTATTCATTGAGGCAGAATTTCCCAGTTAAACCCAGAGCTTGCCCATATGTCAAGTCTAGCTAGCCAGCTTGCTCTGGGGAACTTGTCTATGCCTTCCAGCACTGGTGTCTACCACACCAGTGTGTCCAGAATTTTTGTGGGTTCTGGGATCCAAACTGTAAGGGATTTAACCACTGAGCAAATTCTCCAGCCACAGATGAAGTTTCTTAAGCAGATTTTAATGTTGATTTAAGCCCTGGGATATGGAGAGGATAGGGTAGGCACAGACTTCTCAAGAATCATGGTTACCTGCCTTAACAGCAGCTGCATACGTGATTTTGGTGGCTTCTGAAGTTACACTGGTAAAGAGTCTTAAAAGATTAAATGTACATAGTCATACAGAGGCTCAGGGTTGTGAGGTGGGGTCTGACAGGTCTAGGAGGTCAGAGGAGTCTTGAATACACATGGGTGACCATGGCCAAGACATGCCTCCCTGTGAATGTGTCTTCATCTGGTCATGACATTTTCTGGATTCTCAGTATGAAACCCTCCTTTCATTTCTCATGACCACTTAATTTTCCACCTTTCTTTTCTCTGTTTGGTTTTTTAAGACAAGGTTTCTCTGTGTAACAGCCCTGGCTATCCTCTGTAGCCTAGGCTGGCCTCGAACTCACAGAGATTCACCTGCCTCTGCCTCCTAAGTGCTGGGATTCAAGTAGTGCGCCACCACACCCAGCAATTTTCCACCTTTCTATCCTGCTTCAACTTCCCCTGTGACTTCATCACTTAATCTTAGGGATTAAGTGTCTCTGTCCTTTTCTATTGGGCCATTTTCACTTGTCTGTTTCTCCTCTTTTATATCTACCTTTTCCATTTAGCTGAGACATGAAACTTTGCAACTGACATCGGCTGCTTCTGGCTACCCTGTCTTCTTAAAACCAAGGCAGCTTCACAATTGGGCGGCTTTTCTCTGAGTAGCTTAGATGTTTTCAAACACTTAAGCAGTTTCTGAATTAGACAAAGCAAAACAGGACAGAAGTAGAAAAGTAATCATACAACTGAGGTCATCCTAGAATGTCATTTTCAGAAATAAATGTTAGGTGCTGACACAATGGCTCAGCGTTTAAGAGCACATGTGTCCTTTAGACTGTAAGTCTGCAGGCATTTCCCCTGGCCTGACTTCAGGGTCGCTAATTGCTTCCGTCATCCACACCTGACAGGATAAAAACTCCCACGGGGTCTTTTACTCTTCTCCCATCTCTCTCTCCTATATCTCTCACCCTCTTTCTTCACCTCTCTCTCCCATGGCTCTGCCTCCGTTCACTGCCCTAAACTCCCTTACCTCAATAAACCTTATACCAGACCTGTTGCATGGCATGGCGTGATTTACCCACCGCAATATTTTAACATTTGGTGGCGTGACCTGAAGCATTATCATAACACAGAAGACCAGAGTTCAGTGCCCAATGTCAACATTGGGCAGCTCACAACCTACTCTAACTCCAGGTCCACAGTGTCCCAAAGCCCCCTTCTGGCCCCCGAGGGCACCATTTGTGTGCAGATTCCCACACACAGTTGTGCACATATACACACAATTAAAAGTGACATCTTTAAAAACTAAATTGCATTGAATGAGACAGCGCTGAGGGGTAAACTGTGCTTCCAGCCCCACAGCCTTTCACTCATGCCTTTGTCTACCAACTATGCTTGTGGGTTTGTGGGGGGCAGGGCTTAGAAAGAATCACTTCCTGCCGGGCGGTGGTGGCGCATGCCTTTAATCCCAGCACTCGGGAGGCAGAGGCAGGCGGATCTCTGTGAGTTCGAGGCCAGCCTGGTCTACAAAGCAAGTCCAGGACAGCCAGAGCTACACAGAGAAACCCTGTCTCGAAAAAAACCAAAAAAAAAAAGAATCACTTCCTGCCAGACAGGAGTCTCAGCAGCAAGATGGAGTGACCCAGGTGGCAGGATTGCACGGGAAACTAGTGGAAGTCTCTTGGATTTAGTTTCCTAGCTTGTGACAGAGGCACCTACAGGACAACAACAAGAACAACAACAAAACAGCAAATAAACACAATTTTTGAAAAAGAAAACTCTATGTTCTGGTTCCAGAGTTTTCATACATAAATTAACTTGCTGACTGCACCACAAGTTTAACTGAGGTTTCTTGGCTCCTTTATGTAAATTAGTCAAACCAAAAGCAGTATGTGAGAAGTTTCTTTTTCTTTTTAATAGGGATGTCAAATTAATGTTTGACAACTATTTATGATAAGCAATCTATTTACAGCTGGAGAGTGAGGGCTGGGTAGATGGCTCAAGGTGGTAAACCGCTTGTTCTTCAAGAGGATCTGAGGCCCAGCACCCCACAAAAGCCAGGTGTGGGAGGGCACTTCTGTCACCCCAGTGCTGTGATCAGAGACAGACAGATCCTGGAGGTTTAGACAAAAAGAGTAAGCTCCAGACCCTCTCCTCTCTCTCTCTCTTTCTCTACACACACACACACACACACACACACACACACACACACACACACACACA
>CAJQZJ010034255.1:44338-57716 GCA_907164525.1 Lophiomys imhausi
AGAGAGAGAGAGAGAGAGAGAGAGAGAGAGAGAGAGAGAGAGAGAGAGAGAACATTTATACATTATATGTAACTAGATCTCAGTTTCTGCATCCAGAAGAATCCAACCTATTATGGAAAAGCATCCATATTGGACTATGGAATATTTACCTCCACATGAAGGTATCTATGTCCTGGAAATGTACTCACAGACTACCACATCAGGAGATGAGTGTTACAGAGCAAGGGCTGATGGGTGTGAATTTAGGCTTGCCTACTGACTACGACGTTTGATCCTGATCAGGCTGTCGGCCTATCTGAACCCCCACTTCTCAATGTATAACAGTACACACCAGACTTGGAAGACTTTTTGTGATGCGTACTTACTGTTCATATTATTGACTAGGTCATGGTTATTTCTGAGAGGAAATGAGGGAAACTTCTTTCTGTGCAGCAACGTGGGACATGAGTTTGACCTTTCCCATTCCTACTGGTGTCCATAAGGCTGTTGTACTGCTATTGCCGAGACATCTCCACCAATGTTCCACATGCACTTAAGGACAATTGCCAATTCATTTCATTGACTTTTTTTGTAATTTGGGTTATAAGCCAAATTGGGTTATACTTCCAAGAATATAAGCTTCACTGGCTATTTTATTAGAATGGGGCAAGGCTTATAAAATCCTAGCAAAATGAGTTTTGAAAGATGCCCATATACTCATGAGTGTAGGATCAGCAACCAGAGCAGAGTTAAACTCTTAGGGGTTACACCCCTAAATAAAGCCTACCCTCCTCCACGGCTATCAATTGCCAATAATTTCTTGGGTAGGGGTAAGACTTCACGATCCCTTCCTCTGTCCATATTTTCATTTTGTTGGACTAGATCTTATACAGGTCTTATGCATACAGTTGCAGCTGCTGAGCTAATGTCTGTAACAGCCCAGCCATGTCTAGCAGATATTGTCACCATAGACATTCACGACTTGTAGGTATTACAATCTTTCACCCTCCCACAGTGATTTGGGGAGGAGCATGACGCAGATGTCCAACGTAGAGCTGAACGTTCCGATCTCTTAGTCTTGTCTCTGCATGGTGACTGGTTGTGGGTATACTGTTACTGTAGACATTAACGACTTGTAGGTATTACAATATTTCACCCTCCCACAGTGATTTGGGGAGCAGCATGATGCAGATGTCCAATGTAGAACCGAGTGTTCCAATCTCTTAGTCTTGTCTCTGCATGGTGACTGGTTGTAGGGATACTGTCACTGTAGACATTCACCACTTCTAGGTATTACAATCTTTCACCCTCCCACAGTGATTTGAGGAGCAGCATGACGCAGATGTCCAATGTAGAGCTGAGCGTTCCAATCTCTCAGTCTTGTCTCTGCATGGTGACTGGTTGTGGCTCTTATTGTCAAAAGAAGCTCCTCCGATAACGGACGAGACATACCATGCTGTGCTTATTTAGCAGAATAAGAGTAGGTTCTCCCCTAGGACTTATGACACAGCCAATCGTAGGTTTTTGGTTAAGTTAATAGTACAAGGCATGATTTATATCTGTGGAGCATGTTTTAAATTTAAACAGAAAGTGGCTGATTACTCCCAAGGCATTCACGCCACTATTGCACCAGCAGGAATATCATGCCAGGCCAGTCATCTTTGTAGCTTAAAGGGTTCACAAAGTTAAAAACAAAAAAATCAAAAGATCATTGCTGAATGTTTTTCTCCCCCCTGGAAACACAAATATAATCTGGCAATATGAAAGCTAGCCAGTAGGTTTGAGGAAGCTCCTAGGTTGGTACCAGTTTGATTTCTCCATATTCTATGACTCAAGTATGTAGTGTTTTGAGCAATAGGAATAAACTTGGCAATCAGGTTCTGGAGGGTAACCAGGAGTAGTGGCAATAGGCTATAGTTGTTGAGGGACCTTACAGACCACAACTTGAAATGATCACTGGGCTATTCCCATGGTGGTCACACTGGAGAATAAGTCCCCAAGGCTGCAACCCTGGAGTTGGATGCTGTTGTCCTAAAGGAATAGCCTCTACTAGTATGCCACAGAAACACCTTCTAGACTCAGCAAAGGCTTGGGTTAAGGCATTTACCCCTCTCACAGTCTAGCTAGAGAGAAATGCACCCCCATAAGGTCCAAGGAAAAGAAGAGAGAAGTGTGTGGATCAACCAAGGAGAGAAAGATCTGGAAGGATCCAGCTGATGGCACCTGGGCTTAGCAGGGTGTCTTGGAGAAGGTGTCACCCTAATCTTGCCCCTTTGGTCACAGCTCTTTAGAGGCATAATTAATCAATACAACGGTGTAGTTAAGTTGTACACAGTGATGGTCTGATATATACTTACCTTGTGAGGGGATTACCATGGTCAGATCAGCAAACACATCCACCAGCTCACAGTCCACTTCCTTCCCTTCTCCTCTCCCTCCCTCCCTGTTCCCTTCCTTTCCTTGCTGACATTGCCTAAGCGCCACTGTCTTAGCCATTTTCAAGTTTACAGCACAGTGCTGCTGACTGCATTTGCAGCATTTGTAGATCCCTAGTCATCACCTCACTAGTGAGAGTTCACGCCTACGACCAGCAGTTCCCATTGCCTCCATACCCAACACTGGCAAATCTCCAACTCGCTGCTTCTGGGTGTGTGCCTGGGTGTCCCCACATACATGTGATGTCAGGCTGCACTTTCCTTTTTTCTGTCTGGTTTATCGTACAACATATAATGTCCTCCAGCCTCATCCACATGGCTGTAAATGATGGGATTTCCATGGATTTAAAGGTTAAATAATATTCCAGGGTGTGTATGTGTGCCCATGCATGAACATATGCATATTGTTATATTTTCTTCTTTTTTAGTGGGGGTGGAGCAGAGCTGAGACGGGGTTTCACCATGTAGCCCAGGCTGGCCTTAAGCCTTTGATCCTTGTGCTTCGGCTTCTGGAGTTCTGGGCTTGTAGGTGGATACCTCCACACCCAACACCAACCACATTTTCTTCATCCATTTGTTTCCCAAGGTGAGGCAGGATAGAAGGATGGGGAAAGAAGGATGAAGAAATCCTTGGAGATGAGAGAAAAGGAGCTCTCTCTTCTCCTAGAAGCCAGTTGAAGCCTCTCCCCAGCTGGGAAGAAGGGATCCCAGCACAGTTAACAAAGTTGACAGTGGCTGAAGACCTTCAGCCTTTTCCAACTGTAAAACTACTATATATTTTTAGGAATCTCCCAGAAAACCCATTTTCTTTCTTTTTTTTTTTAAGTCAAACCATTTTATTTGAGAAAAGAAGACATCCAAACCCTGCCATTCTTGTGGGCGAGGCGGCGGCGACTTCCAGATCCAGTGGAACTTGTCGCGCAGAGAGGACCCTCGCACTCACGGAGACTAAGTGGGAGCCAGAAAACCCATTTTCAGGGAAAATGCATGTGCTAAAAGCCTTGTGGAATCTTAGAAGCTTCTGAGGTTTTTACCTTATTTGATTATAACTCAGGCCCAGACATCAATGAGAGAGAATGTGTGTGTGTGTGTGTTTCTTAGCAACATTTCAATGTTACTTGAGAGCCATCAAAATGATGTATATGGCTGATACTAAGACAATGAACTATGCCCCTCCCTACAGGAGCCCAACAATATTTGGGGACATCTTACTGTCTGACATTCTCTCTCAGAGGAGCCGCATCCATGCTTTTGGTCTGTCCAGTCTTCTTTTTGTACCTCTCCTTCTCCTAAACCTCATACTTGAGTCTAAACTAAAGGTATGTTTAGTAAAACTACCAACTCTTTTTCATCAGACCAGCTAGCTCTGAAATTCATAGTCAAATCTAAGAATCCTGGTACGACCTGAATCAAGGCTTCTAAAAGATTAGAGGAATTCTTTGGTCTGCTGAGGTGGCAGCACGGGGTGCATCTCTCTTTTCCTCACCAATGACAAATGGCTGGGCGGGCAAGATGGCCCATTGAGTGAAGGCACTTTTGAAATCTAAAGACCTGAGTTTGATTGCTGGAAGCCACACGGTAGAAGGAAAGAAAAGATTTTGCAAGTTCTGATTCCTACATGTGTGCTGTGGTGCTCATGTAAATACAAAATACATTTTGTAAAAATCTAAAAAGCCCCAAACCTAAATAAAATAAAACAAAGTCTTGGCCATTGGGACAGTGCTGCTGGAGGATGGTACACGGATGTTTCCTCTCTCTGTGTATGTGCAGTGTGCTCACGAGGTACAAAGGTTGTTGGGGTAATCTGAAAGCTGCTTATATTTTGGTGCTAATTACTGGACCCAGGATCTGGTTGCTTCCCAGATAAGGACATTGTCATATATATCTGTCTTTGTAATCTAAACCTTGTTCTACATAATTTAAAGTAGACTGGTTGAATAAATGCTACAGCCTGGATTGGGTAGAAGAGAGGTAGGCAGGGAAATGGTTGGCAGGATTTCTGAAGCAGAGAGGATCACGGGAAGAAAAAGTACCAAGGAGGAAAGAAGGGGTGATGCCATGGGTTAGATGGAAGAACATCATTCCATATGGCCTGGAACATTGGCATAGCATAACAGCCCAAGGGATCATATGTATATATTGGGGTTTTATTGGGGAAATAGAATTAAAAGCTAGCTTAGATGGGCTAAGGTTGCATAATCCTGGCTAAGACTTGTTAAAACCAATCAGGTGTCTGTGTGATTATTTTATAACTGGGTTAAGAAATAACTCTGTCTCCCTGATAATCATAACTATCAATTATAGATATTAATATTTATCCAACAGATGGTAACTCCTATATTTTATTTTTTGAGGAACCTCTCTTCTATTTTTTCAGTAGTGCCTGGAAGACTATAAAAGATGGAGGGGCAGAGAGATGGGGTGCTGGAAGGATGGAGAGCACTCCAGGAGACAGTGCAACCAGAAAGCCAAAGGAGCTTGACGGAAAGTGAGCAATGCGGAAAACCCACCACAGATCATGGTGGGAATTCCAGGTACATGAACACATTAAACCTCCAAATGACCAATGAGTTATAAAGTGTCTTTTATGGTCTTCCTACTCATTTCTTTTTTTTTTAAGTAACATTTTAAATTTATCCTTTGAAAATTTCATATACTTATGCAAGATGTTTTGATCATATCTACCTACTCCTTCTCTCCAGCTCCTATACCCACCAGTCTCCCTCTGTCTTAGAGATATGTCTTAATTATTTGCTATGATGAAACACCACAACCAAAACCAAGTTGGGGAGGAAAGGCTCTGTTCGACTTACACTCTTATATTGCAATCCATTATTGAAGGAAGTCAGAGCAGGAACTCAAACAGGGCAGGGACCTGGAGGCAGGAGCTGAAGCAGAGTCCATTGAGGAGTGTTACTTTATTGGCTTGCTCAGCTTGATTTCTTATAGAACCCAGGACCACTAGTTGAGGGGGTGTCTCTACCCACAATGGGCTGGGCCCACCCCCATTATTCACTAATTAGGAAAATGTCCCACAGGCTTGCCTGCTTATAGACCCATCTTTAGGAGGCATTTTCTCAATTGAGGTTCTGTGTTAGTTAGAATTTCATTGTTGTGGAAAGACACCATGACATGGCAACTCTTATAAAGGAAAACATTTAATTGGGGGCTGGCTCACAGTTTTG
Source organism: Lophiomys imhausi (assembly GCA_907164525.1). Classification (NCBI taxonomy): domain Eukaryota; kingdom Metazoa; phylum Chordata; class Mammalia; order Rodentia; family Muridae; genus Lophiomys; species Lophiomys imhausi. The sequence goes on from CAJQZJ010034255.1 coordinate 49,938, forward strand.
TAGGTTTAGTCCATTATCATCATGGTGGGAAGCATGGCAGCTTGCAGGCAGACATGGGGCTGGAGGAATGGAGAGTTCTATATCTTGATCAGCAGGCAGCAAGGAGACTTTGTGTCACACTTAGCATATCTTGACCATAAGAGACCTCAAAGCCTATCCCCACAGTGACACACTTCCTCCAGAAAGGCCTCTCCTACTCCTACAAGGCCACCTCTTCTAATAGTGCCACTCCCTATAAGCCAAGCATTCAAACACATGAGTCTATTGGAGCCATACCTATCCAAATCACCACAGGTTCCTGCCCTCAAATGACTCTAACTTGTGTCAGGATGACACATAACTAGCCAGCACACCCTCAGACTTCATGTCCTCTTTTTTAATTATTAACATCCCCCCAGTCTAATTGTGCTGTCTGCACATGGGTGTGGAGCCAGGCCCCGGGGTGAGGGCAACTACCAGCAGTCACATGTCCAAAAGAGATCGTTCTTCCTCACTCAGCAGTCATCAACCTCCAATAGCAGCCCTGGCAAGGCTCACGTCAGATTTTGTCCCTGCGTCCTCAACAAATATTTTATTATTATTATTATTATTATTATTATTATTATTATTATTTTCTTTTGAGACTAGGCCTCACTGTGTAGACCAGACTACTAGCCTCATAGAGATCTGCCTACCTCTCCTTCCTGAGTGCTGGTGTTAAAGGGTAGCACCGTCATATCTGTTCAGGAGTAAAACATTGAAAAGTCAACATAAATGAGAAGGGGAGGGAAAGGAAGAGGAGGAGCAGGGAGAGAGGAAGATGAGCAGAAAGACTGGTTGGTGTGTGTGAAATCTGTTGCAAAGCACGGGGGACTCCTACCTTATCATCGAGGGTTGGATGTCACTGAGCCCCGTCGGAGCCCCTGGGGCACCGGATGAGTGTGTAGCCAGCCCAGGAAGGAGTCAGCCCTTCCTGGCAGACACTCACGGGAGCCTTTGGGTTCATAACTACCCTTTAAGGCACGGCCTACATACTAGATAGTCTACTATACTGTAGACTCTACTAACAAGGGATTTTTTAATCTCTTTGCCTGTTTTGTTCTGGCATATATAGGTAGGGATTTGGAAATTATCAAAGGAACTTTCTAGAAATCATAGTCGACTATAGTGGGGACAACAGAGGGACCAACAGAAACAGCAGAGCTTCTGCTGCCTGCCTGTCTAGGTCAGCCTTGTGCTTGCAGCTCTGTTTGAGAGCTGAAGCTCAGATTGGCCAAAGTCGGTGAAAAGGCTGAATTCCTTCATTCATTAAGCACTTTCTGTATTCAAAGCAGCTTGACACAGGCAGGGATTATGCAGATGAACAAAACACTTGTTTAAGCACAGTTGGGCGGTCTTAGGGAGTCTATAACAAAGCTTGTGATTTTTCAGTCCAAAATTGTTTAAGAAAGCCAAGCCTCTATCTGAAAAACCCCAAAGCCATGGCTCATTGCAGGGAGTGTGGACAGCTTACTTCCCCTCAGAGCTGGACAATGAAGGTAGACGCTGAGTGAGCATGCAGCCCTGCTGTAGAGCCAGGTGCCGACCTGCTGAATTGGCTTTGCTGAATTTTGCTTTACACAACAGAATGTATAAAGCTCTCTTTCTTTAATTCTCCTTCATTCCACAGAAATGCTCCTCCAGGTCTGTTCCCCCTCCACTGTCTCTCCTGTCCTCAGGCTGGAGATCTGGAGCGGTGGTCTTTCAGACTGACTTTATCTCACCAACTACACATGCCAAAAGTTCTTTTCTGTAACTTCTGTGGCCCACTCCCACCCCTCACTGCGTGTGTGCATGCGTGTGCGTGTGCATGTGTGCATGCTGGGAATCTGAACTCGGGTCCTCATGGCTGTACGGCAAACATTTTACCTTCTGAGCCATCATCTCCCAGTCCTAGTACCCTTCTCTTCATGCCCATTTCCACCCTATCAATAATTTCACTCTAATTCTTTCAGTCTAGATAAGATTTGAAGACTTTTCTCTTCAGTGCCTTTCCATCCTCCACGGTGTCGTAGTGATTATCCTAGACCCAGTTCTGGCCTTCCTTTACCACTCAGAGGTATGGGCAGTGTTTCGAAGTACTTGTAGGCTTTGAGGACATGAGAAGGGTACATATCCTCGCTGCTGAGACAGTTTGGTATGGGATGTGTCTGTCCATTGCTAGGGCAAGGTCTTCCACACCTCTTGGATTATTTGTTTGTGTTTTCTTTGTACCATGGGACCTGCATAGCAGGTAATGACACCTCCACCCACCTTTCCATGAGGATGCTGTGAACTCCATCCTGTAACTGAGATGTGAGTATAACACACACAGGTTAAGAAGCACGTGATTAGAAAACACTGGGATTCTGCAGATGTTTATTATGGTGGTGTAGACTGGGATTCTGCAGATGTTTATTATGGTGGTGTAGCTTGGCTCATGCTGACTGACATACTCCTCCCCCAAGGCTTCAATCCCGGGAACCCACATTGTGGAAGGAGAGAATCAACTTCTACAAGTTGTCCTCTGACCTCCCCACGCACTGTGGCCCTCGCATACCCACCCCTTGCACATATGATATGAGAAAATTGAAAAAGAAATAAGAACGAAATGACTTAAGCACGTAACAGCTCTGCCCCAGGTAGTCATTATATTCAGTTTAATTTATGGGCACTGTAAAAGGGCAGAATATCTTTCAAGACTTCCAGACTTCAAGGAGCTAAAACTCTGGCAAGGGACATTGAGATTGCAGGGAGTCATTTCACGGCAGCCAGCACCACCACTCCAAAGTCTGAGCCATTCAGCTTGTAAAAGAGAGGTTTGCTCTGATTCCCAGTCTCAGATGTTTTTGTCCATGATGGTCCTGTTGTTTTCAGGCCTGGGCAGGAAGCACATCAACTATCAGCAAAACTCACCTCAGGGATTGAAGGAGGAAGGAGTTGGAGTCCCAATGACCCTCCCAAGCCCCAGTGACCTGAATATCATACATGAAGCCCGCTCAAAGTTTTCATGGCCTTTCACTGGTGTGGAAGGAGGGACTGGGCCTTGAGGGCCAGACTCTAGGGGACACTTCCTATGCAAACTATAGGTGACCCCCTTGAGGGGTACAGGAAGTGGTTCAAAGGGACAGAAGTGTGAGACATAAGTCTCAGCAGCAAGACAGATGTACTTAGCAAAAGTGCCCTGTGCTATGTCCTGGGAAGCAGGCAGGGCATTCAGGTTAGGGTCAAAGGTCACTGAGTGTTGCAATAAAATCTTTGGGCTTGAGTCTCAGGAAAATGGAGCTTTTCTCCACTAAGCCATCTTGCCAGCCCTCTTTTCTTATTTCTGAAGCAATACAACTGCCAGTTCAGATAGCTGGCAGTCCTACTGAGGCTAAGCATATGCTTGCCTGACTGCTTGGCTATATCTCTCTGAGCCATATGCCCAACAGAGAACACACGATCCATTCACAGCAGACCTGTATGTAATAGTCCAAAGGAGATTTTCTGGGAGCCTACAGAGTAACATGGTAAACTAGTTCAATCTCCTAGGGGAGCACTGTGTGTGAGGATAAAGAATTATTGGCATCAATGTTCAACATCATGAATTAATCTTCTATAAATGTTAGGAGGGAAAAAAGCAGACCTGACACTAAATTGTATAATTCTAGTATCCAAAGTGAAAGAATAGAAAAACTAAGATGTGCTTGTTAGAGATCAGGCAAGGAATTCTTCCCCCCCCCCCACTGCCCCCGTTCGGAGGATGTACAGGGTCCCCAGGGGGCTTCTGGTCTGCTTCTTGGTTGGAGAGCTGGTTCCATGGCTCACCATTGGTCTAAGCCTGAGATAAATGTGGTGCTGTGAAAGAATACTTCAAAGGGGGGTACCATGCGTGCATAAAAGTTCAGAAGAGGTAGATAAATGGAGGTAATAAAAGGTCATTTGAACTCTACATTCCATAATCAGTATTAACATTTTTACTTGTCTCCTTTATGATTGTATTTATTTATTTATCTATTTATTTATGTTTTGTATTACATGTGCATGGACTTATTAATTAATATGAGTGTGTCTGTGGAGGTCAGAGGATAGCTTGTGGGAGCTGATTCTCCTATTGTACCACGTGGGTCTAAGAGATAGAACTCAGACCATGAGGTGTGGCCACTTGGGCCAGCGAACCGCCTTACTGACCCTATTTGTACTTTTAAATACTGCTAGAAACAATAGGAACCATTTCCGGAAGGGCAGTGGGACTTGCTCATGATGGACACTCCTGATAGCCCTCCTTGCTGCAGCATCCACAGACACTGAGGGATATCATCAGAGATGAGTTTCAAGGCTGAGCTTTAATGAAGTTCAGAAGAGTGAGGTGAGGCATTAGCCACTTCCATAGGGAGGGTCTATCCTGGACACTCAATTACCTTAGAGCAGTAGTTCTCAACCTGGGGGTCGCAACCCCTTTGGGTGGTCGAACAACCCATTCACAGGGGTCACATATCAGATATTTACATTAGGCTTTTAACAGAAGTAACATTATAGTTAGGAAGTAGCAAAGAAATAATTTTATGATTGGGGGTCACCACAATGTGAGGAACTATATTAAAAGGTTGTAGCAATAGGAAGGTTGAGAACCACTGGTCTAGCCTGGATTCTCAGTTCCCTTAGAGGAAGGACAGACCTGGAAACCCCATGTGGGATGATCTCAGCCTATACAGGAAGGTCTTCCAATGTCAATGAACAATGACGTCGCTCAAGGGCAGAAACTGTGCCCGCATATTCAGCAATGTGTTTCTAAAGTCTAGCATTTTTCCTGGCACCTCAGAACATTCTATAAAATTTATTTATCAAGGACGCATATTGAGTAGTGAGTCTCATGGTGGCCAACTAGGTTCTGCTCATTTACTCTACTGATCCTTTGTTGCTGGGCACTTGAACAGGGACACTGTTCAGTGTCATAATCAGGTAAGTCATCCTTTTGACACACTCACTGAAAGACTTGGTTATGAGCTGGGCGTGGTGGTGCACGCCTTTAATCCCAGCACTCCGGAGGCAGAGGCAGGCAGATCACTGTGAGTTCAAGGCCCGCCTGATCTACAAAGCGAGTCCAGAACATCCAGAGCTGTTACACAGAGAAACCCTGTCTCGAAAAAACAACAACAAAAAAAAAAAAAACCAAAAAAAAGACTTGGTTATTCTCTTCTGTTCCAGACATGGATAGTTCTATGAAGCCATCTAGGGCACAGTCCTCTGTCTTTGCACTGCATGCTGGGCATATCCTCAAGAGTATATGATGGCTGCTAGAGCTCCAGCCATTAACGCCAAAATTTCATGCAGGAAACAGAACCACCAACTGATCATATTCCAAAGGTTAAGCAAAGTTGGGTGTGATTAAACAATAGCTAAGTACTAGCTGAGCAAAATTTCTCAAATTACTCATTACTTCTGTCTTTCCTATAGGTTAAAGATTCTCTTTTTTTATAGAATAAATTTGACCACTCTACCAGTAAATTGTATCTCAGTCACCAAGACGAAAGCTTCCTCATTGAACAGTCAATCCCAATGCTAAAGACCAGAGCACACCACTCGCCTAGCTTAGTAGCAACTGGGTGGAGAGATTGGACTTGGACACTGACCATTGCGATGAGCTCACAGATCTCCAGAGGTCTTCGTACCAACTGCAGCAGGAGGATGCCAGCCGACAGAGCTACTAGCAGCCCAAGTTCCTGTCCCTCTTAAGGACTTGTTTTCAGGTCAAGCCAAATCCTTGACTCTGTCACAGTTTCAGGAAGAACTTACGGGAAGTAAAGTTAGTTTCTTCAGTATTCAGATGAGTCATCTATGAAAGCGACAAGTTGGGGTGGGCTTCTCAGACGAGCCCCGCTTGGATCTGTTTGCAAGGCTGTACGTGAGATGCTGTGGCTCTCAGCCCCATTTCTCAAAGGTTGTGATTTCTAAGACTTAAAGGTCAAGCAAAGTTGCATATCTAAGTCAAATCTCTATGAGCTGCCTCATTCCTTTTGTAAGTGAAAATGCAAGGTGGTTTCCGTGTAGTGTTTTGCTTAGCTTTACGGATGAGAGAGGAATGTTAGCACTGTCGAACTCCAGGTTTAGCAGCCGTGCCCTGAGTAGGCTCAGCTCATTTACTGTCTTGAAGATCTGGGGTTCGCATCACACGTCTTTGGACAGACACACATTGTTGTCTGCAGGCAGCTTTGACGTAGTCAGTGGTGCTGAAGTTTCTTGCCTGGTATAGCAAACAAGTCCCAGGCTGAGGGGTTTCTTTCTGTCTCAGGTCCCCTTCATTTTTCCTGTCTGTCAATCTGGGCTTGCTTTGTTCTGACTGTGGCTCAGACCCTGAACGTTTATATTGTGCTCACACTGCAGGCTCAGGAAAACTCCCCCAGCTGCCCTGGAAAGGAACTCCTACTGTGGTGTCACAGACAGGAGGCTTCTAGCAATCTGAGTCAAGTGGCCACTGGAAAAGCTAACTAGCAAATTCCTGGACACGAGAGGATGTCTTTCTCTCTGTGTGGGTTCTGTCCTGTTTTTAACAGTGAGGCTTTGCTCACATGAAAGAACCGTATCCAGACAGTCTCCTCCCATCTCTCTCCCATCATCCAACAAGAAAGATCAAGAGCCTCGCATGAATGGAAGGTTTTCTGAGACATTTAAGTTTTCAAAATGTTCAAAATCTGACTGTAAATCTCTCCAATGGACTCCAGTGGAACGGTGATGTGAGCCTCAGCTTGGATTCTGTCCACCGAGTAGACTGGGCAAAATTTTAGCCAAGTCCGCATATGGTAAGGGTTTGATGAATAATTTTTTTATGGATTGATTGAGTCCAATTGTGCCAGATCAAACAGCATCCAAAGTGGGGGGGGGGGCAACAATCAGGGCTCTTTCTTTTCCTCAGTTAAAAAGAATTTTTATATTATTCTTCGATAATTTAATACATACTATAATGTATTTTGATCATATCCCCCATTAATCATTGCTTTGTTTTATTCTCTCCCTCTGAACCCCTTCTTCCCAACAAATCTCCTATTTTCATGTCATGTGTGGGCACGCATACATGCATGTATGAATGCATGTGTGTGTATGTATGTGTGTGTGTGCTCCAGCACTTGTGTGTGCAGAAATTTGTATATGTCTGTGTCTGTGTGTGTGTATGTGTGCAGGAATTCGTATGTGTCTATGTGTGTGTGTGTGTGCATGAATTCATGTGTGTGTGTGCGCGTGCGCATGCATGTATGTGTGACTCACTGAGCTTACTTAGGGTTGCCTGCATGTGCAAGGTACTAGGTTCTTTACCAGAGCATGGACAGCTTGGCCAATGGCTGCGCCACTGAAGAACACTGACTCCCCTCCCCCAGCAGCCATTAACTGCCCATAGCTCCTTAGGGGAGCAGTGGGGCCTCTTGAGCTCTTCGCCACCCATGGTGGAAATTGACAGGCTCCATCTTACGCAGGTAGCCACAGCCACTGTGACCTGGTGAGTGTAGCAGACGACATCAGTTTGAAGCATCGTGTGCAGAGGACAACAGTTTGAAGCATCCTCCTCACCCTCCTCTTCCTGCATCCTTTCTGTTCCATCTTCTATGATGTTCCCTGAGACTACTGTATTCCTTAAGTGTGGACCCCCGCCGGGTTTGGTGGCGCATGCCTTTAATCCCAGCACTCGGGAGGCAGAGGCAGGCGGATCTCTGTGAGTTCGAAGCCAGCCTGGTCTACAAAGTGAGTCCAGGACAGCCAGGGTTACACAGAGAAACCCTGTCTCGAAAAACCAAAAAAAAAAAAAAA
>CAJQZJ010034255.1:58116-81571 GCA_907164525.1 Lophiomys imhausi
CTCACCACCACACACACACACACACACTCACCACCACACACACACACTCACCACCACACCACACACTCACCACCACACACACACTCACCACACACACACACACACACACACACACTCACCACCACACACACACACTCACCACCACACCACACACTCACCACCACACACACACACTCACCACACCACACACTCACCACCACACTACACAGGCACACACACACATGCATGTATGCATGCACACACACACACATGTGCACACCCGCACACACACACACACACACACCACACCACACAGGCACACACACATGCATGGATGCATGCACACACACACACATGTGCACACCCGCACACACACACACACACACCACACCACACAGGCACACACACATGCATGTATGCATGCACACATACACACACATGTGCACACACACATACACACATGAAAGTTGGGAAGAAGGGGTTCAGAGGGAATGGCTAAAACAGGGCAATGGATAATAGGGAGATATGATAAAATACATTGTATTGTGTATGAAATTGTCAAAGATTGCAATTTTAAAAAACAGTAGGAAACCAGAAAGCAGCCTCTGCACTGATTTATAACCCCTCATACTGCATTCTCCTGCCTCTTCAGTAGATTGCCTTCTCTGACTGCAAAGGACGGTACTTATCTTCACACGCCAACTCTTACCTCCTTCTATGCTCTGAAAAGAAGCCACCCAGGAAGAAAAGGAATTTGCTGAAATTAGGAAATCTGAGAATCAGAGCCGAAGAATTTGCTGCTACAGAAAAGTGTCTGGTTGTGAAGAAGCAGGTCCGCCCACCACCTCTTTTACTGTCTGAAGGCTGTGAGCTGCTCTGCCCACCCAGATGGTTCCTCATCTGCTCACCGTGCCCGCTGAGACATGCCTGCTGAGAGTGAGAGGCTGACTGGGTGTCTGTCTCTGCAGAGCCATGCAGTCCTCATGGGCCAGTATGGAATCTATACAATGAAGCCCTAGGTGCCACCAATACTCTGAGTTCACCCTTGAAGACATCAACTAATACAGAGAATGTCGGGAAACTTCTGAGTTTGCATGAGGAAAGCAAACTTTAATGATCCTTCACATCACTTTAAGGTCTTACTTTTGTTATTTCCAAAGAAAGCCATGATGAACCCGAGTTGCTGAGTCACTCTAGTAGGTGACTTAGTGTGATCTTGGCTCACCTTGATCTCATTATAATGCTAAGTTCTCTATGCAGGCAGTCTCCTAGCAGCCATTTGGAACATCAGTTGTGTGAAGAGATATGCTCTTGAACTCAGTGTGCTCAGGAATGTGCCTACCTTTACTGTGATGACATCTTCCCAATATGGCTGAACACAAGTTTCTCTAGTAAAATCTTGCCTTCTGTGTTTGGAGGAGAATTAGACTCTCAGTGCTCCACTAAGTTGTATAAATAATAAATGGTTATTTATCCTTTATTTCTGAGTATGTCTACTGGCTTTCTCCCCTCCAAGGAGTGAATCCATATTCAGTTACAGACACGCTGCTTGGCAGGGTCTTTTTACTAATTTATAGTCCATAAATCCATCACTGTCTGCCTTCCACCTAGACTCAGGGACTCACGTGCTAAGTTGGTAAGAATTTAAATGTCCACACACTTTTTTAACCCAACATCATAGTACTGCTTTTGGGTGTCTGACTCCTGTAAGAAGCAAGGAGAGTGTAGGAAGAGCAGGCTTAAAATGAGACACCACTGAAAGTGGACTCAAAGGGAGACTGATTGATAGAGTTAAGGAAGAAAAGAGAGGCCAGTGTGATTCCTATGCAGTAGATGACAAGCCCTCCTGTGTTGTCTGAGCATCGCAAGATTTCCACATCCATAATGTGTCTGGCATGGCAATAGAATGCTAGAAATAAGAGAAGTGGCAGCAGGTGAGAAAGGTTGGGAAAGAAGCTAACACATACTCGCATCTCCGAAATGAGCGTTATTAGTCAATAGGGTTTCAAGAGCACAGGACCCATGATTGCCTCTTGAGACAGGACAGCATTAGAAGGGGACAGTACATCATATCACAAACAACATGAATGGGGCCTTAAAGGAAAGGAGAGGCTTCCCTTTAAAACCTGAAGAGAAGCCTCATTAACAGGTTTGGCTCTCAGTAAGAGAGACAGACACAGGGACTGTGTGTCTGTTTGGTGCGCAGGATAGAGGACAGCATTCAGACAGATGCCCTGCAGAAAAAAAGCATCTGCCATTTATATCCTTTCGATATAAAATTTACTACATCTGAGGGCTGCCAAGAAGTTGCACACCATGTGATTTACTCCGGGAGAGCCCACCTAATGAAAAACATGGAGGAGCCAGGTACTGGGTCCAACCACAGATCAGGGACTGTGTAGCCACAGCAGTGCAGGTCTTCTTAAGCCTGTCTCATGAAGAGAGGTACAGGAAGGTGTGGTTTGATCTCTTCAGGCTGTGGGATCCTGCCCTGTAGAGAGATCAGTGTCTTAAAGAGTCAGTGTCCCAGTCAGGCTCATGAGCTAACAGGGACAAACCCTCATTTTATGAGGACACTTAGGTCTTTGTTGGGAGAAACTCCCTTACCTTCTGGAAAGCCATAAGCAATGCACATCCAACTTTGGTCCCAACTTCCTGGGTCTTGTTAAAAATTGCACATTGGGGCGGGGGTCTGCAATTCACATTTAACAAGCTCTCAGTGGATGCTGATGTGATGGTTCATGGGCTTTCTTGGACTAGTAGAGTCCAAGAACAGAGCAGGTCATTAGTCCTGGGCAGAACAGCCACACAGAACACAGTACCCCAGGGATACTCCTTGGATCCAGGCGCTAGGGTGGAAAGTCTTAACCCTGACAAGCTGCTGGCAGGACGAGATTGAGGAGTGGACAGAGGGATGGCTGTGGGGGATTCAGCCTACGATGACCAGCTATCGCCACTTGCTTGAGCACAGAAATCTCTGTGACCTGGGACTAAGTGTCATAGCTCTGTGATATTTGTCAAGTAATGCCCAGCTAGAAGCACAGAATCCTCCCTATGATTTGCCTGGCAGGTTGGCCAAATTTGCACTTGAGTGAAAGTGGCGGCCATCAGTTTCATTACTGGCCCTAGCTGTGCCTTAGAAAGGAAGTAGCCATGCTTTAGGTAAGGCTCTTGTATCTTTCTTAGTGGCTCTGTGATATTAATCTGGACAGGAACTTTAGCTGAGCAAGGCCTTCCCTCTGCTACTCAGAACATGGAAACGTAAGCATGCATTTCAGAAGAGTAATGGAGAGTCAGAAATTCTGTTGGAGCCCAAGAGAAGTCAGTTTTAGCACTGACTGAGAACCACCTCTCCACATGACAGTAAATTGGCTGGAGCATGCCATTGCAAAATGCTTGGCTCAGTTCCAACCATGGCAACCCAGTAGCATCCCTGGGGGTCTTATTCTTTGTCATATGTGGAGGCTAAAATGGGCTACAGAAAAAAAAGCAGAACCATGCCAACAGGAATCTAGGAATGGGGTTAGGGGTAGATGGAGCAGACAGACGGAAGGTGGGTATCCATACACATATGGAAATGTCATTTTACCAACTATTATGTCAACTCATGGGTTAATCACTAAAAAATGCTTAATTTGCAGCTTCCTCCTCAATCAGGCCTCTGAGGTCTTGCCTAAAGAGAGGGCCCTGTTAGCTGTAATCAACATCTCGTACACCAAGAGTGTTCTGGCTTCTGGCTGAACTGGTGAGCAAAGAGGACTCACTAGATTTGACATCTAATTTTCCTGCCCAAGAAACTCAGCTAATATTGGCTGCTTCTTACAGAGCTTTGCTCCTACCAGCTGAGACCCACATGTGACGGGCCTTGGCTTCCGCCAGTAGGCCACCTGAGCCTCCAGCCTCCAGGTGCTGGGTCATGTAAAGTATCTCACTGCACCCTGTTGCCAGCTGGGGGAAACCCTCACAGTGTGACGACTGGAACCAGCAGTTTCAATAGGGCCCCCACTTCCCCAACTTTCTTTTTGGTTCCTTCCTCCTCCTTGTCCCCCTTTTCTTTCTCTTCCTCTCTCCTCCTCTTGTCCTGTTTACTGGTTTTCTTCCCCCCTGTTCTCCCCTTGTCCCTCCCTTTTTTTTCTCTTCTTCCTCTATTTGCTCCTTCCTACCTCCTCTGACTCTCCTGTGTTTGACTCTACCCTTTCAGTGAGAAGGCTCACTGTTTCACCAAACTCTTGCCATCCTTGGAAATACTGGTTTCAAAGCACCCCACCCCAAAAGAAGACTCTCAGCTTGGTCTGGGGCTGGGGTTCTCAAACTCTGGGTGAGGGACTTGGAAGTGCTCACAGTGTGAGTTTAGAACCTGGAAGCTGACCCTACCAGCACTCACACAAGACCACTGCCCACACCCTGCCAAAGCCTATAGTCCCTGAGGCCATGAAAGTTAACAGACATGTGGGCAGTGGGGTAGGCGGTTAGGACTGCAAGGCCAGAGGGCACAGTTCTGCAGCACAGGCTGCAGTTCTGACCTTGACACTCAGCTGAGTATTCTCAGCCAAGGCAGCAATGTGTGGGGGCTCACACATATCACTCTGTAAACCAAAGGGAACGTGCTCTCCTTCCTGATAGTGGTAGGGAGAAGCGATGGCAACAGGCACATTCCGTTCCTACAACAGAATCAAGTATGTGCTCGATAATTGCCCCTTTCCTTAGAAAGCTGAAAGGAGAAAGCAGCAGGAAGTCTCCAGTAGTAGAGTAATGGGAATGAAATGGGAAAATGGCAGCTGCGAAGATAAAGGAATAGACCCTTCCATCCTGTTGCATGTTGTCACAAAAGGTTGGCAGCAAACAGAGCTGTTCAAAGCAGCTAAGAAGTAAGTCAGCTTCCACCAGGAGCTGAAGGGGTTCTTGATGACCTGAGGAATAAAGACACTCAATTCTGAAAAAGATCTCAGAGGCCACTGAGCCAAAGCTAGGCAACTCCCACATGCCATGTGCATGCCCTGAGCGTCTGCAAGATGAAAAGCATTTTTTTCAGTTTTGGACCTTGGGGCTGATGGTTGGAATCGACACATCTCTCCACAACTTTTTCTTTTTTCTTTTGATGGAATATTCTTCCCCATCTCACTTTGTAGGGCCCCTAGAAGCATTTGGCCTGCTTGGAATTTTTCAAGTCAATTCCAGTTACCCCAGCTGTCACTCCAAATGCCTCTGTTTTCACTAACGAGGGAGGGCTAGAGTGCCCAGGTTCCCTTCCACCAAGTGTTAGCTCCATCTGGCCTTGGACAATGTCATACCTGCAGAACCATGGCGTGGGCAGTCTGTATCTACCCTGGTGACCACATTCTTCACTCTTGTTCCCCTCCAAACAAGTGGCTCTGAGGCTTTGAGAGAGCTTGGAGAGGTGAAGTTCTGCTTGTGAATGCCACATTAGTTCTCTGGTAAATCTCTCCTCTCCCTCTTCTGACATATCCCAAGTGCCCTCAAATGGTAAGGCTGGTTCCTTAGGTCTGCCTGTTTATTTTCAGTCCAATCCCTCTGTGGCTCAGTCCCAGCAGCTTAGAGAAGACAAATTTTTATGAAAGCACCATGTCCCAGCCTTTGCACAGAAAGGACTTCCTGGTCATGAGGTTGTGGCATGCGTGGTGACAACCTTATCTCCGATTCCTTCTCAGATGTCCTAGTTTGGCATCTGCTTATGACAAAGATAGACAGGGCTTGGCTGGCATGTACACCCACCCACCCAACACCTCTTTCCTTTAAAATTTCAAATACAGTATCACTATTTTTAAGACACTTGCTGCTCTATTTTTACACTGATAGCCCAGGCACTAATCCCAAGTATCAACAGATGGGACTAAACCACACAAAACCCAAATGCTTGGGAAGGATTAGGAGGAGGCGAGTCACTGGAGGTGGGTTTTGAGGTTTCAAAAGACTCAAACCTTCCCCAATGCCTCTCTCTGCCCCATGGTTGTGTCTCAAGATGTGAGCTCTCAGACACTGCTCCAGAGCCTTGCCTGACTGCCCTGCTCCCTGCCCTGCTCCCTGCCAAGATGGTCATGGATTCTAACCCTCTGGAACTATAAGCCCCAATTACACACTTCCTTTTACATGTTGACTAGGTCATGGTATTTTCTCACAATGGAAAGGTTACTAAAGCACTAGCCATTGGGCAATGCAAATTAAAACTAGTTTGAGTTCTCATCTTACCCCAGTCAGAATGCCTGTCATCAACAAATTTGACAACAAATTTTGGAGAGGATGTGGAGAGAAAAGAACTCTTATTCACTGTTGGGGGTGCAAATTAATACAGCCATCAAGAAAACCAGTTTGGAGACTTCTTAAAAAATTGAAAATAGCTGGGTGTGGTGACACAGGCCTTTAATCCCAGTACTTGGGAGGCAGAGGCAGGCGGATCTCTGTGAGTTCAAGGCCAGCCTGGTCTACAGAGTGAGTCTAAGACAGTCAAGGATACACAGAGAATCCCTGACTCCAAAAAAATCTAAAAAAAAAAAAAAAAAAAAATTGAAAATAGACTTGGGCATGTTGCACACTTTTAATCCCAGCACTCAAGAGGCAGGTATATCTCTGAGTTGGAGGCCGGCCTAGTTTACAAAGTGAGTTCTAGGACAGCCAAGGCTACACATTGAAACCATGTCTCTTAAAAAAAAAAAAAAAAAAAGAGCCGGGCGGTGGTGGCGCACGCCTTTAATCCCAGCACTTGGGAGGCAGAAGCAGGCGGATCTTTGTGAGTTCGAGGCCAGCCTGGTCTACAAAGTGAGTCCAGGACAGCCAAGGATACACAGAGAAACCCTGTCTCGAAAAAACCAAAAAAAAAAAAAAAAAAGAAAGAAAGAAAAAAGAAAAGAAAAGAAAAATAATTGAATGTAGAATATCTGCCATATGACCTGGGCAGATACCTAAAAATGCCATACCCTACAATAGGAATATTTGCATTCCTATATGTATTGCCGCTTTATTCACTATAGCAAGGAATTTGAATCAACTTAGTTGTCCATCAATAGATGAATGGATAATGAAAAAAATATATGTATGTATGTATGTATAAACTCAGCTTTAAACAATGAAGTTTAAAACTTTCCAGGACAACAGATGGACTTAGAATGCATAATAAGTGAGGTTACATGCTCTCAGAAACTGCATACCCTCTTTCATGTGAGAAATCAAGCCAATAATATATTTTTTTCTCCATTCCACATTTTTATTTTATTTCTTCATGTTACATCTCAATCACAATCCCCTCCCTACTTCCCGCTCCGGTCCCACCCTCTTCCCCTCACCACCCCCATCACTTCCTTTTTTTTTTTTTTATTTTTAAGTTTAAGGTATATCTTTTCCTCCCAACAGCTCCCCCTTTCAGTCCAACAAATGGCTCCTTCTCTTATAACAACAAATACAATACAAAACAACAAAAATAATTAGGCCACAATTATGAAAATTATAAGGCTTAGCATACATTTCCAATGTCCAGTCCATATGTATTTAGCAACTGACTTTAACATTCTACTAATCATCCATCTCCATGAGTTTAAAGTTCTATATCCAACTCAGTTTCCATCCTAACTTGCATCACCATCTTAAAAACATCTTCTTAGATCCAGAACACCCTCTTAATCCAATAATATATGTTTATATGCTAAAGGAATGTAGATATGGGTATAGAGTAACGTGAAGAAACGTGAACAAGTAAGGCTGATATGAGATGACAAGGAAGGATCAAATGCAGGTGATGGACATGAATTATGAAAGAGGATACAATGTTAATTATTTTTCTTCTTACAATTCTGCCATGGATGTCTTGCTTTTGGTGGAAGATAAGTGCATAAAATATATTTGATACCAAAAGTGTAAAATGCAGAGTGATGCTCTTAAGTTTTTGTTATGAATGCCTACTCTAACTGCATTTAGTTATACAGACTTTGGTTTTGGTTAATTTTTGTGCATGGTGTTTTATTTATTTGTAAGCTTTTCTCATAATAACGTTTAAGAAATTTACAAAAACGACATTTTGGGGCTGTGCTGTAGTGGAGCAATGGAGAGAAATATTTGAACTGGTCCCAGCCTCGTGCCTGCCTATGTCAGATGTCAGCACTTTTTTTTTTTTTTTAACTTCAGCAGGAAAAGTATGTGTCCAGCCATGAACATTTGCCCAAGGCTTGGGGAGAGTTCCAGTCCCAGCATGGATTGTCTAAGCTGTGAATTGGAGATGCTTGTTTTGGGCCCAGAAAGACTATGAAAGAACATTTGGCTGGCTGTAGATGGCTGGTGATAATTAGGGAGAGGAAGCCTGTTACAGTCTGGTTCTTAAATGTTCTCCAAAGACCTGTGCATTTAAGAGATGTTCTGCAGCCTGTGGTCCTGTTAGCAGTGTTGGAACCTTTAGGAAATAGGGTCCCCTGGGAGGAAGTTAGGTCATTGGAGGGGGTGTTCTTGAAAAGGGATACTGGGATCATAGTCTGTCCTCTCTGTCTTGTTCCCTGCCCACATGAGTGTCTTTGTGCTACCAAGCACTGTCTGTCATTAGGCTTACCACTATCCCCAAAGCAACAGAGCCAACCAATGCATTTTTATGGACTAAAAACCCTGAAACTGGTTGGGTGGTAGTGGTACATGCCTTTGATCCCAGCACGTAGGAGGTAGAGGCAGGTGGATATCTGAGTTTGAGGCCAACCTGGTCTGCAGAGCTAGTTTTAGGACAGCCAAAACTACACAAAGAATCTCTGTCTTGAAAAACAAAAAACAAACCATTCCCTTTCTTCTTTTAAGTTGGTATTCTTGGGTATTTTGTTACAGCTGATTAACACAAGGCAATATCAGTAAGTGGAATGTTGGAGATACATTGGATCATTGCAAAGTAGAAAGAATGGTGTCTGTCCCTGTCCATTTCTAACTTGACCTTACCTCAGCCTCTGTCAGCTGCTGCCACATCAACATCCCATTGTACAAACACGACGTAAAAAGCCACGATCTCAAGAAGATGCTCTTGAGCAGGTGCACAAGTCCTCCTGAGTGCACACACTAAGTAGACATGGCTCGCAGAGGACACCTGTACAGTAAGGGGTGGGAACACAGAGCTGCACTACATCAGGTAGAGATACTCAGGGCCAGCCAAGCTAGAGGGTGGGCTGGGTATGGTAGGAGATCCAGCTACACCACTATTGGACAAAGCCACACAGAAACTTGGCTCTCTCTATCAAAACTTTGAGTGGCAATGGGATGGTAGAAGGGCCAATGTGGAAGAGTGTCTGGAAGATGGTCAAAGTCCAAACAAGAAGGCCAGGTCATTTCAACTTTTTAACTTCCATTTTTTCCCCCAAGGACCTGGTTTGTCTTGAACAAATGACCAACCCATTGAGGATGGAAATGACTTCCAAGCAGTTTCTGGTCTGGGCCCCACTGGCTCCAGTCAGTAGGCACCATGTCCTTACAGAAAGGGTAGCCTAGTGAGGCCATTGAGGAGAAGGCAATGGCTCTGCTAGTCTCTTCCCTGTGACATAGGGATAACAAGGCCACTGTGGGAAAGCTACATGGAAGCAAGTGAGTAGCACCGTGACACACTGGCTAGAGTAAGTTGTTAAGGACACTCATTTAAACTCACACTTCAGGGCTGCTACTCTTGGAGTCAAAATCAAATAGGAAAAAAAAATCAAAGTCTGCTATATTAGTTAATGTTTTTTTTTGGATTTCTTTTTTTTTCCTTTATTTTTTATTTCTTCAAGTTACATCTCAATCACAGTCCCCTCTCTATTTCCCCTCCAGTCCCACCCTGCCACCCTCTTCCCTTTTTTTTTCTTTTAAGTTTAAAGTATATCTTATTTCCCCCTACAGTTTCCCCTTTCAGTCCAACAAATGGCTCTTTCTCTTATAATAATAAATACAATACAGTACAACAGAGGTAATTAGGCCACAGTTATGAGGGTTATATGGCTTAACGTACATTCCCAATGACTAGTCCATATGTATTTGGTACCTGACTTTAACATTCTACTATCTAACCATTTCCATGAGTTTAAAATTTTATATCTGACTCAACATTCATACTAATTGCAACACAATTTTAAAAGTATCTTCTTAGATGTATAACACTCAGTTGACTCCTAAACAACTCAAAATTTAATGATGAGACTCTATCTATCTGTTCTTCAATCACCTCAGAGACCTGAGAGGGATAAATATATCTGATTTTATAGGAAGTACAGGGTCTGCAGCTTCCCAAACTAAGAAATGACATACCGGTGGCTGCCTGGACAGTTCCCATTTTCTCTCCATACATTACAGCATCGATCTTCAGTCGTCTGGCCCCGCTTCTCTGACATACATTGCTTGTAGAGCAGGGGTTATGAAGGACTTACCTACCCTGTCTTGGCAGAGCTAGGCTGTCGACTTACCTGCTGCCAGGTTTTGTCCTTTTTGGACACTGTCTACAGTTGGAGCAAGGGGTTTTTCCTACCAAGAGATAGGCTTGCAACTAATTCAATCATCTCCCACTGGAGATTTTTCGATGCTCATCTTCTACTTGGAGGAGAATAGGGGGTACTGTCAGGAGTTGATATGTCTTGATATAAAAAAATCTAAAGTTACGAAAACATCTTTGAATGCCATATTCTGCAGATCTCTTGAGGTTTTTGAAGAGGCCCTATCTATCTCTTATATTAGGGTAAGCAGATGTTGCTTGTCTCTTAGCAGCTTTATTTCTGATTAGCAAGTAACTATAATAGGCTGTCATAGTACCTAACAGAATGACCGGCTTGGATAACCATTAGTTTGCATTTCTTAATTATCCTAAATAGTTTATGACAGTTAGTAGTAAAAGGCCGAAACATCACATTTCATTTCTTTTTCTTTACCTCCTAACCCTTCCACCCCATTTCTCTGGGGTGGGGTGTCCTTATATAACAGTCCCTCATCTCAGTTGAGAGGTCATATGAGGGCCAAGAGCCTCTTCATTCATTGGGGATCTACGAAGCAGTACCATCAGTGAAAAGTGTCTCGTTGCCTGGGAGAGAGAACTACTAAACAAACAAATCAATAAGCATACAATAGATAAAAAAGACTAAAAAATAGAAAAAAATATAACTAATATATAAAAAATAAATAAATAATAAAAATTAAAGATAAGAAGTCTATGTCCAAGTTCCCTTTGGTGTGTTAGTTGTAGTATTGATACCTTCTACTATATAGCTAAAATCCTACTATAAGTGAATAGATGCCATATGTGTCCTTCTGAGTCTGGGTTAGTTCACTCAGGATGAGCTTTTCTAGTTCCATCCATTTGGCTGCAAATTGCATAATTTCATTGTTCCTGATAGCTGAATAATATTCCATTGTGTAGATGTACCACAGTTTTTTAACCCATTCTTCGGTTGAGGGACATCTGGGTTGTTTCCAGTTTCTAGCTATTACAAATAAGGCTGCTATAAACATAGATGAGGAAACTTCCTTATGATTCCGTGAAGAGGCATTTGGGTGTATACCCAAAAGTGGTATGGCTGGGTCCTGAGGCAGAGCTATTCCAAGTTTTCTAAGATATCGCCAGACTGACCTCCATAGTGGTTGCACAAGCCTGCATTCCCACCAGCAATGGAGTAGGGTACCCCTTTCTCCACACCCTCGCCAGCATGTGTTCTCATTTGAGATTTTGATCTTAGACATTCTGACAGGTGTGAGATGGAATCTTAGAGTCGTCGTGAGTTGCATTTCTCTGATGATTAAGGATGTTGAGCATTTCTTCAAGTGTCTCTCAGCCAGTAGGGATTCCTCCTTTGTGGATTCTCTATTTAGCTCTGTCCCCCATTTTTCGATTGGATTATTTGGTTTCTTGGCATTTAATTTCTTGAGTTCTTTGTAGATTTTGGATATTAGTCCTCTGTCAGATGTGGGGTTGGTGAAGATTTTCTCCCAGTCTGTAGGCTGCCGTTTTGTTCGAATGACAGTGTCCTTTGCCTTACAGAAGCATTTCAGTTTCATGAGGTTCCATTTATTGATTGTTGATCTCAAGTCCTGAGCTGTTGGTGTTCTGTTCAGGAAGTTGTCGCCTGTGCCAATTAGTTCGAGGGTTTCTCCCACTTTATCTTCTAGTAGATTTAGTGTGACCGGCCTTATGTTAAGGTCTTTGATCCACTTGGACTTAAGTTTTGTACAAGGTGATAAGTATGGGTCTAACTTCATTCTTTTACAAATGGACATCCAGTTGGACCAGTACCATTTGTTGAAGATGCTGTCCTTCGTCCATTGTACCGTTTTGGCTTGTTTGTCAAAAATTAGGTGGCCATAAGTGAGTGGGTCTATTTCTGGATCTTCAATTCGATTCCATTGATCTACGGGTCTGTTTCTATACCAATACCATGCTGTTTTTACAACTATTGCTCTGTAGTACAGCTTGAAATCTGGGATGGTAATACCTCCAGATGTTTTTTTATTGTACAGGATTGATTTAGCTATTCTGGGCTTTTTATTGTTCCATATGAAATTGAGACTAGCTCTTTCCAAGTCTATAAAAAATTGTGTTGGTATTTTGATAGGAATTGCATTGAATCTATATATTGCTTTTGGTTGGATGGCCATTTTTGTTATGTTGATCCTACCTATCCATGAGCATGGGAGATCTTTCCATCTTCTAAAGGCCTCTTCCATTTCTTTCTTCAAGGGCTTGAAGTTCTTGTTGTACAGGTCCTTTACTTGCTTGGTTAGAGTTACCCCCAGGTATTTTATGTTGTTTGTGGCTATTGTGAAGGGGGTTGTTTCCCTTATTTCTTTCTCAGCCCATTTGTTTGTTGTATAAAGAAGGGCTTCTGATTTTTTTTTTGAATTAATTTTGTATCCAGCCACTTTGCTGAAGGTGTTTATCAGCTGTAAGAGTTCTCTGGTGGAATTTTTGGGGTCGCTTATGTATACTATCATATCATCTGCAAATAGGGATAATTTGACTTCTTCATTTCCGATGTTTATCCCCTTGATGTCCTTTAGTTGTCTTATTGCTCTAGCAAGAACTTCAAGTACTATATTGAAGAGATATGGTGAAAGTGGACATCCTTGTCTTGTCCCTGAGTTTAGAGGAAATGCTTCAAGTTTCTCTCCTTTTATTTTGATGTTGGCCACTGGCCTGCTGTATATTGCCTTTATTATTTCTAGGTATGGCCCTTGTATGCCCGTTCTCTCCAGAACTTTTAGCATGAAGGGTTGTTGGATTTTGTCAAATGTTTTTTCTGCATCTAGCGAGATTATCATGTGGCTTTTTTTCTTTCATCTTGTTTATATGGTGAATGATGTTGATGGATTTTCGTATGTTGAACCATCCCTGCATCCCTGGGATGAAGCCTACTTGATCATGGTGTATGATACTTTTGATGTGTTCTTGAATTCGGTTTGCTAGTATTTTATTAAGTATTTTTGAATCTGTGTTCATGAGGGAGATTGGTCTGAAGTTCTCTTTCTTTGTTGGGTCTTTGTGTGGTTTAGGAATCAGGGTGATTATGGCCTCATAGAATGAGTTTGGCAATGTTCTTTCAGATTCTATTTGGTGAAAGAGTTTGAAAAGTATTGGTGTTAGCTCCTCTTTGAAGGTCCGGTAGAATTCCATGCTAAAGCCATCTGGCCCTGGGTTTTTTTTGCTTGGGAGATTTTTAATGACTGTTTCTATTTCCTTAGGGGTTATAGGGGTGTTTAATCTGTTTATCTGATCTTGATTTAGCTTCAAGTAGGTGGAATCTATCAGGAAAATTGTCCATTTCACTTAAGTTTTCAAATTTGGTGGAGTATAGATTTTTAAAGTAGGATCCAAATATTCTATGGATTTCCTCAATGTCTGTTATTTCACCCTTTCCATTTCTGATTTTGTTGATTTGTGTTTTCTCCCTCTGTCTTTTAGTTAATTTGGCTAAGGTTCTGTCTATTTTGTTGATTTTCTCGAACAACCAAGTCTTAGTTTCATTGATTCTTGTATAGTTCTTTTTGTTTCTAAGTTGTTGATTTCAGCCCTAAGTTTGATGATCTCCTGCCTTCTGCTCCTCTTGGGAGTGTTTGCTTCTTTTTTTTCCAATTCACCCAGTTTAGCTGTTAATTCGCTAATATGAGCTGTCACAATTTTCTTTTTGAAGGCACTTAGTGCTATGAACTTTCCTCGTAGCACAGCTTTCATTGTGTCCCATAGGTTTGGGTATGTTGTGTCTTCATTTTCGTTGGATTTTAAGAAGTCTTTGATTTCTTTCTTTATTTCTTCCCTGACCCAGTGCTCCTCTAGTAAAGAGTTGTTCAATTTCCATGTGAGTGTAGACTTTCTATTGATTCTTTTGCTATTGAAGTCCAGCTTTATTCCATGGTGGTCTGATAAGATACAAGGGGTTATTTCAATTTTCTTGTATCTGTTGAGGCTATCTTTGTGTCCAACTATATGGTCGATTTTGGAGAAGGTTCCGTGAGGTGCTGAGAAGAAGGTGTGCTCTTTTGTGTTTGGGTGAAACGTTCTGTAAATATCTGTTAGGTCCATTTGGTTCATGATCTCTGTTAGACTCATTATTTCTCTGTTTGGTTTCTGTCTTGATTGTCTGTCCATAGTTGTGAGTGGGGTGTTGAAGTCTCCCACTATTAAAGTGTTTCGATCGATGTGCGATTTAATTTTTAGAAGTGTTTCTTTTATAAATGTAGGTGCCTTTGTATTTGGGGCATAGATGTTCAATATTGAGATGTCCTCTTGGTAGATATTTCCTTTAATGAGTATGTAATGCCCTTCTCTGTCTTTTTTTATTAACTTCAATTGGAAGTCTAATTTGTTTGATATTAGGGTGACTACTCCAGCTTGTTTCCTGGGTCCATTTGCTTGGAAAACCTTTTCCCAGCCCTTTACTCTGAGATAGTGTTTATCTTCAATAGTGAGATGTGTTTCTTCTATACAGAGAAAAGATGGGTCTTGTTTACGGATCCAGTCTGTAAGTCTGTGTCTTTTTATTGGCGAGTTGAGTCCATTGATGTTGATGGATGTTAGAGACCAGGGGTTGTTATTTCCCATTATTTGGTATAGCTGGCTGTCTTGTGTTTCTCTTTTGTTTAGTTGCTGTGGAGGTTTCTATTTCCTCTGTTTTCTTGGGTGTAGTTATCTTCTCTGTGTTGGAATTTTCCTTCTAGGATCTTCTGTAGGGCTGGGTTTGTGAGGAGATATTGTTTGAATTTCATTTTGTCATGGAATATCTTGTTTTCTCCTTCTATGTTGATAGAGAGTTTTGCTGGGTATAGTAGTCTGGTTGGGCACATATGTTCTCTCAGGGCTTGTAGGACATCTGTCCAGGCCCTTCTAGCTTTTAAAGTTTCTGAGGAGAATTCAGGTGTTATTGTGATGGGTCTGCCATTGTATGTGACTTGGCCTTTTTCTCTTACAGCTTTTAATATCCTTTCTTTGTTCTCTACATTTGGAGTTTCTATTATTATGTGGCGAGAGGAGTTTCTTTTCTGACCTAATCTGTTTGGTGTTCTGTAACCCTCTTGGATTTTTACTGGCACCACTTTCTTTAGGTTTGGGAAGTTTTCTTCTATGATTTTGTTGAAGATATTTCCTGGACCATGGAGTTGGGAGTCTTCTCCTTCCTCTATGCCTATAATTCTTTTTTTTTTATTTAAATACTTTTTTTTTCTTCAAGTTACATCTCAGTAACAAACCTCTCCCTATTCCCCCTTCCTATCCCGCCCTTCCACACTCTTCCCCCCAGAAGTTTCCCCTTTCATTCCAACAGATGGTTCCTTCTCTTATAACAGTAAGTATTATACAAAACAACAGATATAAATATGCCACATTTATGAGAGTTAAATGGCCCAGTATACCTTCCCCATGTCCAGTTTATACATATTTGGCCCCTGACTTTAACATTCTACTATCTAACCATCTCCATGAGTTTAAAGGTCTATATGTGACTCCACATTCATACTAACTTGCAACACACTTTGAAGAGTATCTTCTTGGATCTATAACACCCTCTTGATTCCTAAACAACTCAAAATTTAACTATGAGACTCTAGCTGTCTATTCTTCAACCACCTCAGAGACCTGAGAGGGATAAATATATTTGCTTATATAGGAAGTGCAGGGCCTGCAGCTTCCAAAACTAAGAAAGGACATACCAATGACTGCCTGGACAGTTCCCATTTTCTCTCCATACATTCCTGCATCAGTCTTCAGCCTTTGGGTCCTGTTTTTCTGACAGACATTTGTTGTAGAGCAGGGATTATGAAGGACTTACCTACCCTGTCTTGGCAGAGTTAGGCTGTCGACTTCCCTGCTACCAAGTTTTGTCATTTTTGGACAGCAGTCTGTCTGCAGTTGGTGCCAGGGGTTTTTTCATGCCAAGAGATAGGCTTGCCACTAATTCAACCATCTTACAGTGGAGGTTCTTCGATGCTTATCTTCTACTTGGAGTAGAATAGGGGGTGCTGTCAGGCGCTGATATGTCTCGATATCAAAAAAAAGAAAATCTTAATTTAAGATAACATCTTTGAATGCCATATTCTGCAGATCTCTTGGGGTTTTTGAAGATGCCCTATCCATCTCTTGTATTTAGATAAGCAAATGTTGCTTGTCTCTTAGCAACTTGATTACTGGGTAGTTTAGAGAATATCTGTGATAGGCTGTCATAGTAGCTAACAAAGTGACATGTTTGCATGACTAGGAGTTTGTTTTACTTAACTATCCTAGACCGTTTTAGATGGTTGGTATCAAGAGGTCAGAGCTTCACATTTTATTTTTAAGTATCTCTAGGTATGATACCATTAGGAAGCGTTACCTTTAAATTTGTATCAATATACAAAGATCTATTCAATTGTGGTTAAATATACTCTTAATTATGTATCAATATACAAAGATCAATGCCTATGTAGCCCAATACAATCTTAATATTACGTCCATATGCAAGGGTCAATACCATTGTGGCCAACTATAATCTTTATTTTGTATAAATATACAATGATCAATACCGATGTAATCCAGTACAATCTTATTTTTGCACAATAAACAATGGTCAATACCACTTTAGCCAAATAAACTACTAATTTTATATCAATATACAAAGGTATAAGGGCATATTCAATAATCTGCCCCTTCTTCTTGGACCTTCCTGTGCTATGTCTATATCTCATTTTTCTCAAGCCCATGCACTCCTACATAGGAGAGGAAGAAGGATACAGAAAAGGAAAAGTAGGAATTCCCTGGGGCTAACCTCCAAAACCCATTAAGATAGGACCATATATCAGCTTGTAGTCTCTTCCTCTAAATATCAGAGTTTTCAGTTATCCTTCAAATAACCAAAAAGAAGAGTGGAGAAACAGCTTCCCCACCCTCTGGGCATGGGACGTCGCTATCTTAAAGTGACTTCCTGCTGATTTGGGTCGTAGTAGACCTGTTTGGGGCCCGAACCCAAGTGGAAAAAATGGTTAAAAATGTTAGTACACTCCTTTTCTGTTCAGTCCTTCTGTTCTCAGCTGTTTAGATGACCTAAGGCAGAAGCTGATCTTGAAGGCTTCACTGAGGTTCCTGCCGGGGCATTGTGTATAGCTGAACGGTCCCAGTGACATTGGAATATCAACAAAAAAAGAGGAAAAAGAGAAGCGAAAAGGAAAAAGAAAAAAGAAGGAAAAAGAAAAAGATAAAAAAAATTATGTCCATGTTCCTTTTGGTGTGTTGGTTGTAGTACAGATATCCTGTACGATATAGTTAAAATCCTACTATAAGTGAATAGATGCCATGTGCATCCTTCTGAGACTGGGTTAGCTCACTTAGGATGAGCTCCTCTAGATCCATCCATTTGGTTGCAAATTGCATGATTTCATTGTTTCTTATAGCTGAGTAATATTCCATTGTATAGATGTACCACAACTTTTTAATCCATTCTTCAGTTGAGGGACATCTGGGTTGTTTCCAATTTCTAGCTATTACAAATAAGGCTGCTATGAACATAGATGAGGAGACTTCCCTATGTCTCTGTGAGAGGTCCTTTGGGTGTATACCCAGAAGTGGTATGGCTGGGTCCTGAGGCAAGGTTATTCCTAGATTTCTAAGATATCGCCAGACAGACCTCCATAGTGGTTGCACAAGCCTGCACTCCCACCAGCAATGGAGTAGGGTTCCCCTTTCTCCACACCCTCGCCAGCATGCGCTATCATTTGAGCTCTTTATCTTAGCCATTCTAACAGGTGTTAGGTGGAATCTCAGGGTAGTCTTGAGTTGCATTTCTCTGATGATTAAGGATGTTGAACATTTCTTCAGGTGTCTCTCAGCCCTTAGGGATTCCTCCTTTGTGAATTCTCTATTTAGCTCCATCTCCCATTTTTTGATTGGATTATTTGGTTTCTTGGCATTTAGTTTCTTGAGTTCTTTGTAGATTTTAGATAATAGCCCTCTATCAGATGTGGGGTTGGTGAAGATTTTCTCCCAGTCTGTTGGTTGCCTTTTTGTTCGAAGGATAGTGTCCTTTGCCTTACAAAAGCTTTTCAGTTTCATGAGGTCCCATTTATTGATTTTCGATCTCAGGTCCTGAGCTGTTGATGTTCTGTTCAGGAAGTTGTCGCCTGTGCCAATGAGTTCGAGGGTTTCTCCTACTTTTTCTTCTAGTATCTTTAGTGTGGCTGGCCTTATGTTAAGGTCTTTGATCCACTTGGAATTAAGTTTTGTACAAGGTGATAGGTATGGGTCTAATTTCATTCTTTTGCAAGTGGACATCCAGTTGGACCAGCACCATTTGTTGAAGATGCTGTCCTTCTTCCATTGTGTGTTTTTGGCTTCTTTGTCAAAGATTAGTTGGCCATAGGTGTGTGGATTCATGTTTGGGTCTTCAATTCGATTCCATTCATCCACTGGTCTGTTTCTATACCAGTACCATGCTGTTTTTATTACTGTTGATCTGTAGTACAGCTTGAAATCTGGGATGGTGATACCCCCAGATGTTTTTTCATTGTACAGGACTGATTTAGCTATTCTGGGCTTTTTGTTGTTCCATATGAAGTTGAGAATAGCTTTTTCCAGGTCTTTAAAGAATTGTGTTGGTATTTTGATAGGAATTGCATTAAATCTATATATTGCTTTTGGTAGGATAGCCATTTTTATTATGTTGATCTTACCTATCCATGAGCTTGGGAGATCTTTCCATCTTCTAAAGGCCTCTTCCATTTCTTTCTTCAGGGGCTTGAAGTTCTTGTTATATAGGTCCCTTACATGCTTGGTTAGAGTTACCCCCAGGTATTTTATGTTGTTTGTGGCTATTGTGAAGGGGGTTGTTTCCCTTATTTCTTTCTCGGTATATTTGTTTGTTGTATAAAGAAGGGCTTCTGATTTTTTTGAGTTAATTTTGTATCCAGCCACCTTGCTGAAGGTGTTTATCAGCTGTAAGAGTTCTTTGGTGGAGTTTTTGGGGTCGCTTATGTATACTAACATATCATCTGCGAATAGGGATAATTTGACTTCTTCATTTCCAATTTTTATCCCTTTGATCTCCTTTAGTTGTCTTATTGCTCTAGCAAGGACTTCAAGTACTATATTGAAGAGATATGGTGAAAGTGGACATCCTTGTCTTGTCCCTGAGTTTAGAGGAAATGCTTCAAGCTTCTCTCCATTTAATTTGATGTTGGCTACTGGCTTGCTGTATATTGCCTTTATTATTTCTAGGTATGGTCCTTGTATGCCCGTTCTCTCCAGAACTTTTAGCATGAAGGGGTGTTGGATTTTGTCAAATGCTTTTTCTGCATCTAGCGAGATTATCATGTGGTTTTTTTCTTTCATCTTGTTTATATGGTGAATTACATTGATTGACTTTCGTATATTGAACCATCCCTGCATTCCAGGGATGAAGCCTACTTGATCATGGTGTATGATACTTTTGATGTGTTCTTGAATTCGGTTTGCTAATATTTTATTAAGTATTTTTGCATCTATGTTCATGAGGGAGATTGGTCTGAAGTTCTCTTTCTTTGTTGGGTCTTTGTGTGGTTTAGGAATCAGAATGACAGTGGCCTCATAGATTGAGTTTGGTAGTGATCTTTCTGTTTCTATGTGGTGGAAGAGTTTGAAAAGTAATGTCGTTAGTTCCTCTTTGAAGGTCCGGTAGAATTCCGTGCTAAAGCCATCTGGCCCTGGGCTTTTTTTGGTTGGGAGATTATTAATGACTGTTTCTATTTCCTTGGGTGTTATTGGGCTGTTTAAGCTGTTAATCTGATTTTGATTTAGTTTTGGTAGGTGGAATTTATCAAGGAAATTGTCCATTTCGCTTAGGTTTTCAAATTTAGTGGAATATAGATTTTTAAAGTAATGCCTGAATATTTTCTGGATCTCCTCAATGTCTGTTGTTATTTCTCCCTTTTCATTTCTGATTTTGTTGATTTGTGTTCTTTCCCTTTGCCTTTTAGTTAATTTGGCTAGGGGTCTGTCTATTTTGTTGATTTTCTCAAAGAACCAACTCTTGGTTTCATTGATTCTTTGTATAGTTCTTTTTGATTCTGAGTTGTTGATTTCAGCCCTAAGTTTGATGATTTCCTGCCTTCTGCTCTTCTTGGGAGTGTTTGTTTCTTTTTTTTCCAATTCACCCAGCTTAGCTGTTAGTTCACTAATATGAGCTGTCACAATTTTCTTTTTGAAAGCACTTAGTGCTATGAACTTTCCTCGTAGCACAGCTTTCAATGTATCCCATAGGTTTGGGTATGTTGTGTCTTCATTGTCGTTGGATTTTAAGAAGTCTTCGATTTCTTTCTTTATTTCTTCCCTGACCCAGTGGTCATCCAGTAGGGAGCTGTTCAATTTCCATGTGTGTGTAGGCTTTCTGTTGATTCTTTTGCTGTTGAAGACCAGCTTTATTCCGTGGTGGTCTGATAAGATACAAGGTGTTATTTCAATTTTCTTGTATCTATTGAGACTATCCTTGTGACTAACTATGTGGTCGATTTTGGAGAAGGTTCCGTGGGGTGCTGAGAAAAAGGTGTATTCCTTTGTGTTTGGGTGAAACGTTCTGTAGATATCTGTTAGGTCCATTTGTTTCATGATCTCTGTTAGTCTCAATATTTCTCTGTTTGTCTTCTGTCTTGATGATCTGTCCATTGTTGTGAGTGGGGTGTTGAAGTCTCCCACTACTAATGTGTTGTGATCGACGTGCGCTTTAAGTTTTAGAAGTGTTTCTTTTACGAAAGTAGGTGCCTTTGTATTTGGGGCATAGATGTTCAATATTGAGATTTCCTCTTGATGAATATTCCCTTTAATGAGTATATAGTGCCCTTCTTTGTCTTTCTTCATTAACTTCAGTTGGAAGTCTGTTTTGTTTGATATTAGGATGGCTACTCCAGCTTGCTTCCTGGGTCCATTTGCTTGGAAAACCTTTTCCCAGCCCTTTACTCTGAGGCAGTGTCTATCTTTCGTAGTTAGATGTGTCTCTTGTATACAGCATAAGGAAGGGTCTTGCTTGCGGATCCACTCTGTAAACCTATGTCTTTTTATTGCGGAGTTGAGTCCATTGATGTTGATGGATGTTAGTGACCTGGGGTTGTTATTTCCCATTAGTTTGGTATATGTGGTGGTCCTGTGCCTCTTTTGGTTTAGTTGCTGAGGGGTTTTCTATTCCCTTTGTTTTCTTGGGTGGAGTTTTCTTCTCTGGGTTGGGATTTTCCTTCTAGGATTTTCTGTAGGGCTGGGTTTGTGGGTAGATATTGTTTAAATTTGATTTTGTCATGGAATATCTTGTTTTCTCCATCTATGTTGATAGAGAGTTTTGCTGGGTAAAGTAGTCTGGCTGGGCACCTATGATCTCTCAGGACTTGTAGTATATCTGACCAGGCCATTCTAACTTTTAACGTTTCTGAGGAGAAGTCAGGTGTAATTCTGATGTGTCTGCAATTGTATGTGACTTGACCTTTTTCTCTTACAGCTTTTAATATTCTTTCTTTGTTCTGTACATTTGGTGTTTCAATTATTATGTGGCGAGAGGAGTTTCTTTTCTGGTCTAATCTGTTTGGTGTTCTGTAAGCCTGTTGGATTTTTATTGGCATCTCTTTTTTCAGGTTTGGGAAGTTTTCCTCTATGATTTTGTTGAAGATATTTCCTGGACCTTGGAGTCGGGAGTACTCTCTTTCCTCTATACCTATAATTCTTAGGTTCCGTCTTTTCATTGAGTCCTTGATTTCTTGGATGTTGTGGGTGAGAGATTTTTTAGCCTTCTCATTTTCTTTGGATGTTGTACTGATTTCTTCCACTGAATCTTCCATGCCTGAGATCCTGTCTTCCATCTCTTGCATCCTATTTTTCATACTCACATCCGTAGTTCCTGTTCTCTTCCCTTGGTTCTCCACTTCCTCTTTTAACTCTGACTGTGTTTTCTTTATTGTTTCTATTTCTATTTTCATGTCTTGTATAGTTTTGTTCGTTTTGTACATTTCCTTCTCCAGCTTGCTTGTTTTTGTATGAAAATCTTTCATTGCTTTTTCCTTTTCCTGTTCAAGCTCTGTCACCTTGGCTTGGAGCTCTTTAATGGTGTTGTTCCTTGTTTTGACTTGTAGAATTGTGGCTTCTTTGAATTCCTTCATAGATTTAAGTTCTTCTTGCAGGGACTCTATCACTTTCCATAATGCAGAATTGTCAACGTTTTCATGTGTTTCTGTTGGTGTGTGGTCATCCAAATTGGATGAGCTAGGATAATTCTGCTTTGTTGGAGTCATATTTCCTTGATTTCTATTTTTTTTTTGACCTTTGGCCATTGGATGCATTTAGTTGTCTGTTTTCTGTGCTTGGAACCACAGTGGATGATTTGGTGCAGGGGACAAGTTACTTGGCTATGTCGTTGCTTACAGGGGGATTTCAGGGTCACTGTGGTTTTAATCGCCTGAGGCACTGTGCGCTGGTGCAGCCTATTCCCAGGTTGTGAGTAATAGACCAGGATTGTTTCACTGCTCCTAATTCAGACTTCTCTATGTTGCACTCTGAGTTATCAGCCTGTAATGGTTCTGAT
The DNA here is from genome assembly GCA_907164525.1 of Lophiomys imhausi. Taxonomy (NCBI): domain Eukaryota; kingdom Metazoa; phylum Chordata; class Mammalia; order Rodentia; family Muridae; genus Lophiomys; species Lophiomys imhausi. The sequence goes on from CAJQZJ010034255.1 coordinate 81,072, forward strand.
GGTATTGACCTGTTTGCCCAGGCACAGATTCTGTGGGCTTTGTTTGTCGTCACGGAGGCTGACAGGGTCTGGCTCCACACCTAATATGTCTGGATTTTCCAGAATACAGCTATGGTCCCGATTTCTGGTTTCTCACTAGGCTTCTCGCCACAGGGCTGGCCTTTGTGCCTGATTCCCTTCCTGTCTGTGCTGCCGAGGGTCCCCCTCCCTGGCTGCTAGGCTGTGGGTACCCCAAGCCCCGGATCCTCCGGCCATCTGAGTGGACCTCTCGCCCCAGCAGCTCAGCCGTGGGTGCACGGATCCCTGTCCCCGCCCACGCCTGTCTCTCTCCCCAGGTGACCTGCCGTGGGTTTGCGGGGATTTGGCCCTGCCACCTGGACTCCATCCCCAGCTGTGCTGTCGTGAGTGCGCGGGATTCGGCCCCTCCCGCCCGCCTTTGTGTTCCCGTCTTCCCGCGCTCTCTTGGAACCTTCCACCCCCCACCCCCATCCCCACCCCCC
>CAJQZJ010034255.1:81671-130755 GCA_907164525.1 Lophiomys imhausi
CCCCCCACCCCCGCTTCACCAGCGGCTGTGGACCACCCACTGAGCCCCCTGTTTGTTCCTTGCTAAGCCTTCCACTATCTTGCAAAGTTTTTTAAGTGGGTATAAGTTCTACCTGAGGTGTGGGGAGCCCAGTAGGCCAGCGATCTATGGCCAAGTGGACCCTGATTCTGCCTGCTGTAAGTTGGGATCGATCTTACCAGGCGCCTCTCCAAATGGGAGTTCCCAAATCCAGGGTTTAGTGGCTTCCGTGTCTGCGAGAGATGGGGAGAGAGCCTTGCCCTGGGACTTTTAACAGTCCCTTGGGAGCTGTGAGTGTTCCCGGGGGGGGGGGTCTAGTCCCTCCGGTTTTTGCACAGTGCCCAAAAACTCTGTGTTTTTTATGGCTCTTTTTTCCCCTGCGTTCAAAATGTGTCAGTGTAGGTCGCCGCCATCTTGGCCCCAGTATGCCTTTAATTCTTAGGTTCCGTCTTTTCATTGAGTCCTTGATTTCTTGGATGTTGTGGGTGAGAGATTTTTTAGCCTTCTCATTTTCTTTGGATGTTGTACTGATTTCTTCCATCGAATCTTCCATGCCTGAGATCCTGTCTTCCATCTCTTGCATCCTATTTTTCATACTCACATCCGTAGTTCCTGTTCTCTTCTCTTGATTCTCCATTTCCTCTTTTAACTCTGACTGTGTTTTCTTTATTGTTTCCATTTCTATTTTCATGTCTTGAATGGTAGTGTTCGTTTTGTACATTTCCTTCTCCAGTTTGCTTGTTTTTGTCTGGAGATCTTTCATTGCTTTATCCTTTTCCAGTTCAATCTGGGTCACCTTGGCTTGGAGCTCTTTAATGATGTTATTCATTGTTTTGACTTGTAGAATTGTGGCTTCTTTGAATTCCTTCATAGTTTTAAGTTCTTCTTGAAGGGACTTTATCACTTTCCATAATGTAGAATTGTCATCATTTTCATGTGTTTCAGTTGTGGTGAGGTGGTTCGGGTTGGACAGAATAGCGTTGCTCTCTTTTGTTGGAGACATTTCGCTCTTTTTTTTTTTTGGTCTCTGGCCTCTGGCCATGTGGAATTTTTTTTTTTTTTTTGCTGTCTTCTGGACTTGGGTCCAAAGGGGGCACTGTGGAGTAGGGTATGCCTTACTCCACCCCTATAAGGTGAGTCATTCAGTCCCGCCTCCCAGGTGGGGACCTAATTAATTCAGGTGGCAGAGCTGTGCACAAGTAAGCTCTGATTCCCCGCCGGAAGGGCCCTTACTAGTACAAAAGTTCGATATAGGACAGTTTCAAATATCTCACAGTTTGCCCGGGGTTGGTTCCTGTAGGGGGTAAATCTGCAGTTCAGCTCCAATAGCCTTGCCGCTCCTGAGGCTTGGAACCTGGACAGTGAGGTAACAGACTGGGATCTGAAGGTGCTTTGCAGTGGAGCTACTTCACTTGCAAGGGTTGCAACCTTTCCCAGATAATTGGATGGTCTGTGTGAGACCTGGGAGTGCCCAGCAGGGTGGGGGGTTATCTCTGTGTGGTTTCTGAATCTGCCGGCTGGGGTATTAGGTTGGAACTTACCGGTGATTTCTCCTTTTGGGGGGATGGGTTATTCCGATTCCCGGGTCCAGAGGCTTCCTAGCGTGTCCGAGAGTTGGAAGGGGCATCCTGCCCAGGCATCTTCCGTGGTCCCTGTGTAGCTGGGTGAGATTTGGAAGGGGTCGTGCCCTTTGTACAGTGTCCTGCAACACTTGCCACCTTGTGACTGTTGACCCCGAAATCAAAATACGTCCATGCCGGCCGCCGCCATCTTGGATCGACTATAATAGTTAATTTTATAATATATGAAACTAAAACAATGAAGCTACTATGCTCAAACAGGTACCAAAAGCAGAATGGAGGATCAGTATTTATTACACAGACGGTCCAAGAGGAGTCATCTCCTTAACACTACGCAACCACACAGGGGTTTTTATAGTGTTTATAGGTTTTTCAGCCTCATTTAAAACTGTTACATCATGGGTGGGCTTAAGTTGCTATCAGCCCTAGAAGCCTGAGTGACTAAGATCCAAAATGAGAAATTCCCTTCTTATGGTTAGGCCCGTTTATAGAAACAGATAAAGAGTGCAGAGGTTAGAGCATTTTTATTTTTGTGAAAAGGGGTAATTGCAGGCAGCTGTGATACCAGATAACTGTAAGTAACTATTTCCTGTAGGTGGTCTCCGTGGTTCTATTTCCTCCTTTTGTTTTTGTTCTGACTTAATTTTCTCCATCAATGAATCAACTTGACTGGGCCATAGGATGCTCAGATAGCTCATTACGCATTATTTGTGTGTGTGTGTGTGTGTGTGTGTGTGTGTGTGTGTGTGTATGGAGGTGTTTCTGCAAGAGATGAGCCTTCAAATTGGGTGGTCTCAGTAGGGAGATGGCCCTCCTTTATGATTGACATCACCAAGTCATCGAGGGCAGAGGCAGTTGGAGTTTGCTCTCTGCCCAGTTTCATGAATGTGCACGCTGGCATTCTGCTCATGGTGCTCCTAGTCCTCCGGTCTTCAGTCTGAGACAAGAGTCTACACTGTTGGCCCTAAGGCCTCTGAACTAGACCTGACTGTGTTCATGCAGACCTGGCTACACATTGGCTACACTGGGATTCCTTCTCCTCTAGATCATGGGGTTGCTTAGCCTCTATAGTTGCTTAATAAATCTTAATCTAGCGATTTGGTTATGGTGGTTGAGAGTGCCATGGTTGACCATCAGTGGCTGAAGTCCCAGGCAGAGATTGTTAATGGTCAATGTCTGTTCTCTCTCTCTTTCTCTCTCTCTCTCTCTCTCTCTCTCTCTCTCTCTCTTTCTCTCTCTCTGTGTGTGTATATTATCATCTATCCATCAATTCCCCCTTCCCTTCACTGATTTTACTTCTCTGGGTTGCCCTTGTCACTCTCCTGCTACAGAGGCCAGCGACCACAGACTACAGTTCAAGAAAAATGCCTAGCCTACCTCCATTGCTAAAAGCCAGCAGAAGGTGGTTAGGGTTTATAAGATAGGAAGTATGGCAATTTTTTTCTGGTTGCAGCCTGATTAGTTGAAGGGAGAAGCAGTGGACTAACTCCCTCTTTTAAAACCGTAACACACTCATGCTGGCTCTATTCCCCAGCCCTGTTCCCTGGACTCTTAACCCTCTTTAATTTCCCCAGATCACACCCCATGGGCCAGTGGTGCCCCATACCACTTGGAGTAACTGCAGAAGCCTCAGAATGTCCTGGAACTCCCCTGTTAGCTAAGTGTGGTGGTGGTCCCCTCTTATCCCAGTTCTTGGGAAACAAAATCAGGAGTATTGTGAGTTAGAGGCCCCACCTTCATAGTGTGAGGCTGTAAAAAATAATAAAATAATAAATACTGCTACCGCTCCCTAGGTAGGCCTTCTCCTCCATTCATGAGAACCTGACCTCATGACCCCTGGGGACATTCCACAGAACTCGGTCCCAGGGACTATCTAACCAAAGACAATGGTCCCACCTTGGCAAGCTAAAGGTTAAATTTACATAGCTGACTGGGATGTTTCCCCTTCCCCTATCCCCACCTGCAGTAGCTAAAGGTGGAGTTTACATAGCTGACTGGGATGTTTCACCTTCCCCTATCCCTACCTGCAGTAGCTAAAAGTTGAGTTTACATAGCTGACTGGGATGATCCCCCTTTGTTTCCCTTATCCCCACTCCCCTATCCCCACCTGCGGTTATCACCTAGCTGCTAAAAGTTAACTGTGTTATTCTGTTTATGTACCCACCTGTTTGCGGCTTTTGTGTTTAAAAACTGCCTGTAAACTGTTGTTCACGTTCACTCCTACCCAAAGGCTGTTGAACCCCAGCTTGTTGGCTTAATAAAAATCCTCTTGCATTTTGCAATGAACCTCGGTCTCTGGTGGTCTCTGGGCGTCAGGACCTTGGGGGACCCCAGAGTCCAACAATAGCAAGAATGTGTCTCAAAACAAAACCCCAAATGAACAAACAGAAGCGTCAAGTTTATAATGAATACAATTTATTTGAAAAGATGTGATCTGGGTCCATGAATCTCTACTCAAGTGGCCATCTTTAGTATCCTAATTGCACCCTGCTCTAGACTTGGCCTCTCTGCTATCCTTAAATGAGAGCTGTGCTGGTTCCCCTGGCTTCTCTGTTTTTTGTTTGTTTGTTTGTTTGTTTTGTTTTTGGAAGATTCTTCTCTCAGATGTGGCTTCCTCACATGTTTCCTCAGGTCCCACAATGTTCTCCTCAAGTCTTGCCAGGTATTAATCTGCAGCTGTGCACTTATACCCTCCCTCCATCTCCCAGTTCTGCCTCACAGCTCCCTTAGTGCCTCACATACTCCAACTCCTACAAATTTGATTATTGATTTGTGTCTTTTTTTTTCCTATTAGAACATGAATTCCTCATCTTTTGATCCCTTGCTAAGTCTTCATTCTCTGTAGCAGGGCCAAGTAGATGCTCAGATATTGTTTTGTAGTTGTGTTCTTTCTGGTCAGGTCCTTTTCCTCTGAGGCCAATGACAAACCGAGGACAGCCTTGTGGGAAGGAGAGTGCAGTGGACTTAAATGACCTTGGGGCTCACACCACCCTGTTCTACTGCCTTCAAGGTCGACCTCAGCCTAACAATTCACAGTGATTTACACTTGCAGTGAAATGCAAATGCAACCTGCAAAACTCAAAGTGTGTGAGAAACAGTTTGTTCCACGGGTCTGCATCTCAACTTAGCTTCAGTTCCAAGGTCACTTCTGTTAAGGACTTCAGCCTGCTTGCTAACCTTGAAGTTGTGACAGAGTCAGTGACTAGGGCAGCATTTTGGCACTGTCATGGGCACCCTTCCTAGGACCTCCAGCAGCTCACAGATCAGCAACCACAGTCCTCATCACTAGCTATGAGTATAAGGCCCAACCCCCGAGGGGCTTGTGCCTATCTTCCTGCTGACCCTCAATGAGAAAAAGACATCGAATCGATGCAAAAAGCAAGAGGAATTTATTGTAAAGATGCACGTGGCCAATGCTCGTGGGGTGGCCTACACCTGAGGGAGAGAGGGAGAGGAGACCCTGAACTCACAAGGCTTTAAGTTTATATATGTTTTGGTGAGGCAAATTCAGGCATTGGTGTAAATTCCCAAGGAAGGGATTTTTGCTTTGAGAATCAGGAACTTTGGTCAAGGAGAGCTTCTGAACCCTGGGGCTAGAGAGTTTTCTAACCCTGGGGGTTGGGTGTGTCTTGGAATTTTTGTAAGCCATTTCCCAAGGACGGTGGTTGGGTGTGGTAGTGTAATAATGCATGAGAAGGTCACTGATAAGGTCAGGGCAGTGGAATTTTATAAACTTTGGCTCAGCTCAGGATGGGGGCCTGAGTTTAAAGTCTATCTTTTCATGAGGAGACCCTTTGTTGTCTACTGCATGTTTCCCTGAGTTCTGGGGAGCCCATTAAATCCCCAGCACTCAAAGACACAGACATGGTGATGTCACTTCTGTGCCATGCCAGATTCTAGTCATTTCTAAAAGCATGTCGCAGTGCCCAGAGGAGAATTCCCTCCTACACAGCTCCCCGGAGAAGGAGGGAACCAACTTTCTGAGGCCCCCTAGAGCCTGATTGTACCCACTCTGTCATGTGCGAAACAGATACACTCTGGAGAAACAGTTGGCAGGTAAAAAGCAGAAATCCGTGAACATTGAAACATGAAAAGGAAGGACTGTGTTCTGAGGCTGCCTTTGGAGATGGAAGGGCTGGGGACGCTTGCCTGTAGGAACTGACAGACATCACTGCAGGGAGCCAACAAAGAAACGCATCCCAAGCTCCCCAGCCACAAAGCACTACGCTCTGCCAACACCTAGGCTGGGTGTAGAGCCCGGTCCATTTTCACAGCCCCCAGACAAGCCCCCGTCCCAGCGGGAGCCCTGACATCAGCTTTGTAAGATGTCGAGCAAGGAATCCCAGACAGTGCATCACATCTGCACTTAGAACTCGGAGCTGGGACCTAACACGTGGGTGGTTGTCGTCATCAGCCACTCACAAGTGACTCTGCGGTACAGCAACAGGAAGCAAAAACAGGACCCAAGTCACAGCACCTGTCCCTAGAAAGCACTGGACAATGCTTTAGAAAATGTCATTCCCCTCGGCTCCTGCACACTTTGGAAATACACTGCTAGAGACAGAGGGCTCTGTCGTCCTCCAGCTCTCTCCATGAGCCAGCCCCCACTGTCACCAGAATGAGGTCCCCTGATTTTGCCATTGATTTCAGCTAATGAGGAGTACCAGCAAGTTGTGTGCTGCACTGTTGAGATGAGCAATTGAAAGGCAGCTGCATCCCCCACCCCGTCACCCCCAGGGGGCAGATGCGGGAGAAACAGAGCCTCCATTCATTGGGCTCTAAGAGGCTGCATGGATCTGAGGGCCTGCCAATCTGCCGCAGTCCTTGGTTTGGATTTTACACTTGCAGTTAGTCTTAACCTAACCAATATTTGCATTATCTGCCTTAATACAAGCCTATCAAAGCCTATAAAACAAAACAGGACTCTTTATCTCAAAAACGACTTTCTTCCACTCAGGACTTTTCATTTTTGGTTCTGTTTTTTTGCTTGTTTTTGTTTTTCAAAAGATTATTTATTTGTTCATTTATCCATCCATTTATTTATTTACTTGCTTATTTGTGTGTGAGCATGCACGTGCAAGCATGTCATAATTTTGTGTTTTTGAGTCAGGGCCTCTCTGTTATATAACTCTGGGTGTCCTATAACTCACTTTGTCAACCAGGCTGGTCTTGAACTCACAGAGCTCTATCTGCCTGCCTCTGGCTCCCAAAATGCTGAGATTAAAGGTGTGTGCCACCCCTCAGGGATCCAGTGACCTTTTTGTATGTCTTTCACGTGAGCCCCAGGCTGTATTTTCTCCGCCCTCCCTTGGATGATTCTTCCAAATGTTTCCTTGAGTCTGCTTCTCTTAGATGTTCCCTAAGCTTGTCTTTGCCCTCTGCATGCCCTGTTCACTTCAGCCCTTCACACACCTCTCTCCAGCAACTTTGACAGCTTCCGGCACTTTGTTTTATGACTGTTTTTTTTTTTTTTTTTCTGAACGTCAGAACTGAAGCTGCACGTGTGGTTCAGAATCTGGAAGGGGCTGTGATTCCACATTTTTCACAAGCTGATCAACTGCCCCAGCATAGTTTAATAAAATTCGCAGAAGACACGAAATTCCCACATCAGATACAAAGGACTTCTACGGCACAGAAATGAGCCCACGCTTTGTATTGATGTCTTCTGTCCTTCCAGTTCCCTACAGATTATGCAGCTGACCAGATGGTTCCCCACACACAGGGGGCCACTTCTCATAGCAGAGGATCACTTTGCTAGGGGAACCTGAGCTTTTGAAAGGGAATGTAAGCAAACTAGCTGGATGCTGGCTGGAGGGGAGACATCTCTATTACACTTTCTCTGGGGGAAGATACTGTCTTTGTCTTCCAGCTATTTGCTATACAACTTCTTTGAAGAGACATTGGCTCTTCTGTTAGGAGGTACAGAGACAGGAGAAACCAAAGGAGAAGCCTTTTGTGGTGCCCTATGCCCATGTTTGCTACCTTGGGGAAGTGGAAGCAGAAGGGTCAAGAAGAAGGGTCTTGGATTTGAAGCCAACCTGGGCTTCTATAGCAAGACTCATCTTGCAAATAGCGTCCCTGCTCAGAGCAGTGGTGGTGAGCAGACTCTCACAGCATTTGGGAATGTTTTCCCCAAGCTCTCATATCCCTCAGGTTTCTCAGCTTTAGGTCACAGAAAGAAAGCCATTTTTTTTTTTTTTGAGAAATAAGAGGGAATTGAACATTTCAAAAGTTGTTTTTTTGAGAATGTAATGCTCAAAATTCAAAATAAATCCATAGATGTACTGGCAGAAGCCTGACTCACAGTGAAAACTCTCTCTTGCTCCCATCCCCACTGAAACTGAACAAAACAGAAAGCCTCTTCCCAACTGGAAGAAAATCAAGTGTTAACACTCTTCCTTTGTATATAAGGCAGTAAAGGCACCTCAGATGAAGGACGTTTACCTAGAGTCCATAAACTTGGTTTCAGTCTTCCCTCTGGCCTTCACTAAATGCCTGTGTACCTTAAGACATGTTTCCCTACATTCCAGGACTGAGTTTAGGCAAAGGGTGCTTATAATTAAGTGTTCTTTATAGAATCTTCCAGCTTCCAGATTTTGAGTTATTCCACCTTAGTGCCAAATCACAGAGAGACACTGAACCAGCTCAGAGGCCCCTCAGATTAAATCCCACCTAGCATCTGTGAAGGTGGCAATGCAGTTTACAGTTGCACAGTTAGGCCCTGCACCAATTCCAAGAGATGAGAGACAAGGGACATGTCTGAGATCTGGTCTCCAGACCCTCCACACTTCATCAGCTGGTGAAGCTGGGGTCTTTTCTAATTAGTCCATCTAAAGGTGCTCATGGCTCATTCCTGTTTCAAGGGAAGCCATTGGTACCCCCCGCCCCCCCCCCCCCCCCCCCCCCCCCCCCCCCCCCCCCCCCACGTGAAAGGAAGACCAGAAAGCACTGACACGCAGAACTAGAAGTTCTGTCAGCATTTCTGAACTCCATCCAGGACAAGGAGAAGTCCTGACATTCTGAGCATAGGCTCCTGTATTAGCTGTGAGACCTGTGTGCTCATTGCTCCCTCTTCTAGCAACAGACTCATTATTGTAAATAAAAAGAATTACTTTTTATGTATACAGAAAGGAATACCATTATTTTTTTGTTTGTTTTGGTTTTTGAGATAAGGTCTCTCTGTGTATCCCTGGCTGTCCTGGAGCTTTCTATGTAGACCAGGCTGGTCTTGAACTCAGAGATCCTCCTGTCTCTGTCTCCCCACATCTGACTCAGAATACAAATCTTGCAAGGGATATTCCAAAAGGAGTCATGTGATTGCTCAGTAGGCAAAAACTATTCTGCAAGGCAACCTTTACAAATGAGGTATGAGTGCATTATCTGCATGTGGCAGCCAGAGGCCAGTGTCAGATGTCTTCTTCAATTACTCTCTGGCTTATTTTTTGAGACAGGATCTCTTACTCTACCTGAATTGCCAATTTAGCTAGGTAGCCACAGGGTTCCACTTGTCCCCCTAGCTCACCAGCCCTGCAACTGCACAGTGAGCCTCTGCTTCTGGTTTTAATGCCAGTGCTGGGCCTGAATTCAAGTCCACATGTTTGCGCAGTATGCACGTTATAGACCCAGTCATCTCCCAACCCCACGCCCGAAACTTAATGCTGTCCCCCGGAAAGCTATGTTGAAGGCAAGGTGCCACATGGGGGACAAGCTATCCTAGTGTTTCTCATACTGTGTGGCTTGATCCTGGGCAGGCCCCCAATAGGCCACATGTCCTGGCTGTCATGAATTTGCATAGTCCCTGCACCCTATTCGGTTGTAATATTTGGCTTGGCCACCAGGGGACATTTGTCAGAATGACACAGAAAATGAATGATGCAGGCTCGTACAATAAACTTACGAGGAGCAGAGGAGTTCCCCAGTGAGTGAAGTCTACATCCATACTGTTCTTTTAGAAAATGCCCCATTGAGATCATTCTAGAAACGAAAATTCTGAGATGAGCCAAATTCAGAAAACTTATTTAAGTAAGAAACTTTCTAGAACCTGACAGTATTCAGAACCCAAAGCTGGGCCGGAATGCCTTGCCCAAGGACTACTATTGCCTCAGCCAGCAGAGAGGAAGCAAGGCAGAAAGCTGGCTGACTGCAGTCAGCATTTATCTTCTTCAAGGGATAGGTTCTGATCAGTTGGCAACCTATGATTGGCCAAGGCTTGACTTCTGTGAGTGTGAGTCAGTTGTTGAAGGACACACTCTTAAGTGTATAATTTGTGTCCATACAAAAGTAGGTTGCAGTCAGCTACATATAGAGGTGACTTGAGCCAAATTTTATCACCCACATATAGAGACATACTTAAGTTAAACTTGCCAATTGTTTCCTGTGTGTTGCCATGGTAAAACAGCCTGACCAAAACCAATGTAGGGGATGAAGGGATTTATTTTACCTTACAAATTATAGTCCATCATTGGAGGTAGTCTGGGTAGAAATGAAATAAGAACTTGAAATAGAAAGTATGCAGGAACACTGCTTCTAATGGCTGGCTTGCTGAAGACTCATGCAAAGCTAGTTTTCATACACAATCCAAGATCATCTGCTCAGAGTGGGCCTAGCCCTCCATCATCAAGGAACAATCAAGGCAGTTTCCGACAGACAAGCCTTCGGCCAGATGACCTGGGTGTTCCCTCGATTGACTCTCCTATCTTTCTCAGGTGACTTTAGACTGGGTCAAGCTGCAGTCACAACCAATCAAGACACCAATTTAGCAAAAGCCAGCCACCACAATCTCAAGAAATACAGGACCAGGCCTCTTTATAAGGGAAGGCCATGGAGCCTGAAGCCAGCTTGGACCTTCAAGGATGTTCCCAATTTGAATACAAAAGAACTGCTGCTGAGGACTTCACCCACAGACCTGAGAGGAGTGATATTTATGGATATTTCGAGCCATTCAGATTCATCATGGCTTTTATGTGGTGATGGCTGCCCACTGATAATCAGAATACAGCACTGTAATTTCTTGTTACTTGTCTGCCTTCTAGTAAGACAAGTTGAAGGTCAGTCTTATTCTAAGTAGGGGCTCCGCAGATCCTTTCTTTTTTTTTTTTTTTCGAGACAGGGTTTCTCTGTGTATCCTTGGCTGTCCTGGACTCACTTTGTAGACCAGGCTGGCCTCGAATTCACAAAGATCCACCTGCCTCTGCCTCCCAAGTGCTGGTATTAAAGGCGTGCGCCACCATCCTTTCAAAGGGGTTTCTGTAGTTTCCTTAAGTAGGGACAGACTTAGCATTGCTGACTGAGGACCGTCTTTCAGTGGCTAAATGTTCTGAAATCTACACCACAGACACCACTGACAAGAGGAGACAGCAGACTCCTCCAGCCTCCAGCCCTTCCCTGCCATGACTAAGAAGTCACATCAAATAAAAACTTACTGTGAAAAAACCAGAGACTTATTTGAGCTTCTCACTGTTCTCTGGGAGCCAAGTGCTAAGTGACAATTTGTCTAAACTAGAAAGTTTGAAAAATATCTTAATTTCCAAACTCCTAAAATGTCTGTGGGAAGGAAATAGCCAATGATGAGAGGAGAAGCTTACTTGGGACTTCAACCATACTAGACAGTTTTAATGAAGTCACCCCTCCCTGGCATGCCAGCACGAGGTATTCCTGCCTCTTCTGAGCTCCTTGAAGGGTTTTATGGGTATCGTCTGGTTATGAATCGCTCGTTGCTCCTGGTACATCTGTTCTGGCTTTGTTGCATTTGGTGCTGTAGTGAAATCCTGCACAGACTTAGTGTCCGGCCTCTTTATGGAGTTCCTGCTGAGCCTAGCGCATGATGAGTAGCTCCCACGGAATGGCTTCTCAGCCAGCAGTGCCAAGGGAACGTGGACAGAAAAGACTTAGTTCCATGAAGAATGGCAAAGCCTAAGAGAGCTGGGGGTGTCCTGTGGGTGGAATTCTTCCTCAGAGGGTGTTTTCCTGACATCCCGACATTAGCCTTAGTTTGAGTTTCCCTCAGACAGTACCAGGCTTGTCTTTCTCTCTCACAGTTGTTCTCCAGTGCTAGAACAATTCTGTTTCAGGGTGAGGCCTTTGGAAATGCCTACTCCCAAATCTTTTAGGATGATGGATAAATAACGTCTAGATCTCTCTTCAGAGCTGTGGCTCTCTCTTCCTTTCTTTCTACTCTATGAATACATGAACACTTTTCAGTCAGTGTCTTCACTGAGGCGGTGCAAAGGAGAAGCTTCAACTGAAAGACTTCCTCTCAAACACAAGCTTTCCTCCTGCCAGTTAGACAAGAGATTCTCATCGTCATTGCTGTTGTGATAGAGATGCCTGATAAAAGCAGCTCCAGAGTGTAAGATTTAGGTTGGCACATGGCTTCAGGGAAGATTTTAATCCCCTACATTGGATTCGATATGGCCTGAAGGCATATCTAATCACGTGGAAGTAGTTCAGTCCGTGGTGATGGAAGCAAGTAGTGGGAGATGCTCATAATGAACTAGGAAGCGGAGAGAGCAGGCTGGAATGGTGGGTGGGGATAACTTTCAAAGTGCTGCCCAGTTACCTCCCCTAACAGCTCCATAACTTCCAAAGGAGGGGGATGAAGCTCTCAAAGCATAAACCTTTGCGGAACATTTCAGACTCAAACCACATGAGTATACAAGGAGATCCCTTTGAAGACAGCCTTTAAGAAAAGAAAGTTCTCTGCTCTCTAGTATGAGATCTGTACTCCTGAGTCATAAAGCTGTGCCTCACAAACATCCAGAGAGGCACCAAGAACATCCATCCCCCTTTCTCAAGCTGGTTAGTGCATACTCTCTCTTATTATAGCCTTTTCTTTTTCCATTTTTATGTGTGTGTGTGTGTGTATGCATGCACACACTTGTTTGCTTGTGTGTGAACACCTGTGTGTAAGTCTGTATGTGATTATGTATGTGGAGGTTGGAAGTTGTTGTTCAAAACCATCCTCAGTGGTTTTTCCACCTTATTCATTGAGTCAGGGTCTCTGAAGCCCAAAGCTCACCCATGTGGCCAGTGTCACTAGCCAGCTGGGTCTGGGGACTGCCTGTTCCCTCCTTCCAAGGCTGGCATTACAGGTAGGTTGCCACGCCCAACTAACATTTGCATGGGTTTTGGGGATCAGAATTCCGGTCCTCAAACTCTTGTGACAAGTGCATTAGCCATTGGGCCACCTCCCCAACCAGTGTAAATCCTTCAAAGAGAACTAGAATGTGTCTCAAAGACACAAGAGGCAGGCTGGGACAGGACTTCTCTGTCTTTACCTCTTTTCAAAGACCTTGTTCTCCTCCCCCCCTCCCCCTTCATTGGAAGGGCATCAAGGCTTCAGGCTAACTGTGAGCAGTCCAGCCCTTTCCTTCCCATTCTGGGGACTCTCAACACCTCTCCCAGCAGTCAACAGAATGTAAGAATCCTAAGACATTAGGCAAGTTTCCCAGACCACACGCAGGCCGTATGTCCTCTCCCCTGAGTGTGGGTGAGATCCCAGCAACACTGCTGAGCTCAGTGAGAGGACACTCATACTGCCCTCCACAGCAGATTGTGTGGAGAAGGAGCTGAGCTTGACGGCAGAGCCCATGTCGTATGGGGACCACTTAACAGGACACACAGGTGGCCTGGAGGATGGCACTGACCCTCTCTGAGAGCCAGTGAAATCACGGAGCCCTGTCCCACCACTGGGCAGAACTCAATTCTACCAGCAGCCAGTGAGTCTGGAGAGGAACGCCGAGCCAGGGATGAGCTCACAGCCCCACTGAGCACTGTTTGCTGGCCTTGAGGTGCCTGAGCTGAAGACCTCATGAGTCCACATCCCAATGATTCCTCACTACAGCTGCTTGAGATAAAGAGTGTGTGTTCTTTCAAGCCACCATTTGCAGTAGTTTACTGTGTTCAATGGAGATTGAAAATAACTCTCCTCTCTAGTTTGAGTGTTCTCCGAATCTGTAAACTAAGCTGCTAGCGGCATTTGGAGGTCAAGCCTTTTAAAGACTACAGTGCAAAGGAGGATTTCTTTATTTGCTATTTATTTGTTATTTATTAATCTCAGTGTGTCAGGAGTGTTGGTTCACGGCTGCTACCTGTATTGTTTCTAGGTCACAGTGAGACAGAACAGCATCGCAGAAGGATGTTGTAAAACCAAGGTGCTAGCTCACATCATGGCAGCTAAGGAGCAAAGGGAGACAAGAAAGGCCTGGGAGAAGGAACATTTTTTCAGAACTCATTCCCAAATAACCCACTTCCTCCAGTCAGCCCTCATACCCTACTTCAGACCACCTCCCCAAATAGTGCTACCAGCTGAGGATCTTACTTTTAGTACACAAGCCTGTGGGGGACATTTCATATTCAAACCAAAAGGAGAGGTAATGATAATTGGATGAAAAAGATGAGCCTGCAGGCTGCTATTGATTGCTTTATGACAGGAAGAAAGGGCTCCTTTCTCCCATTTTTGAACTTCAATACCTGTTCCTTTCATGATATTCTGCTCGGATTCAGAAGCAAGAAAGCCAAGTGACCATGAACTGAATCTAACACAATCTCCCAAATTGAAACCCTATGTGGGACCAGTGCCCCATGGATCTTGCTGGACCCTACTTCATATCATAGGAAGGGTCTAATGTAAGCATCCGGGTGACTCCTGCCTTTCTATTCCTTACTCAACCTCATCCCTCCCAGGATGCACAAGATCCAGGGTGTTCATTTCCACTTTGGTTCTAGAGCTTTGCGAACCCTTGGTCTCTGCTTTCTTTCCTCTCATCCCTCAGGAAATACCAGGCCTGGAGCAGTCACTGTCCCAGCAGGTGGCAGAATTCCCTGGGGGCAAGGATAGGCAATTCCTCCATGTCCATCAGGGACACATGGCTACTTTCCCAGCACAGCAGAGTCTGGACAGGAGGGTCAGGAGGAGGAGGCTCTGTCCTTCCTTCATCAGGGAAAAGGAGGAAGAGGAAGAGGAAGTGCTGGGGTGGGGCAAAGAAACTTTTGAACTCATCCTGGGTAGAGACTGCCCTGGGAGGGTGAGAGAGGGAAGAAGTTAGTTGACAGCGAGTCTTGTTCACTTCCTGTTCTTGTCATCTGTGCGTGCCTTCCTCATAGACCAAGCAATGGGCTGTACATAGGCAGGACTTGCAGTTTTCTTTGATTCCTAGAGATAAGAAGAAATGATGTTCCCATAGGCAAACTGCAGCATTCATGGGTCCTTTCTGAGAAAATCTGAAAACACACGAATGGACCTCTAATGCTAACAGGTCAGGATCCAGCTCTGCTCAGGCGCTGGCTCTTCCAGGGTGCTTTGTAGGTGCCAGACTGAGCTGCCAATGGGTGGGCTTGGGGACATGCTTGTTCGTCCTACTGCCTATTTTCTTTTCCAGATATGTGTTCCCCTATTCCTGCCAAAGCTGGAGCAGGAAATTGTTGTTTGCTTCCTGTTCCCGTCATCTGCCATTGCCACAGACATCGTCTTGGGGATTATCTAGAACTTGTGCACAAAGAGATGGCACATGCCTGGTCTATCTCCTACCTCCTACTAAGCGCGGGGGATTTCTGAAGGAACTGGGATGCCTTTGCCTGTCTCTCTGACTTCTTCCCTCTCATCCTCTCCTTCCTCTCTCCCCCCTCCTCCAGATCTCTCTCATCTGCTCCTCCTCCCACTCCTCTTCTTTCTCATCTTCTTCCACCTCCCCTTCCTTCCTCTTCCTGAGTTCAATGCTCAGCACCACAAGAAATAACATGACATAAAGTTAAGAGTAAATACAATTCAAGACAATGAGGAATTAAGAACAATTTCCAATGATTGGGGTCCAAATCCATTACAAAGCTATAGTGTTAAAAAGAAGTTCTATTCACTCATCCAGAAAAATGTTTGCATTGTCCAAATTTATATTTTTTTTCTTTTTTGTAAGGTTTATTTATTTTGTGTATGTGAATGTACTGTGCACTGTGTGTGTTCCCCACACCTTTAGAGAGCAGAAAAGGCATCGGGTTCCCTAGGACAGAAGTTACAAGTGGTTGGAAGGCACTGAGTGCTGAGAACTGACCCTGGGTCCTCAGGATGAGCAGTGCAGGTTCTTACTCACTGAGCTATCTCTCCTGCCCTCTTCTCTTTTCTATGTGTCAACAAAACTGTCAGAAAGCGACAGGAGATCTCTCAAGAAGAGCAGGTCGCCATGCCTGGCTCAATGAACAGTCCTGTGAGATTCTCTCTCTCTCTCTCTCTCTCTCTCTCTCTCTCTCTCTCTCTCTCTTTCAGAGGCACATTGTTTTATTAGTCTATTCTATTCTGAACTGCTCAACTGATAGTTTTAATTTAGGTTGTGTTGGATCTAAACTATTTGAATGGTTGCTTGTCTCCTGGCTGTTGGGTGTGTTATTCCTTTCCTAATTGAGTAGACTGTTCTTTCAAAACTTTGATAGTGTAGTCTGCACTAATTTGTGACTTTTCCACCTTCTATTCATTCTTCAACTCTCAGATGTCCAGCTCCCCTTCCTACTGCTCCTCTGTAAGGTCCTCCTACCTGTAGGATCTTGGTACTCTTTGACCCCATTGCCCTCATCCCTGCTCACTGCCTTCTAGCTTTCCCGTCCCTCCTTCGAAGTAACTGTGTTCCTTGGATTAGTTTCTTGGGTCTACGGAAACAGAGTACCACAAATAGATTGCTTAAGATAGTAGGAATTTCTTCTCTCACAGTTCTGGAAGTTCAAGTCCATGGACCAAGGTATCAGCAGCTCCTTTCTCCCTCTGGAGACACTCCTGTCTACCCTTCTCTTCCAGCTTCTGGTAGTTCCTGATACTCTTTAACTTATAGGGGCACCCCTACCCCCACCCCGTCTGGCATCCACCCTTGTTCCCTGTGTCTCTTTTGTGTGTGTTAGTGTGATCTGGGTCCCCTACAATCTCATGTGATAAAGGCTTACTCATTAGCTTGTGGTATTATCCGGTGCTGGAACCTTTAGGAGATGAGACCTAGTAAGAGGAGACAGGTCACTGGGGATATGGCCTAGAAGGGGATATGGAAACACTAACCTCCCTCCTTCAAGTCTCTTTGTATCTAAAACTATCATGAGGTAAGTGCCTTTTTCCTCCAAGCACTCTCCCATGATGCTCTACTTTGCCAAAGAGTCCAAAGTGACAGGACAAACTGAATATGGACTGAAACCTTGAAACCCAGAACCAGAACAAATCTTTCCTTCTTACAAATTAATCATCTCAAGTATTTGGTAACAGTGAGGGGACAATGACAGAAAACATTCCCTGTGTCTAAATCTTTCTGGTAAAGGCAGACACTAGTCATTCATTACATCAGACCCCACATTAAGTCTCTATGCCCTTGTCTTAATTTGATTACATCTTCAAAGATCCTTTTTCCAGGCAGAGTTATGTTTTCAGACACAGTGACAGGACTTGAACACCTTTGGTGGGAACAGAATTCAACTTACAGTGTTTCCCAAGGATCTGCCTGCCCTTGGTGGGTCTTCTTTCTTACTCTGACTGCCACACTTCAAGGTTCTAATGTTCCCAACAGCTTTAACCATTCTTTCTGATGGATCTGATATAAGAATATCTAAGTAGACTAGTGGGACAGTAGAGATGCCCTGAAAAAATTCCACTGTCTGTGGGAACTTAACATTTCACCCAGATGGAGCTGCAGTATGATGAGAAAGAAGGGTTTGCTTAACACACGGAAAATGTGAGGCAGTCTTCTGAAAGAAAATGGAGCTCTTATCTCACGTCACATACACAAAGAAACTTCAGGCCCATCAAATGTAAAAATGTGAAAAGTTTAATGTAAAGAAAACGATATAAACTTAATGTTTTGCAGAATAGATTTATGACCTAGGAATTCCCAGGGTCCTGAAATGTAAAAGTAGAAAATTCAGATGCTTCACCAGAGAATAATTAACAGATGTGCTTTACATTTGTTAGAGATATTAGAAGCAGAATCAAAAGAAAACTCGTGAGGAGAAAAAGATATTTGTCATAAATGCACAAGATGGATAAGGAGTTGCTTCAGAGATCAAACAACACAACAAGAAGGAAGGACAATGATAAATGGTGCATTAAGGTCTCTTAAATGAGCAAACCCAAATGGCCATTAGGCATCAAAAATAACCAGCATAAGGCTGGGGTATGGCTCAGTAAACAAAAATGCCTGTTGCCAAGACCAAAGACCTGAGTTTGGTTCCTGGTTGCCACATGATAGGAGAGAACTCACTCCCCTAAGTCATTCTCTGACCTCCACTGTGTGCTGTGGCATGTGCCTCTCCACCAAAATAAACAAATAATCAAACTTTTAAGAATGTAAAATAGCCAATACAAGCTAAACATTGGGTTTTGTGGCATCGACAGTGTTGTTTTTTAAAAAGCCACCCCTAACCCTCAGAATTGAAGATAGGCAAAAATAACTTCAGTTTTTACTTTCTTTTGATGAGTTAGAATTTTGTCCTCACCCTGCGTTTTCACAACTATGACCTGAACATTTGTTTCTCCCCCAAATTTATATTTTAACATCCTACCTTTGAGGCTAGAGGTGACTTAGTGGTGAAGAGCAAGTACTGGTCTTACAAAGGACCTGGATTCAGTTCTCAGCACCCTTGTTGGACTCTGCACAACCAAATGCTACTCAAGTTTCAGTGAATCCATCAACCTTTCTTGTGCACTATGGATACTGACACAGACAATTAAGTAGAATCTTAAAACTAAAACAACACAACCAAACCACCAACTACCCTCTAAGATGACACATTAGTAGCATATGGGGTTTGGAGTTGATCGTGGGGACAGAGCTCTGTTGGGTGGTGTCAGCATCCTTGTAAAAAGGTCTTCACAGAGTATTGTCTCTTCTCTCACATGAGGACACAGTAAGAAGGTTGTCTGTGAATCTTACAGTGGGTCTCTACTGGGCACTGAATCTGGTCTGCCGGACCCTTTATCTTAGGCCTCCAGAACTCTGCAGCTGTAAAGAGTAAGTTTGTGTTGTTTATGAGCTGTTGGTCTGTGACAGTCTATGACAGGGGTGCAGTGGGAGGGACTAAGACACCCACAAGGACAGCTGGCTCCATCGTGGCAGGAGCCAGTGCACAGTGAAATTGTGGGGCCTTTGTTCAAATGGCTGGGAAAGTGCTGTTAAGTCTGGAATACATAACAGTTTGTCCTTTCTGATGCTTTCTGTTTTCTATGACATTCTCTGATTGGGACAATGGATTTCTTGGGCACTAGTGTCAGCTCTCCCAGCTGCAAGGACTCTGTACTCAGGGGCATTCAATAAGCTGGCTGGTGGCCAGTGCAGCCCACCAGCTGCAAGTTTATCTACCTCATGTTCCATGCTGCTAGGTGTATGACACCCAGGCTCCCATTTCCAGCATCCAGCAGCCTTGACTCACCGACCACAGGATCTCCAAGGCAAACTTGGTACCCTGATTGCAAAGGCAAGGTATGGTGAGAAGCTGTGATGCTGCCATGTTGGGGATGGAGACAGTGGCTATCGGGTCCCCCTCTGAGACCCCATATTTACAGAGCCTTCTACGCAATCATCCTACTGCCCACAGGGTCTATAGGCAGGGTTAGGGCTTATGATGACATTGGTCTTGGTAGACAAGCTAAGAAAACATTGACCCCTTATTTTAAGAACAAGTTTGCATGTTCTTATCCATTTGGCCCAGTCTCTCCCTCCATGACCACAGTGAAACTGCAATTTAATTATCAATTGTATTTATTAATAAGTATAAACTGTAAGATTAGGCTGGCCCAGCAGCCGGAGGCTTGGCAGAGCAGCAGGCTGCCTGGCGGGATATCAGCCTATGGGCCTGGCTGCCTCAACTGGCGGTCTGATTTTTCATGGGGAAAAAGCCCTGGACCAAGAGTAGCCTACACCACCTGTAACCTAAACTCTGTTAACTAATATAAGTTGTTATATTAGGCCGGTAGAATTGCTGGTAGCTTGGCGGGAGCTTTGCCAGAGCTCGGTGGGAGGCTGACAGCCCTGGATTACTTGGATTGATGGCCTATAAACCACTGCAGTCTTTTCCCCAATAATTAAATACATCAAGACCTTTTAATGTTTCTACACTTAACCCTTAGCTGGGCAGACTCTCCATTAGCTATTCTAAATTAACCCAGATCACCTAATCCCAAACCACCATGTGCCTGTGATTACCTTCCAGCATTCTCAAACACATCTATCTGCTTCCATGTCTCCTGGTGGAAAGAACAAATCCTCTGTGTAAAACGCAGGGTTCCTGTTCTAATCTCAGGAAGTCCCACCTTCCTATACTCTTTCTGACCAGCAGCTAATTGTCCATCAGCAACTTTTATTAACCAATCAAGAGAATGCCTCAGAAGGGTCGGTAGCCAGATCTCAGCATTGAAATCAGCCTATCAGAAGCAATGTTATTAGACCTTCCCCAACACCACAGGCTCGGCAATTGCAGTTGAATTGAATGGGAAATGTTTAGGAAAAATTACAACTGTACCAAATATTTCCTTCCTTCCTTCCTTCCTCCCTCCCTCCCTCCCTCCCTCCCTCCCTCCCTCCCTTCCTTCCTTCCTTCCTTCCTCTCTTCTTTTCTTTTTGAGACAAGGTCTCACTATGTAGCCTTGGATAGCCCAAAACGCATCATGTAAACCAGGCTGGCATCACATTCACAGAAATCTGCCTACCTGGGTTCCTGGATCCCTGAATTAAATGCATATGCCTGGCCTTGCCATCATTTCTTAAACAAGGCACTGTAACCACTATTTGCTTTACATGAGACATTACAAGTGATCTAGAGAAAGAGAGAGTACATGGGAAATATGTGTAGGTGATATGCAAGTATCATGTGATTTCAGATGAAGAACTTGAGCATTCCAGGGTGTCAAAACCCCAATGTCTTGAAGACAATTCCTTTTTGGATCCTAAGGGGTATCTATATTTAACACCATTTTGCCCTTTTCTCCCAGACACTGGTCTCTACTCCACTCCGCTCCACTCTGGTCCGCTCTATTCCATCCCATTCTGCTTCATTTCTATTTCATGTGCTGGTGCTGGGGATGGACTCAGGGCTTTCTACATCCTAAGCAATGCTCTGCCACCAAGCCCCACCTCCAGTCTCTGCCTCTGGGACTCAGCTATGCTTGTCCAGGGTTGTCTACATAGTTGTAAAATGCCTTGCTCTCATTGTGCCCGGCCTTTCTTGATGCTCTTATGCTCAGTTAATGTGACTTTGCCCTGTAACGCCTACACAGGCCCCCAATCATTCCTTGCTAGATGAGCTGCAATTTAGATACTGATAAAGAGAATGTAAAAAAAAAAAAGCCTCTGAAAGAGTAATAAACAGCTTAACAAATGATGCCGACTGGGCACTTTTACAATTAGTCACAGTAAAGAAAACTTGAAATACTCTGCAAGCCATGGCTATTAGAATGAAAGAAACTTGACGTGGGTTTGCAAAATTGGATAATATCCTAATCATACCTGACATGGCCAAGAAAAGGTTGTGAATTTAAAACAAAATTTTACAAACTACCCCTACTGAAAAATTGAAAACAAACATCAGTCATGTCAGAGTAAAGACTAAATTATTTTCCCAAATTTTCTAAAGGAAAATGATATTATAAGAGGCATATTTGTGGAAAAGAAGCTGAGTTGAATTCAACATCTAATTATGCACTAATTGTTTTTCCTGATGTTTTGATGTTTATGAGTTCGTTAGCATTTTAAAACTCGTAATTTATTCATACTAAATTATTAAGTTAACATATGAGTTAAAGCCCGAGGTGGGGAGAATGACACACCAATGAGTATTAGGTAGCTAGTGTCCTAGGAGGGATCTAAGGTCAGTTTGTGGGGAATGATGGTGCCTGGAGAGGCAAGGAGATTTAGGTCAAGCTGAGAGTTCAATCCAGAGCTCACTGGCACAAGAAAAAAAGCAGGAGTGAAGACTGCAGGCTTGTCCCACATTAATATTCTGACAGCTGTTATTATCTTACAAAGTCTAGACAATGGCTCATGAACTTCCATTAGCCTTTCTACTCTGACCCTATACTGAGGTACCCTCAGCTGCAGGATCCCAGATGTGAACAAAGCCTCTTTCTGAATCCAAAGCTGAAGAGAAAAGTCTCCTTTTTGGTTTCCTAGCATCCACCATAGAAAATCCACCTAGAAATCTTCAACCACAATTCAGACTTAGAAAGATATGGGAAGTCATCTGGATTTGGCACCCTTCTAGAGTTTTCTGGAGTTTTCCTCTAGAGTTTGCAATTGTCTTACCAATATATAACTCACCCACAGGCAATCCTTTGTTTTATTCAGTGCTCCTAGGTTTTTCCAATTCGGTTTAATAAAAACTTCCATTTCCTGCACCATTTGACAGGTATATGTCTCACTAATTAAATTACGAAATTGTTACACCAAGTCAAATGCTGAAACGAAACAGATCTGGAATCAAACAGAAAGAAAAGTTAAAAGCCTCCAGTTAGCTGCTAAAAGCAGGAGGCAGATCTCCCAGAAACAGTTCACAAGCCCATATAGCCTTTCTGAAGGTGTCTTCCTGAGGAAAGGGGAATGTGGTTGATCAAGTGAGTCCCAGGTGGAAACTGGTTGGGCCAGTTTTGTCAAAAGGGAAGCCCTGCATGTGAAGACAGGGCAGAAGGTGGGAATTGCTGACCTCAGCAATGTGGAGCAGTGGACAGACAGCGTGAGGATTTTCAAAATTCAAATCCCCCGACAAGCTACATATTAATTTACTTTTGTAACTGGCTCCAGAAGATGCTGCACTGACCAGTGCCATGGGTTCCAGTCACTCTTGCTCTCTGCTGAGGAGGACAGTCCAGCCCTGGACGCCCACTGCAGACCGCTTTGCTTCCCGGTAGGTGTGCCTCCGATCCTGAGCAGACCTCCTTGAGAGGGGTCCATGCTATGGCTCAGAAGTTTCTGGAGCGACCCTGTACTAGGTGCTTTCCTAGCACCTGTGTGGGTTGAGATGAGTTTATTAGACATGACCCTGTCCGTCGTAAGAGAGATGGAGCAGAGGCGTTAAGTTTGAGCCTGGAGCTATGGCATGCTGCTGTCCACTCCAATGGTAGAGCACATCCCATCCACAAGACACCTGGGCTCCAGCCTTGATTTACCCTGGTAGCCTTGAACTGTGCTTCCAGATGACCCTCTCCTGACTTCTCTTAGTTCTAAATATCATGTGATTTTCCTACCTTTCTCTCCATTCCCCATGCCCCCAACTTGGCTTTCACCACACAGATCTCATCTTCCTCTCCTTGCCCATCGCTGACAGCCTCTGGGTTTATTTACTTCAAGCCTCTTCTTGCCCTAACTTTTCCTTTATAGAGACAACAGAGACAAATATGATAGTCACTTCTTTGTCTAAAATCCTGGACAGTAAATCCCCCAAAATCCCAGAATAAAGCCTCAGAAACTGAATTACTTCTCGTTGTACACAAGGTCCCAAGGGACCTGGCCCTGCTTTACCTGTTTTGCCGAGTAAGTGGGTAGGAGATCACTAAGGATGGATCCAGGGTTTTGTGGACACTAACGAAGGGTTCTGGCACCTAGTCAGATTGCCAGCCATTTGCTTTGCCTTTTTGCTCTAAGGTTCTGTCATTTGAAGTTGGGCTACCTGTCTCCCATATCTTCTGCCTTGTTGTAGATATCTGATGACTTTGTTCTTGATGATTCTCTGTAGTCTACATCTTCTGAGAAACTGTTCACCATGCCAGTTGTTTTAGCAGAGCGAGCCCTGTGTCCTGGCCCAGGTCCTAAAATTCCCATAGCCCCCGCACCTGCCTGTTATCATGATTTTCACAACTCTACCCATTCGCTTATCTTCCTCTCTTGAAAAAAAAAAAACAAAAAACAAACAAAAAAAAACCTACTGTGGTTTCCTCAAGACCATGGACCACATCACTGTTTTCTGCATCTAAGGCACAATATACAAAATATACAGATTAGAGCATTTATTTTATTGTTTTTATTTTATTTTATTTTTAAATTTTATTTTTAGAGCATTTATTTCAGAAATCTGTGGAGTAGTTGATTGAGACATCCCCTCTGAGATGATTAACTTTGATCATCAACTTGCCACAACCTGGAATCACATGGGAAGAGATTCTTTTTTTTTTTTGCGGGGGTGGGGGGGGTTCGAGACAGGGTTTCTCTGTATAACAGCTCTGGCTGTCCTGGACTTGCTTTGTAGACCAGGCTGGCCTCGAACTCACAGAGATCCGCCTGCCTCTGCCTCCCAAGTGCTAGGATTAAAGGCGTGTGCCACCACTGCCCAGTGGGAAGAGATTCTTAATGAGGGATCATCTACATTGGGTTGATCTGTGGGTATGTTGGTGGAAAACTGTCTTAATTGAGGTGGAAAGTCACAGCCTACCATGGGCAGCACCATTCCCTAGGCAAGAGGTCCGAAACTGCCAAGGAGTAGAGAAATTAAACCAGCACCAGCAAGCAAGTGAGCACACGTGCATTCATTTCTCTCTGGGTGGGGTGTCACTGGCTGTTGAAATCCTTGTCTTGGTCATCTTACAATGATGGATTATAACCTGGAGTTGTGAACTGAAATAAATCACACTCTCCCCTAAGTCGTATTTATTTTTTTCAGAATATTGTCACAGCAACACAAATGAAATTAGAACATGCTCCCATTATTTTATTTTGAAAAGTTTATTTCAAGAAATATATAAATTGAAATCTGAAGCAACACAATGTTGTAAGTTCTACCACTTTCTCTAGACACCACAGGGTTTCTCTTTCTTACTGGGATCTCTGTAGGATGTTTATACAAATAAAATATGAATGATGAACTGTACAGTCAATATGGATTAAGGAAAAGCAGAGGGGGAGGGTAGGGTATGAGGAAGAAACATCTGGGAGACAGTATTCCCTTGCCTAGGAGTCTTGTGATTGTCAACTTTCCAAGAAGCATGACTCTGGAGGTTCTGGGTGCAATTTCTAGAATAGGAATGGCCTCTGTTTATGCCCGCTGCTGGGATGAAAGGCTGGGTTGGCACAGAACAGAATGTTCCAGGACAGGATATCTATGTGAGAGCACTGGTTATAAAAGGAAGGGAGTGCCTTTCATGGGAGCGAGTTTGGTTCTTAACTGCAACACTAGAAAAAAGGGCAAATGAACACCTTCTTATTTACTCTGAGATTCAGTGTCTCTGGCTTCCGCTGCCAATGACCATTCTAAGAGTTTTCCCTCCTAAGATACCCACAAAGGCCTGAGTTAGGCTGAGGCAAGGTAAATTGGCCAGGCACAGGAGTTGAGCTGGTTTGTGATGCAAGTTTCCCTGCGATGGGAGCCAGCTGTCATCTTGCCATTCATGCCCAGAAGGCATTCCACATGATTCACCAGGCATGTTGGGGACAAGGGGCTGGAGCCTGCATTTCACAAGGCTTTTTATGGGCACCTTCCCCTCACAATTCCTCTTTAGCTCCTTCAGCCTGAGCAGAATCAAAGCCACAGCTTGCGCTGGGTTTGCATCCCCTCACACCTATCGTCCTCTCAGTCTCCTGCACCCAGTGGCTTTGATGAGGTTTATAAACACTGCTTTCCAGAAACCCAAGGTCAGCAAGGATTTGTGAAACTTGTCACTTCTCAAGACTGTGATAGTCTGCCCTCCTGCTGGGTGAAGGCAAAGGGCTTCCTGTCAACTCACACTTACTCTCAGGTAGGATGACCAAGGTAGGACTTTCCTGGGTTTAGTACTGAAAGGATCAGATTCAGAGCAACCTTCTTCCTTACTAAAAAGACAAAACAGAAGTAGAGGCACCTGCACCTCAAGAGCAATGACTGAGTTCAATCCCCAGGATCCATGTAAAAGCAGAGAACCTACTCTGCAAAAGATGTTCCCTGGTCTCTGTCTGCACACCCATACATGCATATAACACACACACACACACACACACACACACACACACACACACACACACACACACAAACACACACACACACAATAATAGCTAGAGGGAAATAAAATTATACTTTAAAAAATGTCCTACTGTCCAGCCCCTGGGAATGGTGCCTACCCCCTTTCCGAACCTACCTGTGCAGGCATTTGTATTTACTGTGTCATGATGATTTACCTTCTAAGCAGGGCATGCAATGCATAGCCTTTTCCAGTGGCTGCTACATGGTTCGGTGCTCACTGTGTGCCTCTCCCTGGAAAAGTCCCTACAGTGTGTCTGTGTTCATTCCGCCAGCCCTTTTGGTGCAGCTCATATAATGGAGTCCTCTTGAATCTCTGTTGCAGATCTTTCCAAACTCTCTCAGTCATGGAAGCATGGGTATCATAAAATGTACCTGATTTAGAACATAGAGAAGAAACATTTGCCAAAAGCAAGGCTTGCCCCACATAGAGGAGTTCTCAAAGGTGCATGAAGGTTGTATGTACCTGTGTTTAAATTAGGCTCTACTTCAGAACCCCTGAGCCTGTTTGCCTGCCACAGTGCAGAGATGAGTGTCTGTCCAGACATTACCCTGGCACTTTTTCTCCAGTTGAGAGATAGCTTTCTATGCTTAGAAACTCGTATGCATAGAAGCCCCTGTCTAGGTGGCTGAGGCTGAATCAAACAAAACTGGCCCTCAGCAGGCCTTGTGAAAACAGTGGCTCTAGGCTCTGGGCCGGCTTTGATGGGGTGTGAGGAATCTGAATTCCACAAGCTGCTATGAGACCCAGAGAGCCTGGGCTTGAATTTCACAAGGTCTGTTGATAATTTCTTGTCCTTGATTGTTCTGATTTCCAGTCTTAGAGGTGGTTCCAGGCTCACTGACTTCTGCCATGGGTACTCACAGAGGGTCCAGGCACTTCCGGCTGAAGAATTTTCACATTGCTCATTTAGTGGGATTTACGGCCGAAGGGCAGAATCCCAGGACCAATCACTTATCTCTAAAGCCTGTTTGCTGAAACCGTTCTCTTTTTCATTTATCTTTACAGACATTTGCTTCCTGCTTCAGAACAAATTCAAGTAAGAAATTAAAACAAAGCAAAACAAAACTCTCAGCATGGACTGTGGCCACAATATGTCCTTATCTGAATGGTCCAAATGGTCCAAGGAAAAACTGACACTTACTTGACTGATTTCTCTTCCTACCCACCAGATTATGATTCATTGGGAAAATGTTCCCTGCAGCTGTTTTTAGAGCCTTTTCAAGCACAGGGCATGATGAAGAGGCTTCAGGGTCCACAGTCAAGTCTTGAAGAAAAACAAACAAACAAAAAAACCGATACCTGATGAGCCAAGGACAAAGCTTTCATTTTGAAGACAGGAACTTGAACATCACCCAGGGTTGCATGAAGGGAGGAATCTCTGCTGATAGAGACAAGAATCCACTCTGGATCTTTGACCTTTGTTACACGGTCCTTTGACTTTTGTTACAATTGTGACCTTTGTTACAATCTTCCTTTTGCAAAACATTGTGGGTTTTACAGAAAAACTTGGCCCAAGTATCAAATTCTTGTCCTGATTAGGCTAACCATGCCAGATACAATATGTTCAGCAGGAGTTTGTGTTTCGTTTTTCACTTATAAGAATGGAGCCCAGAGTGTGACAAAGTCTCTCACACTGAGCTACATCCCAGCCCTCTGGACATGAAATGCTTTCTTTGCCTGAGAAATCCCTGTGACAACACATCTTGTCAGGTCTCTATGCTGAGCATCTAAGCCGTCTCAGTTTGTGAGGGCTTGATGCTAGATTCCTAAATTCCAGTAGTTTAGATCTTGTCTACAGTATAGTAGGGGCAAGCTCCCACACTGTACCAATATCCACCCACCTCGGGTGGCATGACTCTACCCAAACTTGAATCCTATTCCAACCAAGATCCCCTGGACTCTGTGACTTTTCTGCAAGTAAGCCATATAATGCCTTAGCCAATGTCTCAACCCAGAAGGAAAGACTGGAGAAGAAGAATCCTCCCCGTACAGAATGTAAGACTTCAGGGGAAGACAGGCATGATCTCCACCCATCTTTATAGATGCCCAGAAGTTTCTAGAAAAAATCAACAATTGGGCTGGGGACATGGCTCAGTGGGCAAAGGCACTTGTTGCACAAACCTGAAGAACTGGGTTCAGATCCCAGCACCCACATGAAAAGTCAGCGATGGCCACACATATCTGTAACCCCAGCACTGTGTAAGGGGGTGGGGCGGGAAGATCAATGGGTCTTGCTGGGCACCAACATGACTCCAGGTTCAGGAAGAGACCTTGTCTCCAAAGGAAAAAATACAGAATCATAGAAGAGAACACTTGACTTTCTCTTCTAGCCTCTGCACCGATGTGTACACAGGACAGACAGACAGGCACACAGACAAACACACAGACAGACAGACACACACACACTTTCAAGGCTTAGACACATAGCTCCAGCTCTGGACATGCTTTGAAGCTCTGTGCTTGGCAGGTGCTAACGATGATGCTGTGTACAACATCCCTGACCTCAGCTCTGACCACAGTGCTTGCTGGTGCTTCTCTACGCATTGAATAGTCACCTCTTCTGCCTAAGGGGCTAAGCTCTGTGCTTGCCATCACTGGTGTGGTACACTCAGGCTCTGAGGATTTCGTTTGTCTCCTTGAGCATGAAACACCATCCTCTCAGGCTTTGTTCCCTGTGAAAATTCTTCAGCACTTATCCCATTTGGTATCTAGTTTAATTTCCTTTTCTTTCCTTCCTTCTGAGCAATGTGGGCTGAACACCATTCCTCAGTAAGTCTGTCAGCGATGAATATATTGGAAGACGATGAGTGCAAGGAACTTGGCCTCCAGCCAGTGAGTAGAGGGAAAGGGGAAAGCGATCGGGCGCTAGAACCTGAGACTGCACTAAAAAGTAAAGTTGATCGAAAAGGAAAGTAAAAATGTCAGTCAACAAAATGAAAGGAAAAGAATCTCAAATGCAAAAAAAAAAAGACTAACATTAAGGGGGATTTTCCATTCCCCCAAGTGTGAGTGCATTTGAAATATAAGGGGCCACAGTCTGCCTTATATGGCGTTTGCTTAGAGGGAATTCAACGGGCTATGACTTTGCATGCCAGCTGTGCCAATGCCCCGGGGCAGATCAGAACTCAGTCTGCTGCTCCCACTTGCTGTCACATGCTCGTGCTCTGTATAGATGAGTCTGGGGATGCGGCATCCCTGAAGTGGTTTCAAAGCAGACAGGGCTGCACTGTAAGGCCAGGGGCTACCTCGGCCCCTGGAAAAGTGGGCTATGGCTCCGTTGTTCAGACTTCCTGTTCCTTCTCCTGCCAGTTCATAGATGCCTAAGAAAGGAGCAGAACAGCCAAGAGATGAAAACCAGAGCTCCAGATCTCTGTTTGGATAACCAAAGTTGTTTAGTTATAACAAGCCAGATGGACAGAGATCCAGTCTGGTCTAACATTCTCCACACGGTCATGTGGCACCATTTTGACGATGTCAATCAAAATCAGGGGGCAGGTGAAACTGTGCCGCAATTCTGTGCAGGTTAATTGAGATTAAAATAAATATTTTTAAGAGGAGCCAAGCACACGTTCTCGGCAAGTGCAGATTGGTCATGTAGATTGGTCACATACAGAGACATATGTGTATAGCTGCATGTGGTCAGAAATAGCTGAGCATTCGTGTTGATCTGGAAGTTGGCAGCAAAGAGAGGGACACCTGGAGAGGTGTCGGCTTTTGAAACCCATGTACCTCCTCCAACAGGGCCACACCTTCTAAACCTTCTTAAACAGTTCTACCAGCTAGGAGCCAAGTGCTCAAATATATGAGCCTATGGGGGTCATTCTCATTCAAATCAACACTGGCATCTTTTGGGCCCTGAATTTCACCTCATTAAAACATGAAGGGTTGGGGGCTGGGGGGGGGGGAGAACGGAGTTCAGAGAAAGCAATAGAGTCCAGGATTTGCTTTGACTGGTATGACTGCATGCAATTTGTACATTGAACAATGATTGAACGTAATTGATTAGTTGGGAAATTATGGACATTAACTGGATACTTTGGCACTCATGGGTTGTATTCTTTGGTACTTTGAATCTGGTAACCCTGAATTCTATAAGTCAGCTGCTTTCCAATCTTCTTATTATCCTACACCATAAAGGAATTCAGAAAACTGTACCCTTTTGCACATTTTAAAGATGGAATTAAAGCTTTTTCTTGAAATTTTAGATAGTCACAAAAGACAGCATTTTTTGTATAATGTAAGTATTGACATTTCAAGACAAAATACTTTCATTGTGTTTCAAGACAGATCTTTTGGAATGAAAACACAAATGGGGGATTTGATATTTGCTATCATTCATTCAAAATACATAAATATTATTTTCTCTAGCTGTTAGAAATTTAATAACTCTCTACAGGTGTTTTCATTCATTTTTCATACCAAATTTTATTCTACAAAAATGCATTTTTTTGTCATTTAAAATTTATATTGATTGCCTAACTTACGCTTCAGCACAGAAATGTGTTTAGCTGGGTTGGGGTCAGTAAAGAGCTTGCCTGCAAACACAAGTATCTGAATTTAATCTCCCAGAATCCACACAAAAACCACAAGTTTGTGGCTTATGCTTTTAATCCAGGGGAAGCAGAGAGAAGAGGTGGGATGACTAATTTTAATTGCCAACTTGACACAATCTAGAATCATGTGGGAAAAGAGTTGCAATGAGGGGTTTCTAGGTCTGGTTGGTCTGAGGAGGACTGTCTTGGCTGTGTTAACTGATGTGGAATACACAGCCTGAAAGCATGCAGCACCGTTCCCTGGGCCTTCGTGCTGAACTGTAAGAGTAGAGAAATGGAGCTGAGCGTAGGCGTGAGCATCCATTCTTTCTTTGCTTTCATTGTAGACGTGACCAGCTGCTCTGAATCCTTGCAGCCTTGAATTCTAAGCTATGATGAACTGTAGTTTGTCATTGTGAGTTGAAAGAAGCCCTTTCTCCTGGAGGCCACTTCTTGTTGGAGTATTTTACCACAACTACAAAAAAACGAAAGGAAGACAGGTGGGTTCCTGGGATTTGCTATCCACTCAACCTAGCCTACTTAGTGAGCTCCCCATTCCACTGAGAGACCCTATATCAAAACACAAAAAACAACAATAACAACAAAAACAAACAAACAAACAAACAAAAAACATGGTAGACAGCTGTCCTAGTTTGGTTTCTGTGTTGCTGTGAGAAAATTCTTACCAAAAGCAACTTGGGGAGAAAAAGATTTACTTATTTGGCCTATAGTTTACAGTACATTGTCAAGGGAGGTCATGGCAGGAATTCAGGGCAGTAATGTGGAGGCAGGGACTGAAGCAGAGGCCATTGAATTTGCTGCTTACTGGTTTGTGCATATAGTTGTGCACCCTGCTTTCTTTACGGTACCCAGGCTGCCTGCCCATAGTGGGATGGATTCCAATACAACCATTAATCAAGAAATTGCTCCACAGGCATGGCCACAGGCCAATATAATGAAGGCAGTTCCTTAATTGAAGTTCCTTCTTCTGATGTCATGTGGACAAAAACTGACTAGCATAACATTCAATAATTCAATGTTCCATCTCATTAGAGGTCATCAAATGTTATAATTCAATCTCGATGAAAGCTCCAAATGTTATAGTTCAATCTCAGTGGAGCCTCCAAGTGTTCTAGTCCAAGAATAGCCCCAAAAATCACTCAGTCACCGATCTCAGTCAGATATTGATGGTTTATTGGACATACACCCCAAAACTGGCCATGGCCAGCATGACCAGGGTCACAGAGGTCTTGGAGCCTAACTGTGATATTGGTCTGCTTCCAAGGCAGACTTTTTATAAGAAAAGACATGTCTAGGTAACAACCAGGTTACCAGGTATAGGAAACAAACCACATCCAGGTAGCAACTAGGTTGGTGTGTAAAACAAACTGCATTCAGGTAACAACCAGGTAGGAAGCAAGGGGATGGCAGCATTACATAATTTTGACTTGGTAGGCAAAACCTTTCTAACTGACCTTTAATTTGATTGGTCCCAAGTGGAGCTGTAGTTGGGGACTCTTCAGAGTGCAAAGGTAACAAAGTAACAAATTATGAATAATTTCATTTTATAACTAAAGGAGACTGAAGAAAAAAATGGCTACAGTTATGCTAAGCGCTAAATCTGGTCTCAATAGTTAGCTTTTCCACAACTGAAGAAAACTCAATAGGGAGATTCTTCAATGCTCATCATTTTCTTTGAAGGAGTTTATATGTCTCACTGTCAAAAATGTCTCAGATTAATAAAACATCTTTAAATGTTGTATTCTGTAGATATCTAAGGGTTTTTTTTAAGACCACCTATCTATTTCAGTATATTTGAATAGGCAAATGTTGCTTGTCTCTAGCTACTTTCTATCTGTTTAACGTAGAAAACACCTGTGATTTATTAAACTGTACCTAACAAAACCACAAGTTTGACTGACTGATTATTAACTAGCATTTTAAAATTATCCTGAACAATTAGTAATAGTAGCTTTCAAAATGACTAGAACTTCACATAGCATTTTAAAGAATTACATAGGTACAATACCTTAAAAAGAGTTCCAGAATATAATCTTAATTTTGTATCAATATACAAAATACAATATACAAAGATCTACAAAAGTAGATTCAATAATCTATTCCTTTTCTTATTACTTCTATATTCCCCCTATTCTTTTCAACCCTGTTCGCTCTGCATAAGAAAGGATAGAGAAAAGAAAGAATAAGAGAAAAAAATCCTGAATCTAACCACCTATACTTTGTTTCCTCCCTGATCAAGACCATTAACAACTTGCAACTAATCCCCCTAAATGACAACAAGCATCCATAATCCATGGAATGACCAAAACCACTCACCCCTTCTTTTGGGAATGGGGCATTGCTTTCTTAAAATTTCTTCCTGTTTGGGATGTAAAATAAATAAATAAACTTATAACATAATTTAAAAAAAAAAACTGCTTCCTGTTGATTTGGAGCAAAGTTTCCTTTTGGGGACCCAAGCAATTGGGAAAATGGTCAAATCTTAAGAAAGCTAGTTGTAACAATTGCTGTCTAGTCTCCATGTGGGTGGGAAAGTGCAGGGTTTAACTGAAGTACGGGCATGAACAGTCTGTGAGGCTGGACCATCTCAGCTAGCTGTTTTGAAGTTGTTCTGGATGAACAGCTATTGAAGGAGTCTGTGAGGGTGGATCACGTGGGCTATTTGTCTTCTCTTCATTGGTGTCTGGTTCCTTTTCTCCAGACATTTCAGTGGTCCAGTGTTTCTTGATTCCTTAGATGGAAGCTTTTATTTCCCTGGAAAGATAAAAGCAAAATCATGCCCCAGCCCTAACTCTGGAGGGGTTCCTTTATTTTATTTTATTTTAATTTTTTTATTTGGCAGGGATATCTTTCCTATGATAAAATGGTTTTTGGCAATAGAAAAATATTTCAATTCAAACCAAGAAAAATCTTTTGAAAATTTGAAGCTAAATATACCTTTAAGTATATTTATTTTTAGATCACAAAGGCTATTTATTCATTTTGAATTTCAGACTACCTTTTGCAAGTGGCTTTTAAATTTAAATCACTGTAACTTCTATGTGCCTGCCTTTGCTTCCCAAGTGTTGGGATCAAAGATGTGTGTCTCCCAGTTGTTGGCATTAAAGTTGTGAACCGCTAGGCCTGGACCTAAGCTTTTCTCTACTTGGAACTTGCTCTGTACCAGGCTAGTCTTGAACTCACATGCCTCTGTCTCCTGAGTGCTGGGATTGAAGGCATGGGTTACAATCACCCTGCTCAAATATTTTATCTTAGCTCCAAATTATTCCATTTCTTAGAGATTTAGAAAACAAGTTTAAACTGTAGTTATCATTAGAATTTACATTAAAATTTTTTAAATTTCTTAACTTTGTCTTTAATACCAACCCCCCAAAAATCCCCACCCCTTTTTTTAAAAAGAAAACTCAAAAGTTGATGTCCAAGATAGTGTGGACCATGTAGGACTCTACAGTCTAACATACTAACATGGAATTAAGACACATGGTTTAAGAAAACCTGTTTTTCTTTTCATGCCAGTAAAGCAAGTATGACTTTGGTAAATTATCATTCAAAAATGTCATTTATTTATTTAATTATTTATTTATTTATTTATTTTGTAATTAATTAACCATTTTAAAAATAGGGCAGTTAGTATCTTTGGAAGACCAACAGCTGTTGTGTCCTGCTTATGGACAACCTAAATAGTCTGTGACTGTTCTTGATAATACCTTTTAATATTTTCTCAGAAGTATTCTTTCTTTTATGGTTTATTTCTAAAATGGGAAGAATGTTAATCTGTGTTTTCCCTTACTGCAACAAATAACCTCCCTATAAATTCATGGCTATATTAGCCACATATGGCATTAACCCTCCTATTTGTCCTTCTGGCTCTATACACTTGACCCATCTTGCATTTTGTTTTACCTGAGATAAAATTCCAATCCCTAGATGCTGAATATTTACCTCCTGAAGAGGCCAATCTGGATGCCAAGAGTTTAGTGAAATTATTGTTACAGCTGCTCCTGTGTTAACTAAGCCTTTAATTTCAATGTATTTGTATTTTCAGCTTAGATCTCTGATCATTTAGAGTAATTTGCCAAAATGCTTGTTTTCTAGTCTCGCTTGAACTTTTTGTTTTACCCACTGAAGTTGTTTTCTCCTTGATTACATCCAGAACAGCGCTGTTTTAACAACAGGCATCAAATCTTGTAACTGCTCTGTGGATGAGCTTCTCTGAAGCAGACAGGGAATGATTGGATTGAATTTGATATTGGGGACTGTGGGAACCCCCCCCCCCCCCCCGGTCAGGGCATTTCCAGGTGGCAAAGGATTTCCTTGACCATCCCATGTTGATCAGCACTCATTAGTCCAGTGCTGGCCTTTGCCATACATTCTGCATACCCTAGAAGGCTGGGACCTTCTTTATGGATTATTTCTAGAAAAACACTGTTTCTAGGAATGCCTTGTCTACAATCCCTTTTTCAAATGATGTTGCTTAGCACAATTAAAACATCTGCCATTTTTATTTTTCTCACCATTTTTGGAAATTAGTTTTCCTATCAGATTAGCATCATAAATGTGAAATCCAGTACTGACTGTATCTTTAATCATGCCTCTATTTGTGCTGATCTTTAAAGGTCTAATCACCCATTTGCATTCTGAATTAGTATTTTCAAAAGCCAAAGATTCAATCAGTGTTTTTCTGACTTCTGAATCTGATATTATTTTATTTACACCTGAAATCAATCTTTGCAAAAAATTCACTGAAGGCTTCTTTTGGGCCTTGTATAATTCTAGTAAACAACTCAGACTTCTTTCCTGATTCTTCAACCTTGTCCCAAGCATTTAACCCTACTAAATGACATACTGCCAAGGTATGATTATCAAGTTCAAGCTTCCTTTGTAAATCACTATATTGACCTTCACCTAGCAATTAATCCTGTGAAATATCAATACCTCTGGCTTGATTTCATTGCTCTATGGCCTTAGCTTCCTCTTTCCACCATGTTCACCATTGTAATTGAGGACCAGCTTCCAATATTGCTTTTGCAGTATTGGAAGGATACTTTCTAGTCTTGGGGCATAATTCTGTCCTTAGTTGTCTATGAATTTAATATCTAGGTCACATAGGATAAATGCATACCATAGGAGACAATAGATTTCTTAAATCTCCTCAAATCTAATATCTCTACAGGATTCCAGTTAGTTTCATTATAACCTTTGGGGTGCCTACCATCTCCTGGTAGGTCTTGGATAGTAACTGGATAAACTAAGGTTGGTTTTCTAGCAACCTTGGGCCACCCCCTTTCAGTTTCATTATGGGGTAGCATGGTAGGCTCTTGTCTAAATTCCTTTGTCTGTGTCTGAGTGTATTTCTTAGGTCTTTCTAAGACTTGTCTAAATTCCTCTGCCTGTGTTTGAGTATTTTTCTTATTCTTGCTTATACGTCTCTCTAATTCTCCTTCTAAGGCTTGTATCTTATCAGTCCACTTTTTCTTTGAGTGGGTATAAAAGTCATCTGACCATTAAGAATAAAGTATAAAATACCAAAATGATAATAATCGTAATCGATATTGAGCAAATTTCAGTCATTTGTTTTTCATTTTCTGCTTCTATTTTCAAGCCATCTAGAATAGCACTCTATGGGGTCCTAAAGCCTTCCATTATATACTTCCCATACTTAACTCTCTCCTTGAGGACTTCCCAGGTGACTTACCAAATCTGATGGCTGCTCAGTTTGTCTGTAGGTGGAGTGATCTCTCTGTGAGGTTGTGCCACAAGTTGGAACACAAAATGCTGTTTTCTAAACAAAAGTCACAGTTTCTGCGAGTCTACATGTACACCTCTCTTGATTTAGAGAACCCTGTTTTCTTGGTGTCTTTCATCCCTCTGGCTCTTCTGTGCTTTCTACCTTTTCTTCCTTGAGGTTCCCTGAGTCCTGGGGGGAAGGATTTGATGGATCCATTATGTTCAGGGCTGAATATTTCAAGCTCTCTCATTCTCTGTATGATGTCTGGCTGTGGGTCTCTGTGGTGTTTGTTCCCATAAGGTATATGAGGAATCTTTTCTGATAATGGCTGGACAAAGCACTGATCTATAAGCATAGCAAAATGTCATTGGGAGTCATTTTATTGGTATTTAAACAAAAGTGGTAGTTGGTTTTACCTAAGTCCCAGGGCTATCTACTCTCAAGTTCTTTGTCAGTCAAGTAGTGTCAGATATGGGTTCCACCTTGTGGAGAAGACTTTAAATTGAATCAGATATTGATTGGTTACTCCCACAAGCTTTGTGCTACCATTTTCCTAACATATCTTGCAGGTGGGACAGCATTGTAGATCAAAGGGTTTTTGGCTGTGTTGGTGTTTACAGTTCTCCTTTGGTAGTGTGCTGTAACAGAATATTTTTATTTACCAACACTTATATTTATTAATACTTAATCAGCATCTATAAAATACCTAAATCCTATAACCTAAAACCTAAAATCCAAAATCTATCTAAGAAAACCTTACTACCTAAAATCACTCTACTACCTATATAAAAACACTTAACACTATTTTAAGTTTCTTAAAAGGATATTAATACTCTTAGCGTAGGTACGTGTAGGATGGCTTGGTCTCATCAGGTAGTAATTTTTAAGCTTAAGGTCCATTGGGCCTTATTTTTCCAGTTCATAAGGCCAGTTTATTTCCACCACCAAGTTGTGGCCAGGTTATAAAGTCAGTCTGTTCGACTGCCAACTGAGGGCAGCCTTTTAAACTTCTCCAAGTACCTTCAGGACTCCGCTTGCCCCATACACCTTTTG
The DNA here is from genome assembly GCA_907164525.1 of Lophiomys imhausi. Lineage (NCBI taxonomy): Eukaryota > Metazoa > Chordata > Mammalia > Rodentia > Muridae > Lophiomys > Lophiomys imhausi. The sequence goes on from CAJQZJ010034255.1 coordinate 118,539, forward strand.
TACCTTGCTGTGTTTTTCTTCAGGATGGCTTCTCAGTGCATGAGGGCAGAGAGACAGAGTGTGAGAGCACGTGGATCTCTCTTATAAATCATACCATCTCGGATTCTCCAGGAGGGTCTCCCAGCATTCCTGTTGCTGTGTTTACCAACATTTGTGTGGGCTTTCCCAAGTCATGCCCTTGCAAGAGGGAGGTCCGTGTTTTCGTCCCCTTCATGGATGCCAATTTTTGCCAGTGCAAAATCCCTACAAAAGGCCTAACTTCTACCACAGTGTGCCCAACACCTTCCTGTACCAAAGAGGCTACCAACATAGGGATCAGCTCAACTTCTCCATGTTCAGTGATTTTTGCAGGTGTTGTCTTCAGCAATGGAGTCTACTATCAGTTTTATGGAGAGTAACCTATAGTCTTGAAAACAGCCTGGATCTTTTGGAGGATCCCATGGGACCCCTTTGGCCAACAGCTCAACTAGATTTAACCCAATCCCACTACTGGAATGTTCATTTGGTGACAAGTATTTTCTTGATTATTTTTGCATCTATGTTCATAAGGAAAATCGGTTTGTAATTCTCTTTCTTTGTTGGGTGTACTGTGACCTTGTAAAACTAACTGGGCAATGTTCCTTCTGTTTCTGTTTTGTGGAATAATTTGAGGAATATTGGCATTAACTCTTCTTTGAAAGTCTGGTAGAATTATTCACCAAAACCATCTGGTCCTGACCTTTTTTGTGGAGAGGATGGTTGAGAGACTTTTAACGATTGCTTCTATTTCACTACAGGTAATAAATCTGTTTAAATTGCTTATCTGATCTTGATTTAACCTTGGTAGCTAGTATGTATTGAGAAAATTATCCATTTCTTTTAGATTTTCCAAATTGGTGGAGTACAGATTTTTAAAAATATATCCTTTTTAGTCTCTGAATTTTCTTGGTGTCTGTTGTTTTGTCCCCCCTTTTCTTTCTGATTTTGTTAATTTGGATATTCCATTTCTGGCTTTTAGTTAGTTTGAATAAGGGTTTATCTATTTTGTTTATTTTTCTCAAAGAACAAACTCTTTGTTTCATTGATTCTTTGTATTGTTCTCTTTGCTTCTGTTGTATTGATTTCAGCCTTGAGTTTGATTATTTATTCCCATCTACTCCTCTTGGGCGTGATTTCTTTCTTTCTTTCTTCTTTTTTCTAGTGCTTTCAGGCGTGTTACTAAGTTACCAGTATGAGATCTTTTCAATTTTTTTTATAGAAGCTTCATCATACTGCCTTCATTATGTCTGATAAGTTTGATATGCTGTGTGTTTATTGTCATTTAATTCTAGGCTTTCACTTCTTTCTTACGTTCTGTCTTGACCAATTTTTCATTCAGTACTGAGCTGTTCAGTTTCCATGAGTTTGTAAGCTTTCTGTTGTTTCTGTAGTTGTTGATGTATACTTTTAATCCTTGGTAATCAGATAGGATACAGGGTGTCATTTCAGGTTTTTTGTATCTGTTCAGGCTTGGCTTGTGTCTGAGTATGTGGTCAGTTTTGGAGAAAGTTCCATGAAGTGCTGAGAAGAAGGTATATTCTTTGTGTTTGGGTGAAATGTTCTGTAAATATGTTAGGTCCATTTGGTTTATGACATCAGTTAGCTCCATCATTGAATGGCCTGTTGAGTAGTGAGAGTGGAGTATTGAAGTCTCCCTCTATCAGTATGTGAAGGTTAACATCTGATTTAAGCTGTAGCAGTGTTTAGTTTGTGAACTTAGGTACCCTTGTGTTTGGAGTGTGGATATTAAGAATTGCAATGTCATCTTGGTGGTCTTTTTCCATTGAGAGTATGTAGTGTTCTCTCTTTTCTGATTAGTTAGGTTTGTACTCTATTTTGTCAGATACTAAAATGGCAACACCAGTTTGCTTCTTAGGTCCTTTTGCTTGGAATATCTTTTTCCATTTCTTTACCCCCAGGTGATATCTATCTTTGATGTTGAGGTGTGTTTCTTGGATTCAGCAGATGGTTGGATCCTGTTTTGTATCCATTCTGTTAGTCTGTGTCTTTTTATTGGGTAATTGAAACCATTGATGTTGAGACATATTAAAGAGCAGTGTTTGTTGATTCCTGTTGTTTTGTTATTGCTCTGGTGTGTGTGTGTGGTTACTTTTAAGGTGTGTGTCTGTGTTTCCTTTCTTTTGATTTGCTGGTCAAGGATTATTCCTTGTGCTTTCTTGGGTGTAGCTAACCTCTTCAGGTTGTGATCTTTTCATAGTGCCACAGCTTTCCTGGGAGTTTTGTGCCAGCTTTTCTTTTTTAAATTTTAACATTTTATTTGACTGAGATATCCATTTCTTCTATAGTGTCTTTATTGTCTGAGATTCTCTCTTCCATCTCTTGTGTTCTGTTGGTGAGGCTTGCCTCTGTGGTTCCTGTTCAGGTTCCCAAAACTTTTGTTTCCAATTTTCTCTCAGTTTGAGTTGTTTTTATTAATTCTGTTTCCACTTTCACGTCTTGAGCTGCTTTATTCATTTTTCCCATTGTTTATATGTGTTTTCACTGATTTCTTTAAGGCGTTTACTCATTTCCTCTTTAAGGACCTATATCATACTCATAAAGGCTATTTTAAGGTCTTTGTCTTGTGCCTTCAGCTGTGTTGGAATACTAAGGGGCTGTTGTGGCAGAGTTTCCAGGCTTTATTGCACACATACTGTCCTGGCTGTTATTGCTTTTATGCTGATATCTAGGTATCTGACATTTGGGAAGGTTATAATTCTAGGTGCTAATATCTGATCTTGTCTTTGTTGGGTGGATATTTTTTTCCTTGGTTTATGTTGCCCTCTCTGGCTCTAAGGAGAATATGGTGGCTGTGTGTTGCCTGGTAGAAAATTCTTCTGGTGTCCTGATAGGTGTGGCCACTGGGGTTTCTAGGTATTGGGAACTGACACTTAGGAATGGAGATGGACTGTTGAGGGAGTAGGGTGTCAATAAGAGAGAGGAAAGCTGGGGGGTTCTGCCAGTATCTATTTATTCTCCTGGGAAAGGGGCCAGAGAGTAAGGAGAGGCCACAATAGATGGTCTGATATACAGCTGGGGCTTGTTGAGTGGGTTCCCAGAGAATGCCTGCTGGAAGTTGGGGGCTGGGAAAACATGATGAATAGGGAAGAAAGCTGGAGAAGGCCTATATTGTGGATTCTGGGCAGGGGGGGGGGGGAGGCCACAGCAGATGGTCTGCTGCAGAGATGGGGCTGACACAGGGGGAGTGACTGGATTTGGAGGAGAGGAGGAAGTGGTTAAAGATCTGCAGCTAACCTACCTTCTTCCTGACTGTGGTTTAGTCCATTTGAGTTAGCCCTGGTTTATAGTTTAGTCCATTATCTTCATGGCAGGAAACATGGCAGCATACAGGCAGACATGGTGCTGGAGAAGGAGCTGAGAGTTCTACATCTTGATCCAAAGGCAACAGCAGGAGACTGAGGCAGACTTCCTACAATAGGGCTATGCCTATCCAACAAGGTCACACCTCCAATAATGCCACTCCCTATGAGTCTATGGAGGCTGTTTTCATACAAACTATCATAGTCTGTATCTTTAATGAAAGAAAAAGGAGGTTTTATTGATGTTAAAGTTTTCAGTGACGCCTTTCATTTCTTTGTGTGGTGAGTGTGCAGTGCATGCACAATCAAGTGTACAGGGAGGGACACACAGCTGCAAGCAAGGAGGAGGGTGTTGGATGTCCTGCTCTGTCGCACTCCATGTTACCCAGAAAACCTGTAGCTCAGCTGACAGCCATCGAGCCCAGTGGTCCCTCTGCCTGGGATCCCCACAGCATTGGGGTTAAAGGGACAGGTACTAGCACACCTGGCTTTTTAAATGGCTTCTAGGTTGAGAACTCAGGTCCTCAGGCTTGCATAGCAAGTGCTCTTATGCTGTGAGCTATCTCTCCAGCCCATTTTGCCTTTCAGACAATCCTCTGCTATGTAGCTCAAGGTGGGCTCAAATGCATCATTCTCCTGCCTCAGCCTCCCAAACACCCACAGTGCCAAAATAACAGGTGTGCAATGACAGGCCCTTTCTTTGGTGTCCCAGGGGTAGAAGAGAGAGTCCAGGGTGGCACTTCCTTAGCTGTGTCTGTTTGTCCTGGTGGGTGACTCTGCTCGGTGTTCTAGTTGGCAGGATCAGCAAGGGCAGGCCAGTGTGATGTCACTTTATGGTTGTGTGAGGGAAGAACATAATTTCCATCTTCCCAGCAGACCGCCTTAGCCCTCTCCGGCTGTTTTGATGGAGTAAGGTCAGTGGCCTTGAACTCAGGGCAGCCTGCAGCAAGCAGGGAGCTGTGGGCCTTAGTCCAGTGACCTGCAAGGAATGGAATCCTCTCCAAACAACATGAGCTTAAAACTGATCCTTCCCAAGATGAGTTTCAGAAAAGATGCAGCTCTAGCAGATGTCTGGGTGTAACTCAGAGACCCTGAAGCAGAGGCTCTGCACCGCCTAGACTCAAGATCATAGGGCAGTACTGAGAGACAGCTCTCTGGTTAAGAGAAGAATTGATTGTTACAAGACCTAAGTTGATTTCCAGCATCCACACCAGGAAGCTCACAACTGCCTGTACCTCAGCTCCAGGGGATCTGACATCTTTTCTGAACTATCTTCTCGTGAACATACCCATACATGGACACACGCGGGCACACACAATTACAAATAATAAAAATGAATCTTTTTTTTTTTAAAGCACAGAGTTTTAACTGAGTTAATCCACTGAACCCACTACTCTGAATACACTGTAGGAACAGGAATGGCTGGGATGCTGAGGCCGTGACTCCCATATGCAGAATGCAAGAGCAGGAGCTTGGGAAAAGAGCAGCTAATTCTTCAGAATTCAGATGCTTGTTTTCTTCTGAAAACATTTTAGCAAGGAGTACTTTGCCTGATAAAGCACCTGAACATTGGCTCCTTTCCAGCTGCTATCCACAGGCCCCTGGGAAAGCTTTTGAGTCTCCAGAGGTTGGTGTGGCCCAGTGTGAAGACACTGTAAAGCTCAGCCATTGTGGGCTGCACACTAGAGATTCCTGCTGCCAGGGGGAGGAGCAGCTAAGCTTGGTCACCAAAGGGGACACAGGCAATAGGCCCCCTAACTGTGAGTTCTACCTGAGACCACTCCCTCCACATCATCTCACCAAGCTTGGTTCCTGTTTTTCAGGAAGCTAGCAAACACCTGGGTAACATAGCAAGCAGGAGCCAGAAGGGAGGGCACAGGTGATGAGAAGCATGCAAAGCAGAAGGACAGGGAATGCTGGAATGTGCCCTTCCGTCTGAGATACCTTCCTGACCTCCAGGCTCCACATCTCTGCACTCTACCCTCTCTGCTATGCATGCCATGGAAGGCAGGCCCCAGGCCTCAGCACTTGGACAGGCCTTGCCTGATGACATGATTTTCTATTTCCCAAATGTCAACAGTGTCTTCCTCGGTAGATTCCAGCTAAGCTTCCTCAGAGCAGGGATCATATTTTAAGCTTCAAAAAAAATAAATTTAAATAGTTATGAAATAATAATTTAAATAATCGACCATAAAAGTTTCTATATTCATTATAGAAAGTAAGGATATATGAGCCCGGAAAGATGGCTCAGTGATTAACAATGTGTTCTGCTGTTTCTGAGGGACTAAGTTTGCTCCTCAGCACTCATGTTGGGCAGCTCACAACCACCTATAACTCCAGCTCTAGCTCATGCATCTGACTTCCATGGGTATGCACATACATGTGTACTTACTGCTCCCCATCCTGGAAATACACACATACACATAAAATTTTAAATAATGAAAATAAACCTTTAAAAAAAGAAAATGAGAATGGGGAAGAAGAAAGACTAAATCACATGGAGTTAGTGTTCCCAGATACAGTTATGGTTGGCGCTTGAGGTCCCCCCTCAGGCACTGTCGCTTGTGTGCTATTGTCTACATCACAGTATCTCCCACGAGCCTGGCACTTAGTAGCATCTCAGCCAGCAAAACTGGTCTGAATTGTGCTCTACTCTCCTACTAGTGCCTAGCTGCTAGTTCCTCACCCTCACTATGGCTCAAACATGTCCCATCATTCATGTGTGGGAAACTCCATCCCTATCGCAACAGTGTCAAGAGGAAGAGGTCACAGGGTGATGAGTGGATTAAGGCATTGTCACTGGACTGGATCCATTACCACGAGGGTGGGTTTTACCAAAGTGAGTCGGGCTTCTCTTTCTCTTGCACGGTCCTTTGCACTTCTAATTTCTATGTTGAGAGGATTCATCCCTTGCCTTGCCACATGTGGACTCTTTGATCTTGGACTTCCCAGCCTTTAGAACAGCAAGAAATAAATCTGCATCCCTTATAAATATAAATGTCCATATCCCAAGTGTGCCATGACGGCAGCACGAAGGGCACACGGTACAGCCCTCCATGGAAAGCATCGAGTGTTACAGACATGTTGGAGCTAGTGTTCCAGTCTACCCCATTTCCTCAATTCACTATGCTCATGTTCCCCCTCCTACAAGGCTCCCTGACTTCCCCCTCTCAGAGCTTCTGGGCGGAAGCCCATAGAGGAGAGGACTCTCTCTGACACAGACTGTTAGGTCTGCCTGAGTTCCAGGTTCTCCCAGCATGTCTCAGTTTCTACCTGTTAAGGGGCATGCCCCGCCTTCACAAGCCATTGCCAAAATAACATCTTGGGGGCTCTCTTCCTCTTTCTCTCTCTCTCTCTCATTCTCTCTCTCTCTCTCTCTCTCCCTCTCTCCCTCATTTTCTTCTCTCCCCTCTCTGCCTCCTTCTCCCCCACCCCCTCCTCTCTATCCTTCTCTCTCCTCTCTATCTCTGTGTGCACATGCTGTTTCTCTTCCCCTCTTGCATCCAATAAACCTGCCTTTATATAACTTAATTTGGCCTGGATTGGATCATTTCCCACAGCACAGTAATTTTTAAAACACAGACCTCCCCCAGTACAGACTCTGCTAACCTTTCTTCTCAGCTCCTGCAGGATATGAATACCTGGGCATGTTTTTAAAAGGGGAAGACACTTTTCTCTGGAGCTCCTTGGGATCTCTGGTGCAGCACTACAGGAGGGGCACACTCAGGGTCAAGGCTATTTGTCTACACCTCCGTCACTAAGATTCTCCCTCTCCGTGGTCTTCTGTATTGGTTATTACACCTATCTTGTTGCTGGGACAAAATAACTAACAAAAATAATTTAAAAGAAGCATCTTCAGATTTACCATTCAAGAGCACACAGTCCCCAAGGCAGGGAAGGCCTAGCATCAGGAGAGTGAGGTCACATTGCACCTAGAGCCAAGAAGCAGACAGTAGACGGGAAGTGGGGCCAGGTTAGAAAACATAAAGGCCAGTCCCCAGGAACCTACTGCATCCAGCAAAGTTCCACTTCCTAAAGGTTCCACAACCCAGGGACTAAGTGTTCAGATTCATGAGACTGTGGTGGACATTTAACATTCAGCCCACAGCGCCTCCCCCACCTGATTCTGATTCTACTGCTGTCACATATCCATAGATAAGGAGCCACTTAGCCTGTGCTGGACTCACTGAGTGCCCAAAAAGGCCATGGCCAGGCAGGGCTGACTGTTCTTGCTGTATGTCCAGCTCAGGTCACATGGTGTCACCTCTTTGTCTTCAGCATTGCCCAAACAGTGTCCCCTCTCACAATGTGCAAAGCAGATGTCACACCAGCTACTGTGGGCTGCCCTGTTCATCCAACAGCCACAGTGGTCATCTTGCACAAGTGATTCTGGGTCCAGGGTAAGAAGGTATTGATTGATTGAGGGCGGGTTAGCAGATTTGTGAGTACTGTTCAGCTTCACAGGCCACACAGTGTGAATGGCTTTGGAGTTCCATCTGGCAGTATCTGAGAGACACTTCTAGGCAACAAGGAGTTCAAAAGAGGATTCAGGGACCTGTTGTCAGTGGTGCTACCACTATGAGATGAAGTGACAATACACTTCATACTCATCAAAGGAAAAATCCACCAAGATGTGTTGGAGTAGTGTTAAGCATTCTAAATGTTAATTGGTCCTGTTTGCTGTCTGTTACTTATACTGACTCTGATTGGTTAAGTAAAATGCTGAGGCCTGCGATTGGGCAAAGACAGAGAAAGGTGGGACTTCCTGAGATTAGAGCAGGAAGCCTATGCTTTAGACAGAGGATTCAGCATTCCAGCCAGGAGCAGGAAGAAGAAGACACACGCCATGGGTTAGAGAAAAGAACCTCATTCCACATGGCCAGGAACACCGGCATATTGTGGAGAATGGCAGTCCACGGGAACGTATGTAAATATGGGGTCATATTTGGGTAATAGAATTAAGAGCTAGCTTAGATGGGCCAGGATTGCACAACTCAGGCCAAGGCTTGTTAAAATCCACATGGTGTCTGTGTGTATTCATTTGTAATGGCTGCTTAAAGATTAACAACTGCCGAGCCAATTAACAATAATATAAATAGTGGTTAAATAGTTTAATTAGGCCATATAATTTTTTTAAAAAAGATGACATCTCAATACTGAACATCTATGCCCCAAATGTAAGACCACCCACATTCATTAAAGAAACACTACTGAAGCTCAAATCCCACATTGAACCTCACACATTAATAGTGGGAGACTTCAACACACCACTCTCACCACTGGACAGATCAATGATGCAGAAACCAAACAGAGAAATAATGAACCTCACAGAGATGAAGGGGAACTTTCGGCATAGCTTTTAGCTCAGTAAGTACTACAGAGTAAGTATTTCTGAGAGCAGCAGAAGGGCAAAGGTCATCCTAAATGCATAAAGACATCTTTGGAGCCCTTCCTGTGTCCAATGCCTTTATAGGGCACCATGGGAAGAATAAGACTCCCACCTGCCCATCACAGCACACACTTCACCATGTCTGAGAGAACACAGTGAGGTTTGGGGGTGGTGTGCACTTCATATAGGAAGTTCGAGGTTCCCAGATCCTATTCTTCCTCCCGAAGGCCAGTGCACTGCTACCTGGCTATCCAATCATGCAGGCTGCCAGTGCCAGCTCTGCTCCCTGCTAAGAGACTCCCCACTATCATGAGGGCCACCCAAGGCTTCTTTTTTTCAGAAGTTTGGGGGGCTAGACCTTCCCATCACCTGTCACCTGTGCAATGTTGGAGAGAACCTGGGAGGGTTGATTCTAATTGCCAACTTGACAGAATGGAGAATCTTGGGAGAGGGTTAGAGGGGTTATCTAGGTGAGGTTGCCCTGAGGGCACGTCTGTGGAGGACTGTCTTGACTGTGTTAATTGATGTGGAAGACACAGCCAGAAAGCATGCAGTGCCATTCCCTGGGTCTGTGTGCTGAACTGTAAGAGCAGAGAAATGAAGCTGAGCGTAGGTGTGAGCATCCATTCTTTCTTTGCTTTTATTGTAGGTGCGACCAGCTGCTCTGAATCCCTGCAGCCTTGACCTCTCCACAGTGGTGGGTTATTAACCGGAAGTATAAGCTGAATAAGCCCTTTCTCTCTCAAAGCTGCTTTTTGTCATAACTGCAGAAACAAAACTAGGAGAGGGTCACAACCTCACAGACTCATGTGTTTCTCATGTTCTCAGGAGCAGATTTCTTGATTCTGTGAATATTTGGGGCTGCTGAATGAACGTTTGTATTCCCCAAATTCATATATTGAAATATGACCCTCAAACTGATGGCATATGAAGGTGAGGCCCATGGGAGGGTGATAAGGTCATGAGAATGGAGCTCGCATGAAAGAGGTCAGTGGTTTTATCAAAGGGGCCCCAGCAACTCACATGCCCTTCTGCCATCTGTGAATCAGGGAGGGGTCCTCACCACTGTGCTGACACTCTGATCTCAGATCCCCAGCCACCGGAACCCAGAGCAATGGATTCCAGTTGTTTATAAGCCACCCCGACTGTGCTTTTTGGTTATAGCTGCTAAGCAGCCTAAGATTTCAGTTCCCCAATTTGTTAAACGAAGGTCCACGCCAATGTGCTTGCTCCGCTGCTCAGCAGGGTAAATGAGAAGACACGCCAGCCATGTGTTGTCTGGCACATCTGGGTCCCCTGGATGCTGTAATTTCCTTCCCTCTTCTGCAGTCTCTAGTCCCATGGGTAGACTGGGGCTCTCTGCTTTCTCAGGCTCAGGGTTTGTGATATAGGCAGAATGCCTTATCTGATGATGTCTTTAATGAGCAGTCATCGTTTTAAAACTTTGGATCTCAACTTTATTTTGGCCTTGGCAGGATGATTTATGTCGTATCATGTTTTCTCCTGCAGCCAGCCTAGTGTTTATTATGTCTTCAATTATACATGGCTGAGTATCTGTGTTCCTGGGCTGTGCAGCTGAGCAATATTTGGAAAGGAGGCCCAGGGTTCTACACTGTGGCCTATGGGGACTGGAACCCATATTGATTGCTTGGCGGGGCCTACCTATGCTAAAGATCTTGAATCCCATGTGCAGAACTGCCAGGAACACTGGCTGGGCACACTGTGGCTTGTCCCAAGGAAAAAGGCATCCAGGCACTGTGTTGGAGGTCCTGGAAGATGTGCTGATCCCCAGCAGACCCGACAGATCCCCAGATGAGGGCTGAGGACATGGCTCAGTGGGAAAGAATGTCAACAACTCAAGCACTGAGTTTCAGAACCTCACATCCATGCAAAAAGCCGAATGTGGTCCCAAGGTGGAGGAAGTGGGGATGGAGGACCTGAGAGAATGACTGGGCTTAATGATAACAAGCCAAGGAATGGAGTGATGAGAAAATATGAGAGAACAGCAATCTCCAAGTTCAGTGAGAGACCCCATCACAGGGAAATAGGTGGAAAGGTTAAAAGAGGCCACCACGTCCTTCTCTGACATCCGTTTCTGCACACACCTCACATACAAGTGTATTCACACACACAAGTGCTGCAGACTGTTTTACAGCTGAGTCTGCCCACTACAACGGGCAGAGCTGGATAGGATGTAAAGAACCACCTATGGATTCAATAGTGCTAATCAAACTGAAATCCAAGTCTGGTCAAACATGAGGAATTCCCAGTGAACCAGCCTCACAATAGAGAGCAGCCGTCAGCTCCTGAAAGCCTCGGGCAAAAAGGGGTTCCCCCCCATGCCCTGACCTGACTTAAGGACTTCAGTTCTTGCTTCAACCCACATAGCAAGTTGATGGGATGGTGGTGGAGTGATGAGCAAGAACCACTGGGGTCAGCTTGCTCTGGTCAAAGACCTCTGAAGGCATGCATTTATTCTGTTACTAGCGGAGGTGATCTCCTTGGGTAGGCATTTCAGGGAGTGTTCTGCAGCACATTCCTGCCTTGTGGGAGTACGAAATATTCCAGGATGCGCCTGGTCTGACATTTTTGGGCAGCAGGGGCCAGAGGCATCTTGAGACTGAGATTCCTGAAAGTAGAGGTAGCCAAGCTGCTCCTTCCTTCTTCCCTGGTTGGCACAAGTTAGTGGAGAAAACAGCGCCCGGAAAGTCTGATCATAACAGGGAACCCCCAGGTACCAGCAGCTCCAAGCCAATGCTCAGGAGACCCCAGCAGGGGGAGGCAGTGGGTCCTTCCAGAGGGTAAAAAAGGGGAGAAGGGTTTCTCAGAAGACAGGTGACCAGCAGGGGTGAGGAGGGGTGGGGAGTGTGGGGCAGACAGCTTGCATGAGCATGAAGGGAGGGCACACGGGCAGTGGGGGGTAATAGGAGACTAGTTCAAGTGCAGCTGATAGAGACTCTGCAGGGGAAGGCCTCTGGCTATTGCAAGCAGCCAGGTCTGTGGGACGCTAAGTCAATTTCTGAGAAAACTTTTGAAGGAAACAGGAGCAGAAAATGGTTATAGCTAGGACTTCTATCCCAAAACAGAGGAGGCTGGGAAAACACCAAATTGTGGTCTATTCTGCTTTGCAGGAGTCATATCGTCCCTGAAGTCTAGCTCTGCAGGGACTCCATCTGTGGGGGAGAGACAAAAGAAGTTAGTGTGACTAGGACTGGAGACCAAGCAACAAAGCCTTCAGCCCACAGCAGACGTCAGGGATGCTCCTATGTGCTGGCCCAGGCCCAAAGGTTCTGAGCCCGCTATCTCTGTGCAGATGAGCTGCTGGTGCATGGTGGCTCAGCAGCACCTACTATTGTGGTAAAGCAGACGGAAACACATGAGATGCTGGTGATGCTGGTGACACTGGTGACGCTGGTGATGTTGGTGATACTGGTGATGCTGGTGATGATGGTGATGATGGTGACAATGGTGATGCTGGTGATGCTGGTGA
>CAJQZJ010034255.1:130765-143533 GCA_907164525.1 Lophiomys imhausi
ATGGTGACGATGGTGATGCTGGTGATGCTGGTGATGCTGGTGATGATGGTGATGATGGTGACGATGGTGATGCTGGTGATGCTGGTGATGCTGGTGATGATGGTGACGATGGTGATGCTGGTGATGCTGGTGACAATGGTGACGATGGTGATGATAGTGATGACGGCACAGGGTGAGTGGCTGACAATCTGTGGACTGGCATAGCAAAACGTGTTCTACAAGAGTTTCCTGCCAAACGGTCTTCATAGGCCGAGCGCATCAGAAGCAAGGGCTCCGTCCTCTTCCTCCTCTGCTAGTAGAACCATCTTGTGCATGTTTACGAATGCATGGTCAGGTCCACACACACAACCCTCCTCACTCCTCTCAACGTGATTGACCTTTGTTAGCCCTTTGAATATTAAAGCATTTTTAATGCCATTTGTAAGCAGTGCTTTAAATTAAATATGTTTAAAAGCATATATCTCTACAAAGAATTACTTGGGTTTTTGGCAAACAGAGACCTATTCCCAAGAGAAACATCCATTCTTTTATTGGAGAAAAGGCAAACACTTTTATGAAAACAAGGCTCCCTCCACACCATGGTGGTTGGAGGAATAGACACAGGAGACATTGCACGTACTTTCCCCATGCAGCTGAACTGGAAAACAAGATAAATATTTGGAACAGCTCATATGTCAGGAAGACATGAACAGGCTCTCCTTATTAAAACAACCGCTGTGTCCTGGTGCCCTGATGTGGGGCTTTTATCTTCAAAGCAATTTATGACTGCTCATGAAGTGACTTGGGACAAAAGATCAGAAATTGGCGGGAGGTCCAGTGTCTATGATTTGGGGCAGAATGGATGGGACAGAGATCAAAGATGTGCTCCAGCCCCCAAGCTTTGTCAGTGAGTCCCCTTGGAGCCCCTGAGGAAGTTGTGATTCTGTTGTGGGAGGTTTGTTCTGGGCAGTGGAAAGCCACAGTTCAGGGTAGAGGGAAGGAGTGTGCTTGTTTTTCATGGATCCCATCCCCTAGCTCTTTCTGCCCATGACAATGGAGCCAGAGTAGATGGAAAGTTTTGTTTTGCACCAGAGCCTCAAAGACTGTAGAATGTTCAAGTGAGGAAAGAATCCCAGATTCCAAACGCAGCCTTGACATCGCTCGATCTGGCCCCACAGTGTGACCCTGAAACTGTGATCCTCATGTGGGTGATTGTGTGACTCAGTTCTAGCAATGTGCTCAGCTTTGCACCTCTCTCTCTACCAAATATGCTGTGTAGAGAGAGAAGTGCAGCTCTCTGAGGAAAGTATTTTGATCTCTCCTTTAACAGGCGAAGCAGTGGATAGGGCACAGTTAGTCATTTCGCTGCTATGGTGGTGGGGTTGGGATTTCCTGCCATCCCCTCTACACCAGCCACCCATAAAGACAGGGCAGTACCAAGTAGTAGGTACTTGAAGATGTGGAAAGAGCTTGGTCTCCTGGTCAGCTAGGATCACAGAGGGATGAATGGCAGATCGGATCTCTGTACGTCTACTAGGGGTGGTTAGAAGCCTGTCTGGCCTATGTTATAACCCAGGTGTCTGCTTCCCATTCCCTTAGACCACTTGATTCTTCCTTCCACAGGGTCATCCTGCTGCCTCCAGCGTGCAATTTCCATCCTCAGTCTTCTTGGTGTGTGTAGCTCACACCCCTTCCACATCTCTGTCTAAGACACCCAATATGCTTGGGTTCCCTCTTACCTCCTGTTTGTGACTCCTTTCTTTCTATTAGCAACTTATACCCCATGATGCCTGGGGAAAGGATAGGCTCCTCCTTGACTAAGTAATCAGCTACTCTGTTACAGGCTTTTCTTGGTGCTGGGACACAGCTTGACTGAGGTTGGCATTGTCGTCCTCGGGGAGCTTGTGGCAGGAGCAGGAGCTGACCACTGAGCAAGTACATCGTGTCTTTGCTCCTACTAACAAGCTTGGAAGACAACTCAAGCTGGAAAATACTTCTCAGAATGGAAGTAGGTGACTTTGCAGTTACCTGGAGTACAAATGTGTTCATGTCCTATAAAATAAAATACAAACACATGTAATTGTAGAGCTATTTGATTTGATTTTTCAAGGTGTAACAACTCTGGGCACCTGTGGGAAAGGGGAAATTTTGAGGGATGGAATCTTCAGTGGTACATGGCAATAAAATTAGAGAGAAGTCACTGCTGGGAACACAGGATTTATCCCTCACACAATGTGTAATGTTGGCCATACTATATCCCTCCAAAACATTGGGTTTCCTCATTTGTCAAGTGTAGATAATAGCAAGCCTCACCTCGTCAGATTGTTGCTCCACATGTATGTCTTATGCACTTAACCCAGTAGGTGCTAGAAGCTGGCCTTGTTTTGGAGAATATAGTATGAGTCAGTCAGTGCCTGAGGGCCTGTCCAAGGGCCCTGCAATAGTACCTCTGTGCATCTCAGGTGGATTGGTCAAAGCAGACCTCCTGTCACATCACTCACTCTCTAGAACAGTGGCTCTCAATTTTCTTAATGCTGTGATCCTTTAATACAGCTCCTCCTGTTGTGGTGACCCCCAACCATAAAATTATTTTCTCTGCTACTCCATAACTATAATTTTGCTTGGAATCATAATGTAAATATCTGTGTTTTCCAATGGTCTTAGGCTGCTCCTGTGGAAGGGTCGTTCAACCTCCGAAGCGGTCACGACCCACAGGTTAAGAATAGCTGCTCTCAGGCTGATAGGTGGGAGCCCCCACACCAGAGGAGTAGGATAGGTGGGAGAGAGAGTAGAGGGCAGGAGAGTAGGACCAGGAGGGAGGAAGGAGGGATCTGTGATTGAGATATAACTTGAATTAATAAATAAATGTATATAAAAAAAAGAACAGGTGCTCTTGACCTTCATAACTGGACTAGGGGCCAAAATTACCCACAAACTCAAAGCCAGATTGGAGGAGAGGAGACAGGCACCATCCCATGTACAAATAGCATAGGGATGCTGAAAATCCCCATCCATGTAAGAGAAATCATATTTCCATGAAGCATTATAAAAATATGCAGGTGGCGCACGCCTTTAATCCCAGCACTTGGGAGGCAGAGGCAGGTGGATCTTTGCGAGTTCGAGGCCAGCCTGGTCTACAAAGTGAGTCCAGGACAGCCAGGGCTACACAGAGAAACCCTGTCTCGAAAACAAAACAAAACAAAACAAAACAAAACAAAACAAAAAAACCAAAAATTTAAATAAAAATAGGCTCATAATGACATTCACCAGAACATGAACCAGAGAGTACCCGGTTGTTGTTGGCAGAGATGGAGAAAGTGAAAAGAAAGATGAGAAGGTGGCTTCACACAAAGTCTAGATTCATCCATGGAGGTCTGTGGTCAGGCCAGGCTGGGCTTTCAGTCCTCACAAGCACAGGGCACAGACCCAGAAAGCAGTGTTCAAACAGACCTCTTCCTGATGGGCCTCTGACCTCAGTGGGCCTGTCCCTCAGTCTAATCCACACACACACACACACACACACACACACACACGGGAGGGGAGAGGGATAATTCTTGGACATAAAATTGAAACACCCTTTAGGCAGTCAAAACAACATAATCAAAAGTTATTTGTATCACAGCAAGGCTGTGTACGGTAGTCATATGGAAGACTGAACTACTTTATGTCAGTGTTTATATGTGCCAGTTGGATGCATGTGCCAACATGCATTCATGCCCACGCGTGTCTGTGTATGAGTGCACATGACTGTCAGTACATATGTCAGTTCATTGTTAGTATTTGTGTACGTGCGTGTATGCTTTAGTGGTTATTTCCACTGTGTAGTTGTGTGCAGTGTGTATTGGCCCACATGTGCTAGTGGGTTTGTGTCCTTCCTCGTGTGTGATAACAAACGCTCTCGGAAGCACACTGAAGCCCCTGAAGTCACTGAATCCTGAGGCTAATGGAGTGCAGATGTGGCCCTGACTGCCCTCGCCTCTCCTTGCCCCTTGATGCGGTCTCTGTGTTGATTTTGGCATCACCAACAGCAACAGGGGTCGTTTGCTTTCATCTGGAACTGAGATGGAAGTCCAGTCACTGAAGGAGTTGGACGGGTGTGCTAGTGCTTCAGTGTAGGTCCTGATTCCAGGGGCAGAACTTTGGCTGCTGCAGGTAGGAGAGAGGAGCTTTCTAGCAGTCATGCCCAAGCTGAACTCCGTGACAGTGAGGCACTGGGACAGTGATGGACAGAGCAGGTGGCCCATCATGGCCTCTTGGGGTTGGAATCTTCACCTTGGAAATGAGTACACTGTACTGATAATTGGAAAATTCTCTCTTTCCTGAGAACCAGCTGCCTCTTGGGGCTTCGAAGGGAAGGAGAGAAATATGTGCCCCCACCCTGTGTCTTGTGAAATGTTACCCAGTTATAAGAGAATGGCACTGTTCAGAGGAACTGGTGGTGGGCCAACCTTCCACACACCTTCCCAGCCACGGGACTGTAGTACTGGAAGCAGAAGAAACACTAAGCTTTGCTCCCACCACACAGTTTTGAAATCTTGGAGCCCTGGTAAGGATCATCACCATCCAGGAGCTGAGAAATCCAAGTTCAAAGCCCTCTAGATAGCCACGGGGATGTCCGGCAGTGGGATCTGGCGATCTGGCTTTCATAGCCTCCCAGGATATTCTGAAATGTGCGCAAACTAGCTGTGGTCTTGGGCAAATCCCTTTATCACTTTGGTTCTTACTTTCCTTGCCCTACCCCCAATAATAAAAATCATATGTCCCAGTTCTGCCCCCTTAGAGTTCTGAGGATGAGAAGAGCTGGTCCTGGGCCTGATGGATAATGCAGCACGTTAATAATAGATTGTCAAGCAACAGTACTAACAGTACTTAATTATTACTAGTACAAAGCAAACCATCTCTGAAGGAGACTGACTGCTAGCGATGGCTGTCTAGGGGGCTCCATTTTCAGGAATGCTCTCCATCAAGAAAAATGGCCAAGATGTACCTTCTATAACCATATTTCAGGGACCACTTCATGATGCACCTATCTGCAGGACCATTGCCCACCGCTCTAACAAAGTACCTGGTCACAGGAAGCAAGTGAGAGAAAGGACACAGTAGCCACAGGGAAGCAGCGACAAAGCCGTGGCCCATCAGTGCTGTATGAGGATGTTTCTATCGTTCAATCAGCAGCATCCTTACTGATTGGTTTGAGGTGCTGGTCTCCACTGAGCCTCCTGGTTGCCTCATCTCCTAAGAAGTAGAAACACAAAGAGGTCCTGTAGACTTCCCTCCCCTGCTCTCTCTAAGACCAGCCCTTTGGCTGGGATTGCAGAGAGAATAAGTTGCAGGTGTGGATACATGCAGGGTCTGCCCACTAAGCAGAAAGCAGAGCAGGAAAGTTCAAACACACATGTATGTATAAAAGAAGCACGTTCCCCCTCCCCCCGTGGGAGAGACGGAAGGCTGTCCATGCCTGTGCACGTAGAGCTGAGTACTTGATGGAATGGTTCATAAGCGCAAGCTGCAGGGGCAGGAAGGGGGTTATTAACATAATATTAATATCAAGGCAGCGGCCTTGGGGATAAGACTGAGAGACAGATGTGAACTCCCTCACTGAAACAATTCCCCCCAAACACACCCGCATTCATTTTTTTCCACTACATATCTAGGTTATGTTTTATTTAGCAAATGATTACATAAATGCAGACCCCTTGGGTGTCTTGAGTGCACCATCTGGACTGCGTGGGTGAAACTACCCAGGGCCATCTCCCACCTGGAAGAATTGCAAACATGCAACCAATGAATGTCCACTCTCTTCCCAAACTGATTTCATGCATATCCTGATGGGGCACAGGGGGAAAGCACACTGTATTCTTGCCAAGAAGGCCGAAGGAGGCCTTGCCTGGAGACATGGACATACCCGGTATGTGGCCATGCCATAAGAAAGCTGAGGTGGGCTCCTTAGAGAAATGACCTGATGTTTGATGTCATAACAGGCCCAGGTGAACCGCAAGAAGGAAACGACCTCTTTCCTCTTCAGTTCTGTGACTGAGACTGGCAAAGTGAATTTGCAAAGGTAGATTAACAGCAGAAATGACTTAGAAATATTTTGCAATTTATATTTGCATGTGGTGTGGGGATTTCAATAAAATGAGTGGGAAAAAAATCAAAGATGGGGTGAGAACTGGGCACTTACATAGTATTTTAACAAGGAACAATAAATCCTGGGAACCGGACAAGGAGAATGAAGAGAGGACCTCGGGTGAGGTGGAAAAGTGGGAATATACAGGAGATACCTGACAGGTGGTAAGAGCTACTTTAGAAGGCTCATTCCTGCAGAACCCTCCCAGCAACAATGTCCCATCTTAGAATGTTCTCTGCCTGGCCTAAGGAAGGTATTTTTCTCCTGGGAAATGCATGTCCTCCAGTTATTATTTATTTATTTAAAATTTTCTTTTTTGGTGAAAGAGTCTCAGGTAGCCCAACCTGGCCTTGAACTCTTTGTGCAGCTAAAGATGATCCTGGATATTTAATCTCCCCAGATGTATTATAACTGCTTTTAGGTGTGTGTGTGGGGGGCAGGAATGTGATGTCTCCCTAGATTTGCTGGTTTCTCAGATCCTATCAGCTGCAAATAATCAATATGCAAAACTGACATTTTATAGGATGCTGTGTTCTGGTACCCCACAAAGTGGCAATGATGCCAACACACATTAGGAAGGAAGGAAAGAAAGGGAGGGAAGAAGGGAGAGAAGGAGAGAGCAAGGAAAGAAGGAAGAAAGAGAGCCAGTGTAAAATTACCTGGGGCACAAATCTGATAGACCTGGATTCACTCTTCAGAACTTAAAGAGGAAGGTGAGAACCAACTCCAAAATGCTGTTGTTGGACCTCCACATTCATGCACATGCACATCGCCACTATCAATTGATGGGGTAATGTTAAGCATTCTAAATGTTAATTAATTGGTCCTGCTTGCTGTCTGTTACTTATATTGAATCTGATTGGTTAAATAAAATGCTGAGGCCGGAGATTGGGCAAAGACAGAGAAAGATGGGACTTCCTGAGATTAGAACAGCTACAAAATCAATTAACAAGAATCTAAACACTATTAAAAATTTAATTATTTCTACAAATGGTGCCCAACATAATTTAACTAATTTTTTTCTACAATCAATAACAACAATAATGGATTTTAAAACTAAAAGAAAGTTGGGAAGGAAGAAAGGGAGGGAAGAAAGATGGTGGGGAGTAGGAAAGAAAATAAGCCAAGAGTTGTGTCATATTAAAATAAAAACAGTATGTTACCCAAATGTGGTGTGGGAATGGGAACTTGGATTGAAAAGGTAGGCCATACTTACTTTTTTCTGTGAGTCCGGGGTCTGAACTCAGGTCCTAATGCTTGCACAGCAAGTGCTCTGACCTATCGAATGAGCGTTCTTTCCAGGCTGGGTTGCTGGGGACTTTGGGGATGGGTTTCATGTTAGGTCAATCTGACATTAGATTTCACGAGTCTGAACCTATTGTTTTGATTCTATAGGAAAGCATCTTTGTTCTTCTTAATCATACTATGCCACTAGAAATAGCATTTTATGGTGTTGCCTGTTCTCGGTAGGAGGGAGCAGGTCCAGGAAAAAAGACTTGGGTAAAATGTTAACAGATTGAGGATGGACCTAATAGTATTCAGCACTGTTCTGTCAATGTTTCTGTAAGATGGACATTTTTCCCAAATGAAAAGTTGAAGAGTAAGATAGACATTCTTTTATAAGATTTTATAAGATCTTTTTTCCCTTTCCTTTCTTTTTTTCTAAGACAGAGACTCAGGGTTCAGTTCAGACTGGCTTTGAACATGAACTGGCCTCTGCCTCCCAAATGCTGGAATTACAGGCATTCAGGTCCATGGTTTTCTATTTCTGCGGGTGGCACTAGAGCCAAAGTGGGCCCAGCAGGCACTGCTCTCATACAGAGGCAGCCAAGAGGGGGGGAGACACTGACTACCTGGTTCTGCAAGGAAGGGGGAACACATGAGCATCAGCTACTGATCCATCCAGTGCTGCTGTCCCAGACACCTTACAGTCACACTTCTGGTCCTTGGCCGACTCAGTAGAGGACAAGAGAACAGTAACACTGATCGTTCATCATGAGTGAGGCGTCCTCCCCCATAAAGGCCTCTCCTAATTCAGATTATTCAAGTACCTCATGTGAACTCGGCCATGACTATCTCCTGTGGTTTCTTGACTTAATTCTCCAGAGTGAAGAAGTCATCAGGGTTTTGTTCAGCAATGACTCACCCCTCCCCTGCCCCTGTCCTAAAGCTGAGCAGAAATAACTTTAATCTAAGCCATTGTGTTGTTACTTTTCTGGTTACACTGACAAAATTAGGGAAGGGAGGACATAGTTTGGCTCCCAGTTTGAGGGCACCATTCATCCTGGTGGGGAAGACCTGGGGATGAGGGTAGATCTAGCTGTGGCAGCTGGTCATACTGTGTCTGCCATGGGGAAGGACGAAGCAATGAATGCAGCTGGCAGGCTCTCTTTCCCCTTTTTATTTAGTACACTTGTAAACCGAACGGCCAATGCTCAGGCCATCTCCAGCTTTGTTTAGATGATTCCAACAACGGTGGGCATTTGCCTTAACTGCCACATTCCAGAAACACATCTTTGTGCTTGCAGAGCTCCAACTAAGACTAAGGAGCAAGGAAAGTGGACCAAGAAGGCCAAGATTGAAATGTCTAGAACGGGTGGGCTTCTCCCAAGTATACCCAGGTCAGGGTGACTGGGCATCAGCTAAGGACAGAAATTGCCACCTGCAACTGTCACTCCTTAGCTTGTTGGCCACACAGGGACAGTACAAGGTAGCAAGATAATGATGATGTCTCCCCTTTTGTTACGGTCTTTTTTGCTCAGGCTAGCTTTGAACTCTCTAGATAGCTGAGATTGCCCTTGATTATAATTGTCTTGCCTCCAGTTCTTGTCCCCCAAGGGCTGGGATCAGGGCTTACCTACCTACCCTGCCTGGCTCGGGGCACAAGATCTTTGCATCTTTAGCCTTCTCACTCAGCTCAGCCTCCCCTGTGGATATAACACCCTGCCAACATGCTGCCTTTCTTGTCAGTGACACTTTTCTAAGAGGCAATAGCAACATATTTAACCTGCTCAAATGTAAGTAAGGCTGTAAAGGGACCACAGGAGATTCTGAATCTACGCTTTCATTGCTCTCAATAAGCTAATTGTGGTAGTACATAACTGTAACCCGGCACTTAGCAAATAGAGACAGGAGAATCATGGGTTTGAGATCAGTTTGAGCTCTGTGGATGTCATCTAAAATCCAAACAAATAACAACCGCCCTCCCCATGCCTCAGAGCAGAGATTTCTGGCTTCTGTTGTGAGGCTGCCTTGTGCTCTGTAGAATGTTAGGTGCCATCTCTACCTTCAGCCATTGGGTATCATTAAGAACTCCACCACAGTCATAATCAAAAATATCTCAAGATGTCAAATGCTCCCTGAATGACAAGACACCCCAGGATAAACACCAGTACCCCCAAGTCATATGAGAGAGGAAATCAGCTCCCTCAGAGCCTGGGGGCCTTCAGGTGACAGGAGCGTCCCGGGTGAGACTGAAATGCATGGTCTGCTATGGACAGGAAACTGGCCCTGTTCCGCTAACTGACAGACACGCTTCTCACAGAGTGCTTTCCTAGAATCACTTCGACTCTGTGGCATTTTCATCTGAGGCTCTAATTTTGGAGCTTAACCCATAAGTGGGGGTCGGTACCTTTACTGCTCCTGGGATTTCAAGAAAGGCTGGTGGGATCTGGTGTATTATGAACATGTTGGCTGCAGAAGGGTAGATTTGAGTAAAAGCCCAAAGTAAAGAGCATACGTATGGAACTCCCATAGCCAGTGAGTCTGTGAAGGAGGAGGCTGAGCTGCTGTAACAAAGAGACCAAGAAGATTGAGCCCAGGAAGATTGACATTTATTTCCATCTTGTGTAATACCCCCAAGTCCTGGGGCTGGTTCTGCTGAGCTGGTAAGAGTGCTGAGAATTACAGCATGGTCCTATGGGCCCAGTGTGTGACTCCATCATCTCCTATGGTGCTGTCTTTGGCTTTGGTCTGTAGCCAGAGACAGGTCATGAAATATGACAGAAGGCCAGAGGAGAGAGAAAGACAGAAACAGAAAGGAGAATTTTCTCTCTTGCGCACGATCCTTGATGACACCTATGTACCAAGCCATACTTGGCCACAAGAAAGGCAGGCATTGTAGACTTTAATTGTACAGTTATACACCAGGGAAGGTGAGGAGAATGGATCAGGGAAGGAAGTTTATGTATACTAAATGGGGAATTCAAATTCAAATTCCAAAGGAATCAATCACTCTTCAGAAGAGGACCAATACATTTTAAAATAATCTCCGTAAATTGCACAAGATTTCTTCAAGCCTTTCACTGTTCAGATTTTTCATGTAGGAATCCTGAAACTTCTGAGGTGAGGTGCCTCAGGTAAGGTCCTTGGAAAGCAGAGGTGAGTATTTCTCTCTTCAGGAATTCATGAGGGGCCTCTGAAGAAATTCAGGGTGTGGTTGAAAGTGCCATACATGTGGCATGTGGCAGAGAGCCTAACACCAGACAGACTGATGTTACCTCAACTCTCCTTGTAAGTTGGTGCTTGATATGCCAAAAGCTCATGAAAACAGGAAAAATATGGCCTTGAACCACCTTATAAATATGTGTTTATACCCACAGACAATTGGCACTCTTAGCCTTTTACCAGAAACCCGGTCATTTTCCAGAACACTAATGAGTTGCAGGGACCTGAGGCTCCCCAAAATGCTGGAAATGAGTGACACCTGAGAGCTCAACCATGAAGAAGACATGTTACCGAACTTTTAAATTATTATTTATCACTTATTTATTTATTACTAAATTCACTTATAACAAACACCAACAATTTCTTAACTATTAATCCTATAAATTCCTACAACCCCTTTAACCTATCCACTAAACCTATTGATAATTATAACAACCACTTTCATAACCTTTTAGAATGATACAGTCTCTGGGGCAGGTCCTCAGTCGTCAGGAACACAGTCTTTGTTGTAGATTCTTTAATGCACTTAGCAGTCCTTTTTCTGGATCTCTCAGATGCAGGTTCGTCAGGGTTTGTTGGTTATTGCAGTCTCACCTTAAGTAAGGCTTCATGCTTTCTGTGGGAGACCCCAGCCGTCTGCAGGCCAACTTACTTCTTTTGAATCAGGAACTCAGCTGCTCTGCCTCAGTCCTTAAAGCCAGGCACAGTTTCCTTTAGGCCACTGTTTGGACAGATCAAACCCCTCTAGGCAAAAGCTGAGCCACAGGGTCCAGTCCTTGGCTTTTTGGTGTCTTGCTCAGGCTTTCTTTGTTCACCGGCTTCTTTCTGCTTCAGGGAGAGAGCTGGCCATCAATGGCCAGCCCTTTTTTCAGCAGGACTCTTGGAGCTCTCTAGCATCAGGGGCCTCTTCTCTTCTTTTGGGCTCCACGCACTGTCCTCAAATAGGAGGAACTCTGTTTCAGCTTAATTTGGGCTCCGCCCACTTAGCAGCTGAAAACAATGTCAGGCCAGATACTTTGTTTCTTCAAGTCTATTGAGTCTTTCCTGTTTTTGCTGACTTCAAACTTGTTTTTCAGTCTATTGAGTCTTTCCTGTTTTTGCTGACTTCATGCTGATAATGCTCTTCAGGCCCCAAATTAAGAGACAGTATCAGAAACTCCTATATATTTCCTAAATCTAATTTATCTAACCCCTACATATCCCCCTTCTAGTAAAATAAAAAATAAATCTACATAATATCTACATATACAATGTAAATAAATTGTCTATGTACAATACATAAACTACTTTAAATTTTTATCAATATACATTAAAGCAAATGTTAAAAAACCTTAAACTTCTCACAATACATAGTTGTATTTACATCTTTTGACAAAAGACATTAAAGCAAATGAAACATTTTAAATTCTTATCAATAAACTTACTTTCTATTACATACAAAACATTTTTAAACTTGCATCAATAAACAGAATCTTAAATTTCTACCAATATAACAAAATAATCTTAAGCTTTTAATAATAAAAGAGACAAAAAAATAGAATGAGGGAAAGAAGAAAATCCTCAAATCCAATTCACAACACATAACATATATCCATTCATTCCAGATGACAACAAACAATCACAACACATAACATAACAAAAAACTTCCAACCCATCTTTTGGGAATGGAGTGTAAATATTTTCGGGCACCCTTCAAAAATTGAGATATTGGCCAATTCTCAGGAAAGTTACCTATAGCTTTTATTGTCCAGTCTCTGTAAGATCGATCATTTTTTGGACTAGCGCTTTTAAAAATGATTTGCATGCAAAGTTTTTAAGAAAACAGTGATTGAAGCAGTATGTTAGGTTGAATCTTCTGGCCCATTTGTCTTGTTGTTATTGTCATTCAGTCCTTGGCTCTGAAAATAAATTTTTGCTCTAAATTTGAGCAAATGGAAGGCATAGAACAACTTTGTAAGTCCATTTTAAGGCATAAACTCTGTCCATCCTGGATAAAAGATTGGAATATCATGAACACCATAAACTTAATAAAATATTCTTACCATGCGAAGACATTCATATTTCAGCTAATGGGAGGTTCTCCCTGGTCAGATCTAATCTTTATAAGTTTTGTTGGTAACCACATTTTTTCATTCCCTGTAGACACATAGGCATAACCACGTCCCCATCTTAAAACCATTGCAGGTTTCCACTCTAAAGTTAACATATCCTTATAA
>CAJQZJ010034255.1:145122-198644 GCA_907164525.1 Lophiomys imhausi
CACCAGTAGGGAGGTAGAGGCAATTAGATGTCTGTGAGTTTGTGGCCCACCTGGGGCTACACAGAAAAACCTTCTTTCCAAAAACCAAAAACCAAACCAAACCAAAAAAAAAAAAAAAAAACACACAAGAAGCCTGGCATGCCAGAGCACCCTGGACCATCTGTCCGTAGAGTCTCTGGCTACCACATGCAATTGATATGCAGAATGTCCCATGTGGTAGAGCCTGACATGGTTCTGGAAAGGTTCTCCAGGTTGGATCATAAATATCCCCCAAAGGCCCATATTTTGGAAGTCTGGTCCAGAGGGGAGTGTTCCTGGAGGACTATGTGACCTCTAGAAGTGGAGGCTGAGAGAGGTCTTAGCGTAAGGGGGTGTCACTGGAGACTGGGGAACCCCAGCCTTTCCTCTTTCTCTGTCTCCCTAGGCACGAAGTGGACACTTTGCTGTATCACAGGAGCCACAGGTGGCCTTTTCTCTTTTGAAGCTGATCATTGTAGGTATTTGTTACAGAGCGGGAAAGCTGGCTGCCACCGAGGGGTGCTTCCATGCAGCAGCCATAGCCTCAGTGGCGAACCACCAGGGAGAGGGATTTGTCCTCATCAACCCAGGAGCAGAAACTCTGAGTTAACATGGACATGGATGCTGCCAATTAAATGTACACCAGGGGCTGAGGGCCCTTGACAACCAGTGTGCTGTGTTGCCTTCCTCCTCCTCCCAGGTAGATAAGGAAAGTTTCCGGACAGAAAAAAGGTGTGAGCAAGGCCATTTGTAAGCTGGCCACCTATGGGTTGGCTACCTGCAAGCTTGACATTAGAGTCTCTATGGAGGATTACTGGGCTGTCTGTGTATTTTCTAGAGAAATGTGATTCCATGGTACTCTTAGGGAAGTGAAAAGGCAGGTGCTGCATGTCTTACCCCACCTGTGTGTTGATCATCCCTCAGTGTGCCCTGAGCTCTAGTTCAGTCTGAAGGACCAGCCAGTTGCACCATGTTTCTAATGGGAGAACACTTACGCTTTCCCTTGGGCTCTGTGGGCGAGGCACCATTACTCATTCAAGTCTCCTCTTTTTCTTAGCAGCATGGGACCAGGGCCATCTCCACCCTGGAGAAGCCACTTCTCTCACTTGCTCATCACCTCCTTCCCAAGTCTGAAAGGAAGCTGTTCATCGTGAACAGGGGACACAAGAGCAGACTAGAGCCACTCTCCTGCTCCTGGCTTCTCGAGGTTCCCATAGGTGTGTACTGTCACTGGAAGCTTTCTATTGAGGAAAGTAGACTCACTCTGCAAGGACCTCCTGAGGCTGGCGAACCCTGATTTGTGATCTTGAGGCTCCCTCCCATATTGCCTGTAGATACAGGGGCTGGGTCCTAGTGACCATAGGGGCTGAGAAGGGCTAGGAAGGCTACCTCTGGGGTTAACAGCTAGCAAAAGTGATAGGGAGTGCACACACACACACACACACACACAAACACACACACACACACACACACACACACACACACACACACACACCTTGGCACAAACATTCAGTATATACAGGCAAGATGTGCCACACACACACAACATCTGGGTGTTCAGTGTAATGCCTGTGACCCACAATGTTTGCTACAACACACAGTACACATTCATGCAAAGCCTTCACACGCTAAGCCCACACACACACTGAGCTTCTGAGGGATCTCAGGCAGCATTTTCAAGAACCAGCCAGCAGGGGACAGCATTGCAAAGAATATCGTAACACCCACAGGTAAGAGGCAGGAAGGTTCAGCTACATCCACGATGACATTCAGGGCCTACTGGGTGCCAGGCACTGTGTCTGTTGGCTTCTAGTGATGAAAACAGCAGAAATAAGTCTGTTGTTTTTCAAGATTAAATTTCTGTCTGGGCAGAGTGGTGCAGGTCTGTAATGTCAGCACTCTGGGGGCCAAGGGAGGACAATCGAAATCTCTAAGGCAGCCTGGGCCACAGTTAGACCCTGCTTCAGAATGCCAATACTAAGGCTAGTAAGATGATTTAGTAAGTAAAGGTGCTGGCTGCCACACCTGATAAACTGAATTTGATCTCTGGGATCCAAAAAGTGGAAGAGGACCAAATCCTGCAAATTGTCCTATGGCCTTGCTGTGACTCACATAAGCACACATACAAAATAAATACAATATGGGATGAGAAAAAAAAAAGTTCAGAATCGAGACTAAAATACTCCAAGCGAGAGGAAGGAACAGATCACCCAGGGTTCTGTACGGTCACGTCCAGCTCTACCACGGTCCGGGGCTGTGATGCCCAGCTCTATCTAGCCCCTTTTTGTCACGTGATGTACCTCTGAGCAGTGTAGTCCATTAGAAACAGTGTGTGCTGCAAAGGGGAGACACACATGCTATGAAACCCTCTCGCAAAGCCATTCCATGGTGTAAAAGAAGGTGAAATTGATTTAGTAACAGACTTTAGCCCAGTGCATTGAAAACAGAATTTCCGGGGGCAGTATGAACACAGCAGCCAGTTCAAACCCCTTCGTCGTATGAAGTGGACCCGGGCGTGTCCGCTCACCCAGTGCATTTCCAGCCCAGGGTCCCAGAGAACAGTTGTCACCATCTTGGATGTTGCTGGCCCAGAGTTCCAAACCTAGAACCTTGCAGTCTGTTGGCCTCAACTCAAGGAACTGCTTAGAAATTACTTAAGTAGGGACTGGAGAGATGGCTGGGTGGGTGACGCGGTTGCTGGTGCCCTTGCTGTGCAAGTATGAGGACTTGAGTTCAAATCCTCAGGGCCCGTTAGAAGCTGAGCATGATGGCATATATTTGTCATCCTAGCACTCTGTGGCGAGATGCGACACCAATGCAGGAGGATCCCTGGATGCTTGAGGGCCGGCTAGCCTGGTACATGCAGCAGCAAATGAGATCCTGTCTCAAAAAAGGTGGCAGGTGAGGACTGACCCCTAAGGTGTCCTCTGACATCTATACATGCACCAAAACAAATACACACACAAACACACAGACTTGAAAATTTACTTCTTTTTGGAAGTAAAAACGAATCAAGAGTTCACAAAGTTAATCCCACTCTGATAGTTTAATGTTATCATCTGAACATCAAATCCAGTCAAGTCCCCTGTCCTTTCCCTTTTCAAATGTGTAACCCCCTTCTTCACACACACACACACACACACACACACACACACACACACACACACACGGTGAGGGAGATGGAGAGGGAGAAGAAGAGGGAGAGGGAGAGAGAATCTTCACTGGGTCTCTTTTAGTACTAAACACGAGGGTGGTGACATGAGCAGATCACAGAGCCTTTGCCGCTC
Source organism: Lophiomys imhausi (assembly GCA_907164525.1). NCBI lineage: Eukaryota > Metazoa > Chordata > Mammalia > Rodentia > Muridae > Lophiomys > Lophiomys imhausi. Next base: position 148,428 of record CAJQZJ010034255.1, read on the forward strand.
ACTGTTCCCAACACTTATGACACAGAAGCCTGGGATGGTCTGGGACTGAAGTGGCTTGGCTGTTGAGAGAGCATTGCGGGGTGGAGTAAACTACAGTGCTCTACAAAGCTAGCCCCTGCGACCTCACCTCCTGGAGCTCACCTCATAAGGGTCTACAGCACATCTGGGGCACACTCACCCAAACTGCAACAACTCTCTTGTCCTGTTTGGCATGATGGCTGCTAGCATTTGCCAGGACATGTGTCATGGCCCTGCCATACACTGTCAATCCACAGGCATCCTCTCTGCAGTGTCTCTATCATACAGTAAGCGAGTAAGGTCCCATTTGCTGCAGGCTGTATCTGGCTGTAAGGCACAGATATGCTTACAACAGGGGACACACTTCCCAAAGAAGGCTGGAGTCCAAGAACGGGCCCGTAAAAACATTTCTTCTGTTCTAGACTGTTGTGGCCAAGAGTCTAGTGGGATCCCACAAGGGTGGGATCCTTGGGCAGGCCTGGACTCTTGGAAGACAAACAGCTATACTAGCATGGCCACAAGTGCCTCGGGTCCCTGATCTTCCCTGGCACGAGCATACACTGCCCTCTACTGTTCATATGCAGCAGGCCACCTCCTCTGCGCTGAGTGCTCAAGGCGGTGGGGCCCCTCTCCCAAGCACTGACAACTCTGAAGAACTCTCCACTTCCCATCAGCCTCTCCTTCGTGAAAGAGCCTGGCTTCCGTGAAAACAGAACAGCCATTCACGTTCAGCACTTCTGCTCTACAGACCAGATGTTTCCTCTGGAGGTGGCTTTGTGGACCATTTCTCTGTATCTGTTATCTCTGAAACCAGGTGTCCTGTTTACTTATTGCCGACTTGTCACAAACTGCAGTCACTAGACAAGAGGGAGTTGAGGAAATGCCTTCACCAGATTGGCCTGTGGACAAACTATGGGGCATTTTATTGATTACTGACTGATGTGGGAGGGCCCAGCTCACTGTTGGTGGTGCTCCCCCTGGGCAGGTGGTCTTGGGTGTATGAGAAACCAGGATGGACAAGCCAGGGGGAATAAGCTAATAAACAGTGTTCTGTCATGGCTTCTACTTCAGTTCCTGCCTACGGGTTCCTGCTTTAAGTTCCTGTCCTGACTTCTCTCGATGGACTATGAGCCAAGATATGTGAACCAAATAAACCTTTCCTCCCCATGTTGCTTTTTGGTTCTGGTGCTTTATAGAACCTTAGCCGGAGACCCCAGGTATCCCAATGACTGTCTGTCTTAGTAACCCAGGGGTATTAGAGACCATCACCATCCCAGCAGGGCCTTGGGGCAGCAGGCATGCCTGTAAACACAACTCGGGTGACCATCAATAAGATGAAAGAACAAACTCAAAATGGTAAGTCTCTAAGTTTTCAACCCTGCCCCCAACTCCAGTGACATACCTCTTCCAGCAAGGCCACACCCCCTAAGCTTCCATAAACAGGGCCACCAACCAAGGAACAAACACTTGAAAGCCAGAGTCTATGGAGGTGTCTATCATTCAAACCACACACTATCTACACTTCTTGACATGTGGCTGAATTTTCAACTTGGTTTCCACAAACTCAAATGCATGTCCTGGTCTCCAACTTGTTAGAAACCAAACACTTTTTAAGGCTGGGTATAGTGCACTCATGTTACTGTGGCACTCAAGAGACGGAGACAGGCCCTCCTGAGTTTGAGGCTGGCCTAGTTACAAAAAAGACTCTGTCTCAAAGTGTGTGTGTGTGCCTGTGCCTATGTGTGTGCCTGTGTGTGTGTGTGTGTGTGTGTGTGTGTGTGTGTGTGTGTGTGTGTGCTTCAGAAGCAATCCATCAGATAGCAGCTTTGTCTTTCAAGTTGATGGCAACAGGAGAAACTCAGACCAGGTGCAAAGTGGTCAAGGTGTGATGAGCCCCACTGGGCCATACATATTTTATTTCTTTAGGTGACACTCCTTCAGTGTGTGACACAGGACCCTTGCAACAAGCAATGGCTGCTCTGCCATCTGAACGGTTGCTTGATTAAGAAGTAAATGAAGCCACCGAGGTATCTTTTGGAAGCATGCAAACTCAATCATGACGGTCACTGCACAGAAAATGAAACATTCTACAGAGTTCATGGTATGTCCCTGCATGCATGGGATGGAGCTGAGACAGATACGATATGGGTGTAATTATGGCTGTCCAGAAATCCTCAGGGAAAAACATCTTTGCAGAAGAGAGTCACTTTAAAACTCTGGTGTGAGCTATGCTGCCCAAGTTCATCCATCTAAGCTCATACACAAAGGGCCTCTCCCAAAGACAGAGGTCTAAGCAGATGTCACTATTCACCAGCTTCTCGCTGTTCTCCTCAGTTTAAGACTAAAAGGGTGGATGTCCAGTTGAAATGATTCAACCATCAACATGTATGTTCTTCAGGGCAACTAGGGAGGTGGCTGGGTGGCTAAGCACTTACTTAGCATAGGGCTCAGGCTCCTAGATGTGAAGGAGAGAGCAGGTACCAGGCCATGAGGTGCTGCTATGACCTTGCTCCTACTATGATCTTGCTCCTATATTTCACTTCTCAACAGCAGTGATGAGCTTTCCTTTTGTTTTCTAACTTTCTCGGATTCAAGGTCAAACATCATAAATACAGTTTCTACTTCTGCAAAAGTAGCGGCTCCACACAGAAGTTTAAAAGACAGAGAATTCCTCTGGTCTCTGTCTCCATCGAGTAGACCGTTTGTCATTTAAAAGCCCCGTCATCATCTAACAGCCACATTGCTTCTGGAGGCCTGGAGCTTGGAGATCTAAATGAAGCAACACTCAAGATGCTGGCTGGTTACCTGAAGGTCTGTGTAGGGCTGAAGACCCCTGCATGGTGTAGGCTGGGAAGTCCACGGGACTCTGTGAGCTTTTGTGACATAGCAGCTGGCCTCTCTCAGCTTGAAGTTTTGAAATAAGCAAGATGGCAGCCAGCTTTTTTTTTTTTAAATCATGATCTGCTTTTAGAATTCACGCCCCATCATTTCATGTCTTGCTTGTCATTTGCAAAGTTTGACCTTGTTCACTATTCACAGTAACCAGGTCATAGAATCAGCTTTATTAGTGGATACATTGGTAAAATGAGGTATACATACACAATGGAGTACTGTTCAGTCATAAAGAATAAGCCACATCCTTTAAAGCAAGGTGTATGGGATTTCATTATATACATGTGGCTTATTTCAAAAGATGAATAGATATCACAGGCTTTCTTTTACATGCCTAAAAAACAAACAACAACAAAAAAGACCCGGGAGGCCAGGTGTGGTAGTGCATGCCTTTAATGCCAACATTCTGGAGGCAGAGGTGGGGAGATCTCTGTTTGGGGCTTACCTGGTCTAAGTATTAAGTTCCATGCCAGCCAAGGCTACACAGTGAGACTCAGCTTCCAAAAACAAAACGAACAAACAAACAAAAAGACTCAGAGATGGAAAAGGGGAGGTTAGAGAAGTGGAGAGGAAAGCAATAAAGGGAAGGGCGGATAAGCAGATACTGGGGGCTGAGCTTGGTGGTGCACACCTGCAATCCCAGCTTAGGAGACTGAAGCAGAAGATTGCAAGTTCAAGGACAGCATGGCCTAAATAGATTTTTTTTTTGTCTTGACTCCCTCACCTCCTAAAAACCCTGGAAATATTCTAATATCAAAGACTTTAATAGACTTAAGGAGTTTCAGCAAAGTCATGTAAAGTAAAGGTAGGTTTTGTCTCTAACTGGATTAAATGGCATCACTCCATAGTGAAATAACCATAAGTCACTGGTATAGGAGCAGGGACTCCTGCTGACACAGAGGAGTGTCGGAGAGGAAAAGGGTCTGGGCCATCAGGGAGTGGATGGGTTAAGGGGCTGTGCTAGCACTACTAGTTTTCTCCAAGTCTGGGTCCGTTCTCTGGTCAATCTTTCCAAGCCCCATGTGACTAATAGCCTGTGTTGGCGTCCGACAGTCTCTGGAGCCTGCAGTGGCAGCTGCCCAGAGCTGACCCTTACACCTATGGATGTTTCCTGGCCCCAGTGAGACACTACCGAAAGTGCCCTTATCTCTTCTAGGTCCCTTCAAAAGGTGAGAAAAATAAGCTCCATCTTGTTTAAGACATTGTTGAATCCAGTATTGGCACGGCTGCACCTATCCTTACAAACATGCAGTGCTGTAGGAATTGTTCCTTTGTATTTTCTAATAGGGTTCCTCCTCTTATCTTCTTAGGCTGTAGGAAACTAAGATGACCAGCACGGACTTGGTTACGGAAACAAACGTGGATCCTTGCTTGGGTGCTAGCTGTGTGCCACGAGCAGTTACTCAGCATCTCTGAGTCCACGTGGTGCCCATTAGACTAGTCAAAACAGATGATATACATGGTACAAACAAGGAGTTGATAGTGTTTGTTCCCTTGCCTTCCCCTTGTCTTCATGTTGTGTGTTTGATTTTAAGTGTCCAAAACAAGTGCTAGGTAAGTAAAGGCACATGATCTCTGAAGAAACTGAACCTGCTACCTTAAGCTTGGAATATTCCACAAGGGCTGAGGTGTGTAGTAGAAACACTACCGGCCAAGGCCATGGGAAGTAGGGGACAGAGAGAATGAAGAAAAGAAACAGCAAAGTGCCTGGGCTATCTCACTGAAACCAGACCATGGGCTACTGGACCCACGGACCAACACTGTTCCTTATGGAATGCTATCTCCAGAGCCCTGTCAACGAAACATTTATAGCCTGTAGACTACTGGCTGAACACCCAGAAGAGGCCACACATGGGGTTGAAGGCAGCCTGACTTAGCAGGTCCCATAGGAGCCCCTGTGCACCTAAGAGCATGCGAAGACCTCACGCTCTGCACTCCAGGAGAGGCCATTTAGGAAGGTTGCTGATCACTGTGCTGTGCCCTGCAGTCGGGTTTGTAAACATCCCCATGCCCCATCCTAGTTGAAGAGAAGCACGTGGGCAGAATCAGTATCACCGGCCCTGAGTGGATGCAGTCACAGTGAGGGAAGGGAAGTGGGGAAAGGACCACCCAGGTTGAGGGAACAACAACAGGGTTCCAATCCTCAGGAGGCCCCGATTCAGAGCCACATAGCCATAACTTCCAACTGTCTTACTCTCAGCCTCTCTGACAGGGCAAGGATCCATGTGAATTCCAGGCTTGCCAAAAACTAGTCACCCAGTCTCAGAGCTGGAAAGAACCATAGAAAGTTCAATCCCCTTCTTCCATTCCAGGGTGAGTGGCCAAGTTCAAGGCCTGCACATTGTCCTCTGACTTCCACAGAGCCAGGCCTTGGGTGGGACTGCCAGTCCCCAGGAAGTTGTGTTTGATTTCACAGTGTTGCTTTGGTGAAGGGATTTTTCATTGGTACCCTAAGCTAGAATTAAATTATCAACCAAGTCGGGGAAAAGTCCTTACTTTGACACTGACATCTTAATGTGAATTGAAATTTTGGATGTCCGCCAAGGGCCGGAACAATCATGCTCAAGCCACACACACAGACACAGACACACAGACATTAAGGCAGAGAGGAGAGCAGCCTGCAAGAGCCAATGGGAGAGGCGTAAGTTCCAGCTGGAAGGAAGGATGCGTTTCTTTTTAAAGTTGTTACATTTCATGCTTGTGTGTGTGTGTGTGTGTGTTTACATGTGTTTGTGTGTATGTCCCCCACAGCACATGTGTGGAAGCCAGAGGACAATTGGCAGGAGTCAGTTCTGTCCTTCTGCCATATTGGTCACAGAAATTGAAGTCAGGTCAGCAGGTTCATTGGCACTCTTACCACAGAGTCATATCATTGGCCCCCCAGGTTTTTAAAATTTAGGAACAGCAGCTCAGTCTATTGGTCTAAGTAGCAGCAACAGGAAGCCAAGAGCGTGAGAGGACATGGAGTCTCTATCTGCTTGCAGAACACTCATGCTAGTGAAAAACGAGGGCCCTGATTTAAAGCCTGCGAGCTGCCCTATCAGGACTTTCTCCGTAACCCTCAGGCTTGGCTACATTCTCCATGCCTTGGACACCCATTCATGCCTGGAATGCTTCTACATGACATGCATCTATCCTAGCAGGAGAGGTAGATAAGACAGAACTGATGAGGGGCCCATGGGTGACTAGAAATCTGTACCAGTCCTTGGAATGGAACTGCAGGTCACTGCACCCATGAGTCTGTGGAGGAAGCCACACTCAGGACCTTCAACAGCCTTCGGCTCTGCTGGAGAGTGGAGGTGCTGCACCATCTGCCCCCCTGAAGCACCCACACCCTGACCCATGGCACCTGGCCTTCAGGCAGCTCCCCAGCGCATATAATGGTAAGCAAACGGAGTCTTGCAAAACAGTTATCTGCAGCACGGGTTAAGAGCAGGTTAACTAGCCTGAGACAGCAGAGGGGGCTCCACTCTGGAGGAGAGTGCTCCCTGGAGACCTGCGTCCTCCATCCCACCTGCTACCCTGCTGTGCTCTGCCTGTCTTTACCGCCCATTCCTCAAGAGTCTTCTTGACTGTCCCCGTCTAGAGGTGACCGCAGAGCAGTCTCCAGAACCCTTTCCATTTGCCTTAAGTGCTAAGGAAGCTGGACAAAAGAATGAACAGACACAAGGTCCTTGTGGGTCCCAGGGCCTTATCCTTACCAAGTTGTATGATTTGGGCACGCTCAGTTTGCCTGACAGGCCTCAGCAGGGGCTAGAGTGGCGGCTGACCCAGAGGATCAGTACTTCTTTCGTTTTTACCATCAGGATAGATGTCGCAGTTCTTCCTAATGCTGACATGTGGTTTTCAATGCTGAGTCCTGCTTCTTACCTTGAACTTGCCTTGGTCTCCATCTTGCTCAACTGTCACACTTGTGGGCTCTGACATGAGGTCACAAGAAGGTCGCCGGCAGGAAGGTGGACAGGGAAGCGGCTGCAGCAGCAGGGGGATCCCTGTGGTGGAAGGCTTGCCAACAATGCTGTAGACTGTGAAGTCTGCGGCCCACAAGCCCTCTCTGGCCTCTGTTACATTAATAATTCCAGTTGAGACAGAAGCGCTCGAAGTCAAGGCCACCAACAGGCAGGCCTCTAGGCGGCCTCCCACAACGCTGCTGAAGCCCGGACTCTTCTAGTGAGCAGGCAGTCAGACCACAGGGACTTCTCAAGGGGCTGCGGTCTGAATTTATGGGCCTGAGCCCACCATTCTTCTTTTTAACAAAACACACGGGCTGGGGACCAGTCTCTGTATGGTGGAGTTTGATCATTTCCCTCTTCTTCCAGTTGAGGGTCACAGAGTGGACCAACCCATGTTCTGGGACAAGGACCTCCCACCATTCAGGCTCCTCAAAGGCCATTTGGAATGTGTCTCTTAGATCCTCTCCTGAACCACAACTCTCCTCCTGCATGAAGGTGTTCAGAGGTGCCATCAGAAAGAAACCGAATCACAGGCTGCAGCAGTTTTAACACTGCTCCCTCCCTCACCCCAACTTCAGCAGACGGTGCTCTCCAACACTGATAACTGTTCACAAAATGTCTGCTGCCCTTGTGACTTTGGAGGAGTCGTCGACAATGGTCTATTTTCTAGACATTTCAAATGAACAATGAACTCAAAGGGGCAGACACACTCTGGGAGCCACAGGGTGACATATGTCTTTGTGGCTGTCGATCCTTCCATGGGTTCCAACTCAGTGAGAACCTAAATCCACTGTCCCAGTAAGGATGCCACAATACCAAAGAGGTGATGCACATTTAGGGTCTTTATTGATAAAGGAAGTATTTATAATTATGGAAGTATTTCTGACGGTCCCTTCCAGGGGCCAGTGCATCTTTACAGAGTGCCTGGGGTTTACAGAAACACAACTGAATATGGTAACAGATACCTCATCTTCAGTCCTTCAGGAAATTTCCCTCAAAGAGGCCAGAGACAACCATTTCCCCCTCACTTCTGCAAATTCCAGAAACAACACAGGCACAATTCCTCCTATAATTTTTAGTTCAAACGGCCAAAACTAGGACTTTTAATTTTATAAGCTCCAAATTATTGACTACCAACATATACAATGAGAAAAAGAATTACAAACACAGAATATGGAAAAAACTCTTTTCAGCCATAGTCATGGGCACATATGAAATTAATGTAAGGAATAATGTTAGTATTGACCTCACGGCCTCAGAAAAGTGACTTTTGGTCAGAAATACATTACCTAGGACTATGAAAAGTTAAAGGTCAAAATTTCAAGTTACTAAGTTTAATGTTACCACTTCCTTCCAAAAGATTTGCTTATGGGCTTGAATTCGGAAAAATTAAGGTTAAAGTATAAATATTCACTATTTTGACTGACTAGCTGCAGGGAAGTGATGCGATTTCAAACACGACAAAATGGAAGAGCATCCCATTAAAGACTGAGACACATAAGGCACGGCAGCTTTCCTTCAGGATCCTTCTCTTTCTCTTAAAAAGTCTTTAGATGGTATCAGGTTATTTGGCAGGAAGTCAGCACAGTGTTAGTGTGCCCATGGGTACACAGGCATGTGCTGGGGTCTTCATGCATATGTGTATCCACACAGCCTCTTACACTTTTTAATGAGGGAAATAGAGGCCCACAGAGACCAGTAGGTAGTTTAACCTTTGCTTAGCCCTAGTAGATGATTCAACCACCTTTGCAGACTACCAGCCTGCTCGCCCACTGCCCCAGGGAGACATACAGCCCACACCCCCTTCCCATGAGAGCCAAGCTCTGGATGGGAACGACCCTGAGGAGCATGTGCAAACAGACGCAGACTGCAGAAGTGTGCATGTGGCACGGGGCAGCAAGGCGGCTTGGGCTCTGTTTTGTGTAGCCCAGAGCATGTGAGGTTCTTGGGAAATAAAGTAATATGGTGTAGATAAGAGACACTGTAGATAAGTCCTGTTTGTGAGCTGAAAGCCAGAGGACTGACCAGCCATAGGCTCACACTGCACAACTTGTCATATCTGAAAATTGATTAATTAAGTCTAAAAAAATTAATAAAGAGAGAGGGAAAAAGAAAAGAAGAAAGGTGGTAGGAGGGGAAGGAAGGGGAAAAACCCTTTGGAAAATGTTAGCTAGCAAGGACACCTTCCTCAGAGAGAGGAGTGAAATGCCACTAAACGCGTGGACTCTGAAGGCAAACTTTCCACTTCCACCATGGCGTATGCACACTCAGAATACCGCCTCTGTACTGTTCCCAAGCACTTTTTAGAGTATGCAAGATTAATTCGTCAGGATCATTCAGGACAAAAATATATTTTTTTTTTGTAAAAGAACAAGGTGGTGGGCAGGAGTTTCTTCTTGGGGCAGATTCCCACAGAAACACACAGACAAAACTGTGGAGTTTTGGCAATTCTAGTTGACATGCTACAAAATGACCACATTGTTGGTCGGGTTTGAGAGGAGTATCTTCAAATGTAACCTCACAGCTCCATCTGTGGAGACTCTTTATGAGAGCTAGTGACCTTGTGATTGGTCTTCACACTGTGGGACAGTAAAGGGAGCAGAGCTGGAGCTGGAGCAGGGACGAAGGCCTTCAAGCCAAGGTGGGCCCTCGAGGGCCCCTCCCACACGCAGGGATAGACTCTTAAATAAAATAGCACTTCCTTAAAAATCTGCCACCTAAGAACTGTTTATACATCATAGAAAAATAGCAATCTTATAAAAAGAAATATAGTTACTTTGTTAACATAGTCTACTTTAAACCAGCAATTATTTTTCATATAAAGTATATCTAAACACTCACACAGAAAGTAAAACCTAGGGAAGACAGTTGAGTGCAAAGCAGAGCGTAGCAGGTTTGCTTCAATACCAAGTAAATCAGCTCTCAGGTAAGTTTCATGAGAGTGGGACCCCTCAGGAACACGAGGAGGAAGCTACTGCGAGTCTCACAGCAGTTACTCACAAGTTACTCCAAGCTGCCAAAGGCTGAGCAATACAAATGGGTCACACACACTCACTCACATTCCCCTTAAAGTGTAAGTGTGCAGACCCCTCGGACACACTCCTAAACACGAGCATGGGCTGCGGAGCCGTGGCAGAGAATGGATGTGTCAGGGTCCAATCAAAGTCACCCATTGCATCTTCCATACCTGACTTTTCACATCAAACCCGCTCAGCACCAAGCTATGGGCCAGCTTGGTGGGCCTACTCCACCAGGAAGGGGAACTGATGTGAAGACTCTTTTCTAAATGTAGGAATTACATATCCATGCTATAGACAGAGGGTGTCTGCAGACTGCTGCTTTATCTCCGTACAATTCTGTAAGAACGGCAGGCAATGGAGAGATAGGGACACTGAGACCCCAACAGTTTCCAGCTATAGCCTGGGCAAGGCAAGTGGTCAGCAGAGAACACTCTGCTAGCTGGGGGGTGGAGACTTCGTCAGCACCCTCACACCCTCTCCACTCGGCTGGGATCATATGACTCTGTAAACGAGAAGGACAGGACATCAGTGGGACATTCATCTGCTGTGTTTTATGTTTAATCTACAGGCTACAAGTAAATTAGAGAACAAAACTCACATGTATAGAAAATTGATTTTAGACACTTCAGCAAACGTATTTCTCAAGGGAGTAAGAAACTATAGCTGAAATGTTTTCAAGGAGTGTGCATGACCATCACCAAATACAGACAGTGAAAGCTAAGTTATTCAGTATATTAATGGTCCTTCCTGATGCTCATAGTACAATATAAATAATAATAAACTCACTGACCCTTAACCAGCAGCAATGTCTTGGTTTAATGTTGATTTTGTTGCTGTTGTTTTCTTTGTGTGTGTGTGCATGGATATATGTGTGTGTGTGTGTGTGTGTGTGTGTGTGTGTGCATGTGCATGCATGAAAGTGTATGCAGAAGCCAGAGGTTGGTATTGGATAACTTCCTCAATTGGTTTAACTTTGTTTTTATTTTTTTTCCCTGTGTGACCACCTTATTTTTTGAGGTAAGATCTCTGGCTGAACCTGGAGCTCACTGATTTGTTTGATCCGGCTGACCAATGTTCTCCAGAAATCTACAGTCTTGGTTGCCTTAGCACTGAGATTATAGGCACAGGTGGCTTTTGGGTTGTAGAGATTTGAACTCAGTACTTTGCACTCCTACTCCTCCCTTCAATCTATTGAAAGTATCTTTATGAACCAATTCCTCCCTTCAAGGCTTGGGGAACCTGAAATCTCAAATGCATGGCCAGCAAGAAGAGGTTTCCTGACTCCAGTTGCCACCAGCCAACAGGAAGGATCAGGACTGGTTGCTTCAACTGAGCTCAGAAGACCTGGATTTCCCCAATGGAACACCACCTGAAGGGACAATAATCTCAAACTGCCACTGGTACAGGAAATGCGTTCTGCTGAGCTCTGGAAGCTGAGGCTCACCTGTGTGCCTCCTGTCGTCAGAATTCCCTGCCTTAGCATCCCTAAATTTTTAAGAAAAAAGAGTTGACAAATCTGTAAGAGTACAAGATAGTCACTAAAACGTAGAGATCCCCTCCCAAATATAAACAAAAAATAGCTATTTTAAAATCCAGTAATGTCCTTCCAATCCTACTGGGAGAGGAAATCAGGATGTGTGCACATCTATGCTCACTGTACTGCTGTTGTTTATGTCAAAAGCTGGGGCAATGCAAGTGTCTGCCCACAGATGAATGAGAAAAGGAAATGTCAGTCTATACACAAAAACACACACAGGGAACCATTATTCAGCCTCAAAAGGACGCATTCCTGTCATGCACAACGACACATCTGTGTCATTGTAATAAACCTAGGTAGGGGACACTGCTAAGAGAGCACAGCACTATGTGATGTCACTTACAGGTGGAGTTTTTTAAGGTTCTACCTGTAGTAACAGAGAATAGGATGGCGGCTTCTAGAAGCTGGGGTTGAGGAAGGGAGAGGACAGTGGGAGGGCATGAAGCTGCAGCTGGTTAGCACACCAGGGTGGATGTAGTGAAAGATGTGCATGTACACTTGAACTCTGCCCAGAGACTAGTAGCTGATGGATACGCTAATTAGCTTGATTATCATACATAGCACACAGTATATGTGCATCTTAAAGATAATACCATCTTACTCACTTACTGTCAATACCTCAGTGAGGACGGGTATGTGTGTGTGTGTATGTATGTGAATGTGTGTGTATGTATGTGTATGTGTGTATGCATGTATGTGTGTGTGAACAGTGAGGCTTACCATAGCCTAGAAGATGACTTTTAAAAATCAGGATGGTACAATTTTATAGAAAAACAATTCAGTTAGAAAACAGAGCTCTGAAATGCACCTGGAAAGCGGTGCCCTATGAAGGACCACCACCCCATGTCCTGCAGCCTGAGGGTTACCATGTACTTTTCCACCTGAGCGGCACATACGTGGGTACTAGGCTCGGTGATGGTGAAAACTAAGACTGTGTAGAAAGTTGTGCACGTGAAGCAGGAACAGGGCTGGCACTTAGGGGAGCTGCCTGACCTGCTCCCATGGTAGACCTCCCCAGGGCCACCTGGCTAAAGAAAGTAGAGTTCCCATGACTTACACCTCTTGACACTGCCCTTAGCAGTGCCCACATGACCACACAAGAAGACAGTTACAGCTCAGGGCTATATTTGGGGCTAGTCTAGGTCCAACAAAAAGAGTGTGAGCCATGTAATGTTATTTAAAAATTTTCTGGTAACTACGTTAAAACAAATTAAAAAGAAACAGGTGAAATTATTTTTAATAATATACTTTACTTCATCAAATACATCCAAAATATATTCTACTGAACATGTTCAGAATATTATCACTTCAACATGTAACATTTAAATGTAAAATTATTAAGCTATCTCGGATTTTTCTATATTGAGACTTCAAAATGTGGGTGTGTGTTTTATACCTGGATGTCTGCCACTTCAGTGTCAGGGGCTCTGATGCCCTCTTCTGGCCTCTATAGGTACTGCAGACATGAAGTACACAAAACATACATGCAGAGAAAACACCCACACACATAAAATAAAAATAAATGAATCTAGATGTGTTGGGAAGTGGAAAGGACCTGGGACGAGTTAGGGGAGGGGAGAATAATCAGAACATATTGTATGGAAAATATCTATTTCCAAAAAATATCATAAAGGGAAAAAAGCCTGGGTGTGGTGGCACATGCCTTTAATCCCAGTACACAGAAGGCAGAGGAAGGTGGATCTCCATGAATCTAAGGCTAGCCTGGACCACATAGAGAGAGACATCATCTCAAAAAAAAAAAGTTAGCAAAGAGTGGTCAACAGGGTCACTTGGATGGATGTCTACACTGCTGAGTGAGAACAAGAATAGAAATGCTCTGTCTCCAGCATGAGCTGCAGAGCAGCCACAGCCAGGCTGGAGAGCTCTGTCCCTCCCATGCAGCCACTCAGAGACTCGAGACATTCTCCATATGAATAATTGTATGTAGCTGTTTGCTTAGCTGATTCCAGCAATGACAGAATCATTCAAAATACTGACAAGACCTTGTTTCTTAATTGAGGAAGCTTCTGGGTAATTTTTTGAAAATGAGCTTTCTTTTTTTTTTTCTTTCTTTTTTTTTAAATGCATTCATTATTCTCATGTGCACTGTGGACTGGTCTCTCTCCTATGACCTTTACCTGGGTCTCAGAGATGGGAGTCAGTCATCAAGTTTGCACAGCAAGTGCCCTGACTTGTTGGCCACTTGTCAGACATTTTTTTTAAAGGTGACATCTTGCTATGTAGCCCTGGTTGGCCTTCAAGCCCTTCCTTCGTCAACCTCCTAAATGCTAGGACTGCAAGAGTGTGCCACCATGCCTGCACAAAGGATCATTCTATGAAACCACTGCCCTCACTGGGTTTTGGATACCCACCAACTAGCCACACTGTTGATGATTGCATGACTCCAAACTAACACCAAACACCCTCCCTCTGCCCAACTCCTCACCTGCACACCACGAGTCCTGGTCTGACATCTTCATCCTTGGCACTTCACGGTGCCTGTTTTCTTCTTGAGAGACAGAGGGCAGATGCTCGGTTTGCCAGGCCTGATCTCTATCACCCAGGGACATAAGGCCTCCTGACAGCCAGGACTGACTCTTGTTATCCTTTAGGTGGTCGGGCTCCTCCATGGAGTCTGCACTCTTGGAGTTCAGACACCTCATCCGAGACAAGGAGTTTATCTCCCTCATTCGTACCAAGCGACGGGAGTCTGCCCTTTTTGGGGGTGATACTAGTTTTTCCTGTAAACTCTCGATCACTTTGGAAGGGCTTCTGAGCCTCTTTTCAGATCCCACTGTACTCATGGTCTTTTCCATGCAATGGATGAGAGTGGACTTGAAGGGTGGCTTTGCCTCCTTATCTTTTTTCTCAGGCTCAGGACTGATGGCCTGGCTTGCAGGGAACCCATCCTCATCTGGGCATACAGAAGCCTGGGGCCCCCTTTCTCCGACAAAGAGGGGACTCTCAGTCCAACCGCACTTTCTCCTGCCATAGAAAGCATCAGTGGCCGCTGTGAGGCCCCCTGATGGTGGCTTCCTGGATGACTCTGGGCTGCAGGTGCTTGCATCAAGTTCAGGGAGCTGGCTCTGTCCTCTTCTCCTGGCTCCTGGCAGGAGGGACTCCATGGCCACCTCAATGCCCAGGATCCTCTCTGCCCTTTCCTGCAGAGATTCACTTGGAAGGACTTCCGTGACGTTCTCCAAACCCAGAGGCTCTGATTTATAGGCACTCTGCTCTTGTCCCAGTCTGAGCCCCAAAGGCTGCAAGTCTGGGGTCGAGAGGCCTCGGTATTTGTCAGTAAGGGGCCGTAGGCCCTCTGTGTCCCTTTCCTCACCACTGTCCACCCTTGGAGAGGTCTCTCTGCCCAGCCGCACAGACCCTAAAGCATCACTGACTTTGGTGAGTTCGTGACCTCCTCTTGGTTCTGTCAGATAGAGCACAGAGGCTGCTCTTGTGTCAATGGGAGTCCTGGTCAGAGGACTTAGGCTAATGTCTCGCTCACATATTCCATTCAGAACTTCCTGGCTTTGGTGCTCTGCAGTCAGGTTTCTGTCTGCTAGCTGGGCCTGAACACCTATGCTGTCTTCCTCCCCTGACTGGCCCAGGGAGTGAGGATGGGGACATGGGTGGCCAGGCTTTCGTTCCTCACTCCAGTTCTCCGACACATTCAGTCTTCCTTCCTGGGACCCAGACTCCTCTGGTACTAGGGCTGCAGGCTGCTGCTCTGCTCTTGTGTCCTGGCTGGTCTCCTGCCAGCCCCAGGTCTTGGCTCTGGAGTCAGCACAGTCCTGTGGCTGTTCTGCCTCCCTGTCCTCCTCATTACTTCCCCCATCACTAGTACTATGGCTTTCTTCCTCTTCCTGAAGCTCCTTGTTAAAACTTTCTAACTGACTTATCAGATCCCAGGGCCGTCGGCTAACTGGTTTCAAGAGAAACTGACCGAAGAGTTGTGTGCTGTTGCATTGGCCTGTGGTAGGCTCCCCCTTCACCACCTCTGGCTTGGGGACAGGGCTGGCATGAGGGGGCTGACCAGAGTCCTCTTTGGGCATGACCACAGCCTGGCTTATGGCTGAGGAAGTCCTTGAGAAAGCACTGTTTTGAGATGGGCTGAGGGACATTTGCCCTCGGAGGTGAGGTATGTTGTTGGGCTTCTTATTTTGGACATCAGATGGTAAGGCAGCATGCGGGTGTACTTCAGAGGCAGTGGCTTCTGGGCATGTTGGGGTCAGTGCTGCATTGCTGGACTCCCCTAGCTTTGTGGCAGGGAGGAGCTGTGAGCTTTTGGAGTCCTCAGGGAAACTGGTTTGGGTCTGCTGATCTCTGTACTGGTGACCTGGCCATGAGCGGGAAGCCTGGAGCTTGGTGAGGTGAAGGATTCTGAGGTCCTTGGTTTGGTCATATTCGGGTTCCCCAAGACCTTGCCCTGGGGATGTTCTTTTCCAAGCCATGCTTCCCATGAGGGCTTGCAGCTCCAGGTCAGTGGAAGACATACTCAGCAGACTTTGCTCCTCCAGGGCTGTACCCTGACACGGCCCATGCATTTCATCAGCTCCCAGTTTCAAGTCATTGTTGTTCGTATCTGTATCTGCCAAAAGTGACTCGGATGTAACTGGGACAGAAACCAAACAAAATATGGTTGCATTACTTTTCTTCTTTGAACTTTTCTTACTCTGAGTTCCAGTTTCAAACATTCTAAGCTTAGGGTAGGTTTTGCAGGTACCCTCACACTGTGGCTGTGGGGAAGAGGCATGGTTTTCTGCCTTTCTGTCTCTCCCATCGATCACTAATCCTCTCACGACATGTGGCTCTGCTTGGGCAGGGAAGCTTCCATGTTCAATGTCCATGGGGAGGTGGCCCCGCAGCCACTGAGGACTGGAATGGACTGAGCCCTGCCCGTTGACTGGTGGGGGTGTTGGGCCTTGTGGTGCTAAAAGGGCATCATCGTACTGTCTACTCCCAAGAGCTGGTTCCTGGGCACTGATGAGACCAGAGTTATAGGATCTGTCATTAAGCATTGCCTCTTCATAGACTTCTGGGGATTGAGCTAGTTTGATATGGCGGATCCGTGGATCATCAAATGGAATGTACTGAATAGACCCCTCATGGGTGGCAACAGGATAGGGGTGTGGAGGAGGACCTGGAGGGGGAGAGCCAGGCATTGCATCATAGAGGTTCCCAGCTACCAGGGAGCCGGATGGAAGTGGACAGCTGGTCTCAGCTTTCTCAGTCAGTTGCTGTTGTTGTTGACTCATGCTGCTCACGTGCCTAGGCATGGGCTCTTCAAGGTAGGGGTTTGGAATGTGCTGGGGGGGCGATTTGTATGAAGGTGGAGGCACATATACCGGGGGCTCCAAGCCAGTATCCATCATGCCCAACTCATGCCTGGGATCTTTACTTCTCACTGGGTAGGAGCCCCATGGGTCCCTGTGCTGTGGGTCCTGAAATCTATCTTCTCCCCTGGGCTGTGGGTGAGAGCCATAACCGAGAGTCTTAAGGGGTTTCCCAAACTTAGGCCGGGGAAAAGGGCCTGAAGAACTAGCCTTCTCAAGGTTCCTCATGGGTTCCAAAGGTGGTGGATGGCTAGGAGGATATGGTGGCACTTTGGGAACACCTGTTAGGTGCCCATCATCTAGTGGAACAGGAATTTCTGTGAAACCAAGCTTCTCAGGAGAAAGAACTCGAGGCAATGACTGAGATTTCTTTTTGTTCTGAGATGTCAGCATGTGCTCTTCATGGATAAAATGGTACGGATCCTGGAACCTTTTATTTCCATCACCACAGGACACCTGCCTCCCTAACTTCTTTGGCTGCTTCCAGCTGTCCAAGCTCACGTTCTGCCACTTAGCAGGAGCTGGCATCCCCAGCTCTTCTTCCCAAACGGCCTTCTTTACCACGTGCTCTGTCCTTCCTGCAACTTCCCACGGACTCTCTCTCACATGAACGGGCAGACTGTGGGGCTGGGCCATTCTTCTGACCTCCAGGTCTTCCGGGTCTCTGGGACCCAGCAAGCCACTGCCCTCCTGTCTTCCTCTGTTCCAGTAGGCGTAGTCGCTACCAGTCTGTAGCTGAGAGGACCATGCTAAGGAGGATTGACTTAAAAACCTGCAAAACAAGAGGCAGTTGTTATGTGAGGCAAATACACTCTGGTCTGCCTCGATGATCAGTGCTCAAAGTCGGACTTGGGTTACCACCTTTGAAAAACTGGTCCCTGTGGTGGTTTGAATAAGGATATTCCCCATAGACTCATATAATTGAATGTTTAGTCACCAAGGAGTGGCATTATTTGAAAGGTTTAAGAGCTATGGCCTTGTTGGAGGAAGTGTGTCACTGGGGGTGACTTTTGAGGTTTAAAAAGCCCATGACTAGCCCAGAGTCTGTCTGTCTGTCTCTCTCTCTCTCTCTCTCTCTCTCTACTGATCAAGATGGAGCTCTCAGTTATTGCTCCCATGACAGACAGCCTGTCAGCAGGCTCCCCACTATAATGATAATGAACTAAACCTCTGAAACTGTAAGCAAGCCCCCAATTAAATACTTTATTTCATAAGAGTCATGGTGTTTCTTCACAGTGGTAGGACAGTGACTAAGACAGTCCTCAATTGCAGGACTTTGCCAACTATAAAGAAAACAAGTCCCACCAGTCATGGTTGGAAGACAGCCTGTGTATTGTCACCAAGGGCCAAGTGACAGCAGCAGGCTATCTGCAGGAACACCAGGGATGCTACCAGTGAGGACACAAACATCACAGCTTCGATGCTTAGATAAGCATCGAAGAACCTCCACTGTAAGATGGTTGAATTAGTGGCAAGCCTTTCTCTTGGCATGAAAAAACCCCTTGCACCAACTGCAGACAGACTGCTGTCCAAAAAGGACAAAACTTGGTAGCAGGGAAGTCGACAGCCTAACTCTGCCAAGACAGGGTAGGTAAGTCCTTCATAATCCCTGCTCTACAACAAATGTCTGTCAGAGAAACAGGACCCAAAGGCTGAAGATTGATGCTGGAATGTATGGAGAGAAAATGGGAACTGTCCAGGCAGTCATTGGTATGTTCTTTCTTAGTTTTGGAAGCTGCAGGCCCTGCACTTCCTATATAAGCAAATATATTTATCCCTCTCAGGTCTCTGAGGTGGTTGAAGAATAGACAGCTAGAGTCTCATAGTTAAATTTTGAACTGTTTAGGAATCAAGAGGGTGTTATAGATCTAAGAAGATACTCTTAAAAGTGTGTTGCAAGATAGTATGAATGTTGAGTCACATATAGACCTTTAAACTCATGGAGTTGGTTAGATATTAGAATGTTAAAGTCAGGGGCCAAATATGTATAAACTGGACATTGGGAAGGTATACTGGGCCACTTAACTCTCATAAATGTGGCATATTTATATATAATGTTTTGTATAATACTTACTGTTATAAGAGAAGGAACCATCTGTTGGAATGAAAGGGGAAACTTCTGGGGGGAAGAGGGTGGAAGGGCGGGATAGGAAGGGGGAATAGGGAGGGGTTTGTTACTGAGATGTAACTTGAAGAAAAAAAAATAAAGTATTTAATAAAAAAAAAAAAACATCACAGCTTCAAAACGTCTGAACTAAGGGAGCATCCTGGAGGAGTAGTGTTCTCCCTGAGCCATCCTAGACCACCCACCAGAAGCACAGATTGGACATAGCCCAGAGCACCTGAGCCATCCAAGGGAGAGTGTTCTTCAAAGTACTGCACTGCAGCACATGTCAGAATCACTGAGCGGCAGCAAGAGGCACACTGCCGGGTCCTAGGGTTTGATCTGAAGTCATGCTTGGTATGACTGGAGAGGGTACCATAGTATACATGGTTAAGTTCCCACAGGGGGATGCTACTGCAAGTCTTGGGAACTTTGCTGGGGACTACATATCTGAACCAGGGGATTTTAAAATCTAGTGCTCAGGAGTATCTTAGATATCCTAGAATCTGGGAACTTGGGGTGACCAGGCACCGGAACATCTGCAGATTCCCCCTGGTGCTTTGAAGAACCACAGCTTTGGCAGACTTCTCCCATTTCTCTGATGGTGAGAATCACCAAACACATATGTTAAACAGTCATGCTCCACTGCACAACATTTCAGTCAATGACAGACTGCATATGTGACAGCAGTTCTGAAGATGACAATAGAACAGGAAACCTTACCACCTAACAATATTATAGCTAAGGAAACACTATGGTGCAACTCATTACTCGTGTGTCTGTAGTGACGGTGATGTCAGTGTGCTTACTGCCTGAGTCACATGAAGGCACAGCGGGACAATTATATAGACATGATATATTATAATAAATGAGCGTGGTTTTTTTAATATTTATCTATTACTTCAAGATATGTCTCCATTACCGCCCCCTCCCTCCACCCCCTCCTGGTCCCACTCTCCCACCAGGCATAGTCCTGATTGGCTGCATTATGCTGGGGGTAGCCTCAGCATTTTTTATCAGCTGACTTCTTGGTTTCATCAAGTGGCAACGTTCTCTATTACCTAACAGCTTCACACAATGCCAAAACCAAATGACGATATGTCCCTCGGAATATTATCCACCTTTAAGTGGCTCGAGGCTGTATGCATATTACCACCTCTCTCCTTATGAAAGCTGAGAATGCAGATCTGGTTCTGACCCAGGCATACATATGTTTAACTAGTCCATTGGGGGTGTTATTTCCTCTTTTCATTGTGTGTGTGCATATTTACTTGAGTGCTGGGGGTCTGACCTCTGCTTCTCGAGCTTGCAAGGTGAGTGCTTTAGCTGCTGAGCTGTGAGCCATCTCCTCACCCTACCCAGGAGATTCTTATTCTCAGATAGCTTGGAAAATACATCTAACACTGCATGAGGGTTTCCTTGGAAGTCTTAAAAAAAAAAAACACCAAAACTACCAATGGGGGCTAGAGCGATGTCTCAGCGTTCAAGAACACTGGCTGCTCTTGTAGAGGATCCAGGTTCAGTTTTCAGTATCCATGTAGTGGCTTACAGCTGTCTGTAACTTCAGGTCCAGAGGATCTGATACCCTTTTCTGGCCTTTGTGGGTACCTTATGCAGTACACATACATACACTCAGGCCCTCACACATGCACATAAAATAATAAAATAAATAAATAAACACTCCCAAATCCAAAATTACCAATGTCCAGGGCCCACCTCCAGATGTATGGATTTGACTGGCCTGCGGAGAAGTCCACCATCATTATATTTTAGATCTTCCAAATGACTCCAGCCTGCAGCCGTGGGTAGACACAGTTATGATTCTACTGAATAGAGCACAGGGAAGCACTGCCATGCTGAGCTCAGGTACTCAAGCACTCCCACACATGATCAGCGCTCCCTCCCTGCAAGATGCTCAGGGAACTCGGCTGTTGAGCTTACCAAACAGAAGAATGTTTCCTCTCTAAAGTCAAGGTTTTAAAAACAGAAATTAACAAAATAAAATATATTCCTTGTGAAATGAATGTTGGCAGAACATGCACAAGGAGCAAACCCAGACACAGCTAGGTTGCCGTCGCAGAGGCTGTGTGAGGCCTAGGGTGTCAAGAAGCCTCCGTTTCCCAGGCATCTGCTCATGCGCACCTTCCCCAAGGCATGGGGTCAGGCAGCAGTTGGTTCTGGTCCTTTGGTGGCTGCT
The DNA here is from genome assembly GCA_907164525.1 of Lophiomys imhausi. Taxonomy (NCBI): domain Eukaryota; kingdom Metazoa; phylum Chordata; class Mammalia; order Rodentia; family Muridae; genus Lophiomys; species Lophiomys imhausi. The sequence goes on from CAJQZJ010034255.1 coordinate 169,479, forward strand.
GCCAGGCTCACCAAGTGCTCCCACACACCCACCTAAGCATCAGGTGACCATCATTCCTATTTTATAGAGGAGGAAACTGAAGCACAGGAGAAACATAACACTAACATTTATCATACAGTTATGCTGTGCAATGCATGGTTCCAAGTGTGCCAGACAAGTTACCTCATTTAAAATTGACCACCAATGCTATTTCTCTCTTTGACAGGTAAGGAAACCAGACCAGAGCACAGAAAGGTTAATCAACTTTCCTGAATTATAGCATTTATAAGAATCTGGGAAAGAATTTTAACCAGAGAAATAAAGGTAGAAAGACCAATCAATTAGCCACTGCATTCTCTTTTCACTCATTATTAGAGTTTTTGCTATTGTTTTGATTATTAGTTGTTGATGCAAGAGCTCAGGTAGTATAGGCTGGTCTTGAATTTCTGATCCATATGCCTCTTCCCCTCAAGTGCTGGGATTGCAGGCACACAGCATCAGTCCACAGCACTGTATTTTCATTCTTCCATTGTAAACTAAATTTCCTCCAGCATTCAATAGTGGTACATAAACATTATTCCATAATCCATACATGGTCTGACCACTGTTGACTGACCACATGGATTCTGTCCTAACAAACTTTGAGGAACACTTTGTTAACTAGCGTTTGATGATAGTCTCAGCTCACTGAGAATAGTCTTACAAAAGAAATGAGTAGACACATGCTTCATCCACCCTAGATGAGCCCCTCCAATCTACTGTCAGTCATACCTCATATGTGGAGGACAGATGGGCCTGCAGAACTGTCTTGCCTCTACTTGTAATTATTTTTTTTCTCATGAGATAAGTAAAATTAACTTCTCATTATTTTAATTTACATTTCTGTGATTACTGGCAACCCCCCACCCCACCACTGCCTGCCATGTATTCTCCCACCATCTGTCTGGAGGGATAGCGGAGTGAAGACCCTGACGACTCAGGAGGGGCTCATGGGCCACCAGTCCTGTGTGCCTACAGCACATCATCACAGAAAGGTCTGCGAATGGCATGGGCAGACCACAGCTGCTATGCAGGGAGTCCTTGGTAAACTTTTATGTTGCTATTCTTCCTTGGGAGTTACTTACCTGCCTCAAAGGACAGAGTCTGTGTCCAAATAACTGACAAAGCAGCCATTGTCCTCACAGCTTGGCCATTTTTGGAGGTCAAGGTTGTTTCACCAAGAGGCCTACATATTCTGTCAACCTTTTAGCTGCTTTCTGAAGCTTTTCTTCACACTAGCTCTGCAGGGTACTGCTTAGCTTAGGGTCTGTGGTGACTTATCTCTTTGAAAGCCATTGCTAGTGATCTCCTTCAATACTCATGCAGGTGAGCCAGCCTTGTAGTTCTAGAAGCTGCAGTCCAACCCTAAGCATCCTGCAGGAGACATCGGCATCAGTGTGGGTGATACTGGCTGGAGGTGGCAGACTAGAACACAGGAGGCAGCGCAGGGAAGGCACCCACGGCAACAGTCACAGACTGAACAGGCAAGGAAGGGCGCGTGGGACTGGCTGGTCCCCTGAAGCATATGCAGCCTTCTCTGCTCCTCAGGTCCTGAGAGCAAGGGGCTTCGTCTCCTCCCATTCTCACTCCTCAGCAGTCTGACCACACTCTATGGTGGCTGACTTCAGGGAAGAAGTCAGTGTGGTTCTGGCTTTGTGGTGAGCATCCCTGTACTTAGAGAGGAGGCTGATATCTCAAGGTGCTGTTTCTGCAAGCACACACCATTATCATGACCAAAAGACAGAGAAAAGTGACATCAACACACTGTGACTTCCTACTCATGTGGTGTGGTCAGTTTTCTGCTCTCTGTAAGAAATGCTACCATCCTCACATCGTCAAAACTCATCAAAATCACTAAGCAGTCTGGATTAAATTTATTTGCATAATATACCCTAATTCCAAATTACAGAAAACCCAGGTCCATCTGGAAGATTTTAAACAATCTATTTTCTTGTTCCTTTTGATAATTTCATTTATATATATGTTTTTATATATGTACACCATATGGGTACAGGTGTCCACAGGACAGAAGAGAGTGTGGGGTTCCCTGGAGCTAGGCCTTTGTGAATGGCTTAATGTGACTGCTAGGTACAGCTCTAACGGTGGGGCCATCCCCCAGCCCTGTAAACACTCTATTTTAAATGTCACAGGACACAGACATGTGTCCTGCAAAGCATTCCTAGACATAGCACTGCACACCTAGAAGCCCAACACTTGGAAGACTGAGGCAGGAGGATTGAGAGTTCTAGGTAAGACATGACTACACAGTGAGACCCTGTCTCAAGACACCAAACCAAAGGTTTTACTTACAGGACTCAGTAAAGATGCTGGCTGCCAAGCCTAGGTTTCATTCCCAGAACCCACATGGTGGGGATAGAGATCCAGCTCCTGAAAGCTTTCCTCTACTCTACACACACACACACCACACACCACACCACACACACACACCATACCACACTGCACACACACACACACACACACACACACACACACATACACATATACTATACTACACACATACACCACACACACCACACTATACACACACACCACACTATACACACACACACACACACACACACACACACACACACACACACACACCAACATCTATAAAGCAATTACTTAGCAACTGTCTCCTTTGAACCTAGTGTGAGCCAGGTTATGACAGGAGTCAGTGAAGCCCACTCAGGGACTGTTCTGTAATGTCTCCTTCAGTCAGACCACCACAAACAGGTTCTCTACTAGCTTTGAGATGACTGTATCCTGTACCACATAAGTCAAGTACTACCTCAACCACTTCAGAGCTACGAGGATGTTCACTAATGCTTTTGAAAAAGACAAGGTGAGGGCTGGGGAGATGGCTCAGAGGTTAAGAGCACTGGCTGCTCTTCCAGAGGTCCTGAGTTCAATTCCCAGCAACCACATGGTGGTTCATAACTATCTCTAATGAGATCTGGTGCCCTCTTCTGGCTTGCAGACATACATGCAGACCGAACACTGTATACATAATAAAATAAATCTTAAAAAAAAAAGAAAAAAAAGGTGAGATCAAATTTTCTTAAAAAAAAAAAAATAAGAAACTAATGATTTAATGAAGGCAGCATTTACAATGGACTCTTTACATAAACCTGCTGGGCACACTGATATGGGATGGGAGAGAGATAAGGGGACACAGTGATGTGAGTCCAGGCGAAGCCTTCCAGGAACGCACAGTGAAAGGCCGGGGTGGGAAGGCAAGCACAGCTATGCTGAGCTCCCAGAGAATGGGTGGGGAGGAGGCAGGGCGAGCCTTTCCGAGAGCCCCGTGTTGTTATCATGGGCCAGAGTGATGAAGCCAACAGAACAGCTGATAAAGTCTCTGGAACATATTTGAAATACAAACATTTGAAAAATAACACGTCTAAAGGAAACTGCAGACCTACTCCCTGGTTTTGTAAGGTAATTAAGAGAAAAGTTAGGAGGAAACTGCGTTCCTTCACATGACTCTTTTTCAACTAGAGAAACGACTTCTTTTATCTTGACTTTGTTGTTTTCTGCAGTGCACAGTACCACTGAGCATAGCCCAGCCCTAGAACACTCATATACCTAAACAAATAAGTAAGTAAATCCTTAAAAAAATAAAATGTCTTACTTTATTCTGTGTGACTGTGCATGTACGGAGGTGTACACACACCACAGTGTGTGGGTGAAGATCAAAAGACAACCTGTGGGAATCAGTTTTCTCCCACTACCATGTGCATTCATGGGGTTAAACTCAGGTCCTCAGGCTTGGGGGCAGGTGCCCACCCTTTATCCACCAAGTCATCTTGCTGGGGCACCCTGTCATCTTTTAAAAAGTAAGCTGGAGGCTAGGATGGTTTAGCATCTAAGTAAAGCACGTGCCCAGGAAGCAGGAGGACCAGAGCTACTTATACACACGCAGGATGGATGTGGCAGCCTGCCAGGGATCCCACAGGTAGGGAGATGGAGACTGGGGATCCACAGGGCAAGCTGGCTATCTAGACCAGAGAATCATCAAGCTTTGGGTTCACGTAAGAGACCTGGCTCAATATATACGGTGGAAAGTGATCAAGGATGACACATATCAATCTCTAGCTTCAACACACATATACATATGACCCTCATACACATACCCCCCCAACACACACACATACATGCACACATACCTACATGTGCACACACCACATACACAAGCTAAAAAACAAAAAGGTAAGTTACTATTTATGAGGAAAGCACTGGTTTTAGCTGCTGTCGCATGCTCTGATAGGATTATCAGCTCAGGGCACTCCAGGGTCCTTATGACTGACTTGTGACCATCTGGGCACAGGATGTAGGTGTGATCTAGTAAAAACCAAGTAGAGGAGTGCTGCCTTGCAGACTAATCTGGGTGCTTGGTGCAAAGGGAGACATGGACACTTCAGTCACCTATCCCTGCTCAAAGGACACCATCCTCAACCTGGTCTTCCCATGGGGTAACCCAAGGTACAGCCAGTTGTCCTTCCATGTGGAGGTCAGGGTGGGGAGGGGAGGTCCCAAAGTCACACATACATCTGCGGGTCCAGTAGCTTCTTCTTGGTTCCCAAGTGTGTAGCCTGTCACCTGCATGCTCTGAACCAGGGTGGCTATGGCCACAGCCTGTTCCTTCACAGGTCACTTCCTCTTTCCTGAGGGGTCAGTGGTTTGTAGCTAGATGGATAAGCTAACCATAAAGACCATAGGTTATCAGCACATTGTCCTAGGGTGGCTTCCTTCTCTAACAAGTGTGGCAGAGGGCATGACACCACTTCACAGTGTGCTTACATTTACCAGCTCCAGCATTAGGTGCTCAACAAGCTTTTGTGACAAGGTCCACCATGTTCCTCCGTAGAACTTGCTGCAGACCTGGAAGCTTATCATTCCATTTTTCAGCATGTTGTACACATTCAGTATACCACACAGCAAGAGGCCCTCCAATATAGAAGAGCAAATGGAAAGAGGAAACAGGAAGTGGGGAGAACAATATGACTGAAAGAAGTACAGAGGCTAGCATGAACTACAAATCAGTCAGGTGGCCACCCTTTTAATTCAGCAGTCAGGAGGCAGAGGCAGGTGGATCTCTGAGTTCGAGGCCAGCCTGGTCTATAAAGGGAGTTCCAGGACAGCCAGGGCTACACAGAGGAAACCCTGTCTCCAAAAACAAACAAACAACAAAAATAAAACAAAAAAAACAAAAATCAGTCACACAAACAAGATAAAGATGCTGCACAAACTAACAGAGTGCCACACTATCCCGGCAGTATTCTAATCACTGGCTCCGTAGTACTGCCAGGCCTGCTTGTCACAATGTCAGCCAAGACTGATATCACAGAAGTGCCTAATGGGAATATATATATATATATATATTTATATATATATACATATATGTATGCATATATGTATATATATATATAAATTTGCTGAGTGAGGGAAATCTGCTCAGGTAGCCTGTGTTCACAGTGGTAACTGGGGAGCACCTGTCGCTAACACCTGCACAAAGGCCCTAGAAGTGAGCACCACCACAGGCTGTGATGGCCTGCACGGGAGCCCGGGCTCCACCAAGCTCAGCTCAGAAGAGGAAAACTGCAGGCATCTGGAAGCCATCCCTGCCACAGTGCTCCAGAGCCACAGGGTCTCTTCCGTGCTGAGGCGTCAACTGCTCTCATGTGAGTGCCAAGGCTTTTCCAAATTGCCTCACTGCCTGATGGAGCAGCAGCAAGTGAACAACAATCATGGGCCAGTGAGAGGCCTAAGTAGGTAAAGTCACTCGCCTCTGAGCCTGGCCACCTGAGTTCGGTTCCTGGGACCTGCATGATGGAGGAACAGAACCGACAGGTTGCTCTCTGACTTCCACGCACATGCCATGGCACATATGCCCCAACACCACAAAATAAATAAGTATTTTTCAATGTAAAAAGATGGAGAAGCAGTAGGGAGGGTAGAATACAGGCACAAAAAAGGACATAAGACCCATGTGGCAGTAAAGAAAAACAATTTGAGGGATCAGGTAGGTGGGCAGGTAGCAGAGTGGGCTCCGGTGTGTGTGCCTCAGGACTGTCATGTTGGAGCAAAAGGACTCCTGAGAACGCACTTAGGAGAAGATAGCCAGTCCTACACATGCCCCACCTCTGAGTCACATCAGATGTTTGAGGGAGTCATTGTACGGATTAAATGGCAAGGACATACTGATAACTTTAGAGTGGAAGGTAAAGAAACACTTTACAGACTTTTTATTCCAAAAGCAGCCTTCCTACAAGGGCCTGTGCCAAGGCTCCTGGGCCCACAGGGGTGCCAAAGGCACACAACTTCTCACTCTTGGTGAGAAATAATCCCATGAACACCCCAGTGGACCAATTGGCAGATACCTCCGTTCCACAGGAGAGCCAGCCTTAGGGCATCTTTTCAGGGAGGGATGGCACCAGAGAACTGTCTCCCCACCATGGCGGCAGGGAACTACAGGCAGATTATGTTCGGTCTCTCCATGTGGCCTTTTGCATCTGTGCCTGGTAGCAGCATTTTCTGACTTAGCTTTAGGAAGGTGACCAGAAGGGAAACAGGTGGACCAAAGTGAGGAGGCTAGGAGTGTGAGCATTTCTGTCCTGGCTTACAAAGGACGGCATGGGTTTTAAGTGTCAAAATCACAACATTAGCCAGGTGGTGGTGGCACACGCCTTTAATCCCAGCACTTGGGAGGCAGAGGCAGGCGGATCTTTGTGAGTTCGAAGCCAGCCTGGTTTACAAAGTGAGTCCAGGACAGCCAGGGCTACACAGAGAAACCCTGTCTCAAAAATCCAAAAAAAAAAAAAACAATCACATTAACTGTTCGCACCTTCTGCTGTACCCTTAACCTCCCTACCTCCCAGGCCTCCCTTCTGTAGTGGGGACAGTAAAAATTCTGCCTTTGGGAGCTTGTTGGGAGAGATAAGGTGAAATAATGCAAAATGTTTCACATGGTACCTAACACAGAGAATATTGTTTTAGGTATTACTAACCCAGTTATGATAAATTCTTGGAGGACAGGCAATGCCAGCATTCTTTCTTCCCATCCTAGGGCAAAGGGGCACAAGCAAGCACAGAGGAAAGGTGGATCAGAATGCTTGTCATGATGTGATGGCTATTTTGGTACAAATTTTTTTTTCTTGGTTGTAAACCACAGGCCTTGACAATAGCAGGAACCAATGATCCAGCTGAGTGTCATTCATAACACGATGCTGCCCCTCCCGGCACAGCTGGTCGCTAAGGAAGAAACTGCACCCGCTTCCAGAGGACAATGTGCAGCAAACCAGTGTTTGGCTTATTAAAACAAAACAGGAAGGGCGAGCGTCCACCCATCTGCTCTCAAGTAAATCCAATAGGTAAGGCGGACTATTCCAGTACACCCTACTTCCTCTAATAGGAGTTAATCCAGTTTACTAAGTCAGACTTTCTTGACCAGTACAGTCCTCTCATGAAAGAACTCCAGCTTCCCACTTCCATTCCCATTTCAACCAGTCCCCTTGCCTTCATGTATTCACCCACTCAGACAATGTGTGGGTGCTCTCTCTCTCTCTGGCCTTGCTCTTTAGCAGCTGAGTGCACAGCAGGCTGAGTGGAGAAGAAGCACAGGAGATGATCACATAGAGACGGGAGGCTGTAAAGACCCCGGGGCACTCCATAACCTACCTATGGCCTCTACTGAGTTGCATGCCACCTGGGTTTTTGTTTGTTTTCTCCTAAAGAATTTAGTACAGTCCCCCTGAGGGTAAAGTAATGATCCCCAGAGAGCTATGCGGCTCTTACTTAGCCCCATGGTTCCTCCCCAGACTGTCCAATGGCATTTCCTACCTCTCAAACTCAGCCAGGTCTCTAGCTAAAGACAAGCCTCCTCCTGGACAAGACTCTTGGTGATGCCATGGCTGCCAAGATACAGGAAGGTCTTGGGAAGCCCTCCCTCACCACCATGCTTCTGCAAGACACTGGCCCAAGGATCCAACCTGCCTCCTATTGAGCAAATTCCGCAGCAGAAGGCCATGTGGCAGTGCGAGCAGGAGACACTGGGGATCCAGGTACTGCCCCAGAACAAGAACTAATGTCTGGGAGGAGATGGGAGGAGAGGCCTGGAACTGTGCTTGCTCAACAGCACTCTGGCTAAGGAATCTGCCCTGTGCCTGTGAGGGGGCTGAGAGACAGCGCCCTGTGCTGAGGAAATTAAGCAAGCCCGAAAGATAAATAAAGTGTGTGGGCTTAGAATTTTGGAAAGAGAGACACAGAAACTGATGTTAAATTTAAGCATTTACTCACTCCTGTTTTAGAAAACCATTGTAAGCAGGGTATGATTTGAGAAAGTTGAAAAAAAAATGAACTGTTTACCATACCCAGTAGCACCAGTGTTTATCCACCTGATATAAACCACGCAGGGCAAGAGCCTGGAGCCACCACATCAGAGGCTCCTTCAGTTGCGCAGTCTCTAATCAGTCATGATGCTGCTGCTGAGGGATAATTACAAGTTGGCCTCACAGCTAACTGACAAAACTTAAAAAAAAAAGAAAAAACAGAATTCCCTGGGTAGGGCAGAGCAGAGCCTGTTACGGTGCAACTCAAACCCATGCACTGCTGAGTTATTTTACAGCTTCCTCTGATTATACTATTCCACAGGAAACACATTAAGGAAACCCGTGAAGACTGATAAGTCTTCACATATTTTAATGGGAGCTAAAGATCGACCTCACTGGAAGCATGCAGCTGCCTCCACAGTGTCCCACCCACTCTCCCTGTGTGCTTTATCTGTGTGCACACATGTGCTCATGTGTGTTTATACATGTGTGCTTGTGTGTGTGTGCATTCCTTTATTCTCATGCTTGTGTGGTTATGCATGTGTGCACTGTAATTGTGCTCACATGAATGTGCTCCTGAATGTATGTGATCATTCATAACAGTAGTAGCACGTAAGCCTTGGGTAAGGCCTGTGGGTTTTCTTGTTTAAGCGATTCTCAGTGGGAGCTGCTGGCAGTTTCATCACCACAGTCTGTTACCCGAGGCCACTCAGAGACCCTTAATCTCCAGGTCAGCTCGCTGAACATGGGGAAATACCAGGTCTCAGGTTTGTGAACTAGGCTTATGAAGAGTGATGGGAGTGTTTGTGTCTGGGGCTGTCACCTCTCTGGCAGAATGTGTGACAAAAGCAACCTAAAAGCCAGAAGATTTCTCTCAGCTGATAGTTCACCACTGGGAAGGCATGAGGACAATCAGATGACAGCAGGGACATGAGGTGACTCAATTCCTCCAACTAGACCCCGCCTCTTGAAAGTCCCACAACCTCCCAAAGCAACGCCACACCTGGAGCCAGCCGAAAGGCATTCCATATGGAACGCACAGCAGGGCCGCATGCTCAGTGTCGCCGGGCCTGGAAGCTTCCTCACACACAGCCCACTACGGGGAACTACAGCCTCCGTGATTCATTGGCTGCAGCAGGGAACATACCCTAAAGCACTTGCTGCTGTCCAACACCATACACTATTTTCTCAAAACTTTTAGGAGATACAGGTGGAACGCAGCAGTGGGCTCTGTTGTTAAGCCATTGTCATAGTCAGCTTCAGTGGTCAATTTGACACAAACCTAGGGTCACATAGGAAGAGAGCACCTCAGCTGAGGAATGCCTCCATCAAATTGCCTGTGGGCAAGTTTGTGTGGCTTTTTAAAAACTGTTGATAGATATAAGAAGTCCTAGCCCAGTGTGGGCTGTGCTACCCTTGGGCAGGTGAGCCTTGGCTCTATAGAAAGGTAGCTGACCATGGGCTTGGGGATGAGCCAGTAAGCACTCCTCCTCTGTGGCCTCTGCTTCAGTTCCTGCCTCCAGGCTCTTCACTGAGTCTCTTGCCCTGACTTCTGGTGATGTAAGATCTAATAAACCCCTCCCTCCCAAAGTTGGTTTTTGGCGTGCTGCTATATCACAGTAACAAAAAGTAACTGGGAGAACCACCATGCAATACAATAACCCAATCCCCCTGAGCCTGTCTCTGGAGCACAGTCACTGTCCACACAGGGAAGAGGCTGGCCAGCAAAGGAGATTACACAAAAACAGAGTCAAGACCACCCACAAGGACAGACAGGGTGAATAATTCCTCCTCTAAGGTCATACAACCTGAGGCATACGCTGGCTAGCAGGCTAGATTGCTAGGAGACCTCGAAGGCACACACAATTCAGGCTCCGGCCTGATCACTCTGCTCTGTCCAACAGGATGTGAGCAAGCTGTGTCCAGCGCTCTCACTGCCGTGGACCACCCTCTCGACTCCAGCCTTCCCACATGATGCACACTGTGCTCTCTGGAGCTGTGATGCAAAACAAGCCTGTCCTTGCGCTGCATTTGGCACAGGGGTGAGGAAGGCGACCAATTCAGCTGGCCAGCTTGGAGGCCAACACTTCTCTTTCTTACCATAGAAATTTCCCCAGTTAGCCTCAATGTGGGCAAGACCTCACCTGTCCCAGATGAGCCTGACATGTTGAAATACTTACTACTTCCACAAATGCCTGGACATCAGAGTGCCAGCCTGGCATGGTACGTTTACTAAAGAATGAATATTTACAAAGTGAAAGTATCGGCACCTGGAATTAGCTCGGTTTCTGATATATCAGAAAAGGTATCAGCCTTCAGGACATGCTAGGCAATCCAGGGACAGGAATTTCATGGGATGGATCTGCAGAAGTGGTGTTGAGAAGGGCAGGGTACCAATTGAACAACAGGAAAGCCTGGGGAGTGCATGGGGACTCAGCTGAGATCCAATGAGGCCATGACACTGGCAGAAGGAAAGGCAGGGTGGTCAGGTGCAGGAGACACCTGGAGGGTCTGCTGTGAAGCCAGGATGCTCACACTGATTAGAGAGCCAGGCTGGGCCCTCAGAAGTGATCACACAGTCGGGACTCAGAGCCTATCTTCTGTGCTGTCCAACCATAGAATAGTCCCAGACATATAGCTTCAGAGAGCAAGTTCTCTCTAGTCATTAATTTGGATAAACTGTGTACATGTGGGAACTGACTCTTGGTCCCATCTCTGCCATTTAAGCATAAAAGCTTTTTAGCAAGTTCACACATTCCTTTGCCTCCATTGCCCCAAAAGTGTTAATCATTCTGTCTTGGCTGCTCAATGTCACTTGATCGGATAACGGTGACAGCTCTAAGCAACGTCTTCAAGGTTAGGAAGCAAGTACCTTGCGTGTTTGCTAATAACGTCAGAGGAATCTCTTGGCTGATGCTGCAGGTTAGTGCCAGGCTGTGGGAAACTCTTCCTTGCATTACAGGTAACTGAACAGTGTCCACGGAAGAGCAGGCTGCTTGCATTATCTAGTGCAGGTATGTCAGCATGCATTCCTTCAGGATCTATTGACAGGAAGGTACATGGCCGTGCCTGCCACAAGAGGGTGGAGGACATGAGGTGAAGATAGTCCAGCATTTGGCAGGAAAAGCTCACAGGCTGGGGTCTCTCACACTGGAAGTGTGGCCAGGGACATCACTGCTGAAGGGTGACCGCCACGGATTCCTGCCTCTAGGTTCCCTCCCTTGCCACCCAGAGTAGCCCTTGAAAGTCACCAACCTCTCCGGACTCCTGCTTTTCCTCTGTGAAACACCGTTGCTACCCTGCCTGTGTCTCTACAAAAGAAGCAGGCCTTCCCACTCTATGGCCTTCCATTTGCATAGACCTCCACCTTTCCCAGAATGACAGCCAGGTGCTGGGTCCTAACTCAACATGTGGGGACAACTGTAGATCAGACCTTAGCCAGAGGGAGAGTCACTAGACACACCTTGTGAGTTGCACAGTCTCTTCATAGACTGGAGTTGGACATCCTGAGTCCCATGTGCCCAGAACACCTGGAGGCCAGACCAGCAGAGGCCACTGTTGGGACAGGACCAGCTAGGCTAGTCAGGGACCAAAGACTGGAGCTGGCGGAGCAGGGTTTATTCATTGAGTTGCAGGACTCAAATGTGCTGTGGTGGGTTTGGTTTCATCTTTAGGTTGAACTGTTTGAGTAGTTCACTACAAGGCACCTGTTTATTTCCTTCCAAAGAAACATCTTCCTGATGGGGGAACAGTTCTCCTCCATGCCTACCTCGCAGAGTCTGCCTCCTAGTTTCAAGTATCATTTGTCTGCCAGAGGAAGAAAGTGGCTTTCAGGTCATCCAGGGAATGCCTGCACTGGCATGGATTTCTGCAAACACATATGTATTTTCTCTTTCTATTCTATAAAGTACCCTTTCTATCCTAAAGCCCCTATCTATTTTTTTAGTTAATCAGTAAATCTCAGAAACACACAGAAGAGGAATCTTTGTCATCTATATGAAAACATGCCAGCATGACACATAGTCACTCGTCAGAACGTTTCAACACTCAGGATGCATGGAGAGGCTGCTTGCCTGAGACTGTGCCTACTCACGTGCGGGCTGGGAAGGGGTAGGCCTGTTCCTACACAAGGGAATGGAAAGCTCCGAGTCCAGCATTAAAAGGAGTTCTATAAATCAAACAAGTACTATGTGTGCAGTTCAAGTTCCATAGGAAACCCTGAAGAAACAGCAGTCAGGGCTAACCTTGGTGCCTTGTGATCCAAGCTGAAAGAAAGGTACATGCAGCACAAAATCAGGAAGAACAGGGATAGGAGAAAAGCCCAAGTGTGTCTGGTAGTAAAGTTCTCACAACCCTCAACCAACTTGTCTGTAAGATCTTCCCTTCATCAGAAGCCCACGACAAGAAGGTTTCCAGAGGACCAAGGCTGACCAGCCCAAGGAGCAGCTGACAAGGGTGGGAATTTTGAAGAGCGAGGATAAGAAATCCTTTCCTAACTTCCAGCATGGAGTCTCTCCTGAGCCTGGCCTCAGTGCTTACTGCAAGCCTGTCTTTACCACACAAGGCAGAAAGAACCTTCCACGCTTCGGTGCTGTCCAGCATTCAAGGTATTGAATGCGGTTCAGACCAAGTCCTTTCATTGCTGTCTGGAACTGGGGACCATCCAGGAAGAGGCTTTCTCAGGAAGAGTGACCTGTGACTACAAAAGGCTAGTTCTTGCCCATCCACTTAACCCCATACCATGCTTATTTCTTTGGACCCCAGCCTCCCTGCCACTTTGTCCCCTCTGGCTGGTCACAGTCAGCTCCACAGTACATTAAGGACCCAAGGCTCTGCTTTCTATACCTTTCTATACAGTTTTCCTGTCCCAAGATAAGCACAGTTCAATGAAGGCATGACATTGGTTTGCCTGAACTGAAATTGCATGGAAGTTTCAGAAGTTCTTCTCATGTTGGCTGAAATTCCTGTTCTCACCACCATCCCTCCAGCCAACTGACCCTCCTTTTCTTTTGCAACAAAACCCTTATACAGGTACTGCTGTGTTCAGATGAGATGACCACACAAGGACAACATAGGTGCAAAGACAAGATGTGTCAAAAGCCACAATATGAATATGCAAATAGGAGTACATGCGTCTTTCCAAGTTCCTGAATTCTACAAAATATTACTGAAAGATATCCGTGAGGAAGCCAAATGTACTAGTGTGTTGGGGTGGGCAGGGATGTGCTCTACAAAGCTCCAGGATGCTTCCTATGTGTCTGAGCACTTTACAAGAGTAGAAAAACAGAGCCAGGAGAAGCACTGTTTGCCTTGGTGGAATCTGTTTACACACCATGGGGAATGAAGGTCTGCTGCCCAGCCCTGTGCTGACTTCAGCTGGAACGCAGATCCCAAATGCAGCCAAGTAAAATGCATCCCTGTCTTTGATACCTCTCCGCGCCCCCCTCCCCAGCCAAATAGGAAGAGTTGATTTACTTACATAAAACCCAACGCCAAACTGCCAAGTCAAAAGAAAATTGCTGGACCAATGTGAAGCTTACCCTGCCTCAGGAGTTCTAGAAGCAGAAGTGCTCTGGCGCTCCGTGTGGCTTCTTGACTTGCTATGGTGACCTTCAGAGTTGCTCACGTGTCCTGTCCTCAGGGATGACCTACTGTGGGCATGGGCTGTAGGATCATCCTCGTACCCATTCAATAGGCCGTGCCCAGCTCTGGTTCTTGTCCTCATTGAGCGGCATCCCTCTGATTTGTCCACATGTGGTGCTGGGACATCTCGGGCTGGTTTGTATCCATGAGAAATCAGGAGATCTTCCACACTGTACATGATGGAGTGTCATTAGGGCTCATGAGCTCGGACAGTCATGGCAGCAGGACCCGTCACTGAAAAGACGACGAAGAACCACTTTTATGAAGTCTCCCACTGGCACCAAAGTGGGCACCCATCCTCCCCAGCACCCACAAGGAGAAGTGACGATATACTTGCTATACAGCCTAACAGCACCATCCAGGCCCTTCCAGAAGAGGCAGCAGGATGCAGCCACGGCCCGGGGCTGCTGCCATGTGTGCAGTTCCTCCTCCTGGTGCCAGTCTTTCAGTGTTCAGGGCCAACAGGCAGGAAGTGCTCAAGGCCTCTAGGAAACACATCCAGAACTTGTCTAAAGAAGATGCTGTCTCACTATGTACTCAGGCTGACCTTTCCAACTTATAACCCTCCTGCTTCAGGTTTCCAAGTTCTGGAATCACAGGCTTGTGCTCCCAGACCAGCCAGGGTCCATGGGAAACGTTTGTAAGTCAAATCTCTTCCCAATAACTATGTACAAAGTTTCTATCTCTCAGCCAAGGGTGGCCATAGGCAAATCAGACCAGCATACTTAGCAGCTTACCCCCTGTTAATGACTAGACCAGTGTTTCTCAAACTTCCTAATGGAGCAACCCGACCCTTTATACAGTTCCTCGTGTTATAGTGACTCCCAACCATAAAATTACTTTGTTTTTACTTCATAACTGTAATTTGCTACTGTTAGGAATCATAATATGAATATCTGTTCTCTGATGCTCTTAGGTGACCCCTTTGAAAGGGTCATTCGACCCCCAAAGGGGTCACGACCCACAGGTTGAGAACCACTGGACTAGAGTCAAGAAGACAAAAGAGAGGGAATGAAGACATCTGGTAAGGTAAAAGCAAATGGGACTGCCAGTCACAGAGACTGGGGTTAGCCCTGGCCTGGGCACCATGAGTCAGGGAGTTCCCTCCCCTGTCACTCCACTGGTGGAGGGAAAAAGTCATTGTTGTCACAGGAACAATGGCCAAGAAATGCATGTTGGCCAGAATGCAGGTGTCAGGAAGATATCTGTACTTCCTTCCAGTGGGAATTCTCCCTGGGTCCCTGCCCTGTACTGTTCTACTCACCAATGGGCACATGTCACCCATTAGAACACATGGACAGAGACATCTCTATGGTAAGCTTGGGGACGATCACACTTTGTAGGTCTATAATCATTCACGGTGTCCTATAGAAATAATTAAAGTGTTTAACAGTATTATATTTTGGTTAATTGTATGGCAGTTGTTAATCCTTAACCGGCCATTATAAATGTGCACACAGAGTCCTGATGGATTTTAACAAGCCTTGGCCTGAGTTGAGCAATCTTGGCCCATCTAAGCTAGCTCTTAATTCTATTTCTGAATAAAGCCTCGTATAATAGACATACATCCCGACGTGACGTTCCAAGTCACATGGAATGAGGTTCTTTTCTCTAACCCATGGCATGTATCTTCCTTCCTGTTCTTTGTTTCTTCTCTTAGAGGCTTCTCTTACCCATTAACCTCTCTGCTTCAGAAGCCTGCATATCTTAGTCCCACCTAACTCTGTCTTTGCCCAATGTCAAGCCTCAACATTTATTCAACCAATCAGAGAATGCCTCAGAAGGGGTGGTAACCACATCTCAGCACTGACATCAGACCTTATTAGACCTTTCCCAATATCTTCCCCTCTAAGTCTAACAAAAGACTCCTTTTCTTATAATACACAGTGTCCCTCTAGTTTTTGGAAGGTTGGAAAGCTTTGGAAGTTAGTGTCCTCACAGAAAAGTCTCTGCCTCCATTCCTGACACTATTCTTTGATATGGGGGAAGTCACAAATGGGTCACTCACTTATACAGCAAAGAAAGATCATAGGAACAAACATTTGCTCGTCAGGTTAGCAAGGACCTTGGCTAAGGACTAGAGAGAAGAGACCACAAGACCACTGGGGCCATGTGGATGTCAGAGGAAGACATTTAGCCAAGGTCTTTGCTGGCTACATCCCCAGCATCCAGCACTTCATAAGCTTCCCAGAAACACTTGTTGAATAGTTGCATGAGTGAGAGGAGGGTCACTGGAGAATAGTTCTGAAGGATAGTTAGGAGTTGGAATGATACACTACATATGTCAATACAGGAACAGGAAACTTGGCCCTTTAATCAGACTCTGGATATGATGACCTCAGGAGTAAAACCATGGCTTAGAGACAGAACCTGGTGGTCCAAAGTGGAGGGTCCATGCCCAGGAGTCTGCATCTTCATACGGAAATGGTTGTACCGCAGTCCTTCCTCACAAAACTTCCATGTGGGTCACTGTCCCACCGGAGTCTGATAAATCAGCTCAGTACCCCTATGCGCTTGTATTAGGAAAACCTTCAATGGCACAACAGCCCAAAGGAAGGCGTATATGTCCTTCAGAAGAGATACAGCTCCATCACAGCCAAAGTAACCTCACATGACTGAGTTCAAGGGAGCTCCAATGTATGGCACAACAGCCCAAAGGAAGGCATATATGTCCTTCAGAAGAGATACAGCTCCATCACAGCCAAAGTGACCTCACATGACTGAGTTCAAGGGAACTCCAATGTAGAAAGTCTTATCTGTCTTCCTCTCTGGGGCCGCAACTCACAGGGAGTGGGAGTGTGGTACAGGCTTCAGTGCTCAGGGCTGAGCCAAGGGCTAACCCACAGGCCTTATCCATAACCCCAAAGGCACCACCACCATGCCATCAGCTCAGTTTGGCCTCTGCCTCATTCCCACATCCATATGGAAGCCTACCCTCCTCGTAGGCTACTATACACTATTATTCTGAAACCTGCTGTGTTTGGCTGGTTTCTTTGATGCCCACTTTCTTTAAAATGGAATGAATTGGATGTATCAAGAGAAAACAGTTCTCTACTATAAACACACTAATTGTACTGGCCTCCAAGACAGAACAATGAGGTGCCAAAGAGGGGGCCCAGGCACCCAAGGAGTTTTTGTTTCATTCTAATTCTAAGATACCATCATATAGGTCAATGGCATGTAATTCTGTCACTCATGTACCACCTTAGAGGTGGCTATAAAGGTAAACAAATGACAAACACTGACCCACATGAGGTTGTCACTGTCATAAAGGTTGTTTTGTAACCGGGAATGGTAAGAGTATAGCTAAAACAGCACAGGAGGAGATGTGGTCCAGGACCCTCTCAGGAGGTTCCTGAAGTGGGTAAGTAACCACTCCAGGCTTTCCTACATGCAAAATAGCAACAAACAGTCCTCCCAGCTTACAGCATTGCTCTAAAAGCCAATAGGAACATGTCCACATCACCGCAAATAGCACATGACGGACACTCTGCACACTGTCAACTTTCACCATGTGATTTGGCCACTTTTTGCCTCCTTTGGTATCATCTAGTGTTGTTCTTGATTTCCAACCTCATAGTCACTTGGCATCACCACATTCTGGATTCTCAGCCTCTCCAAGTAACCAAGAATGGAATACTGCTTTCTAAGAACAAAACATTAAGACACATTTCCCAGGAGTACAAACATGCCAAGCTCTGAACTACTGATGGGGAGCATACATTCTCTGTCTGTAAGGATCTCACTGTCTGGCTGGACAGTAGGAAAGCAGCAATTAAAACTAGGCATGTGAGTTAGAGAAATGGTAGGAACCTGTCACCTCTCTCAAGGGGTCATAGCACCATGGCACGGATGAAGACATTAGGACTGGAAAGGGACTCTGTCCAGTCTCAAGGGATTGTGAAGGCCTCAGGAAGATTCCCTTCAGTCAAAGCAAACCTCTGCCCAGGCTGCAGCCTGTATTACTTTACAGCTCGTGCATTCAATGAATCTCTTCTTAGTCAGGCATGGTGGCTCATTCCTCAGCACCCAGGAAGCTGAGACAGGAAGACTGTCCCAAGTTCATGGCCAGTCTGGGTTATCTAGTATATTCTAGGTCAGCCTGGAATATACTGCTGAGTCCTGTCTCAGATAAGAAAAGACATTTTGTACTTTGTTTTCTTTGCTCATGTTAGGGTTTGAGTGTGAGCTATTGCTCAGAGGTTCTGGTGTTTTAGACACTTTTCTACAGTTGTTGGTGCAATTTTGAGAGGCTGTGTGGCCTATAAGGAATAAGGAATAATTTGGGGGTGAGCCCAGTGGGTTATAGCCCCACCCCACTTCTGGCCTGAGTTCTCTGCTCCCTGACCCACTATGACCTGAACAAGTAGTCTTCACTGCCGTGATGGAATGTGCCCTCTCAAGCACTAGTCAAAAGAAAAGTTATTCTTTGTTAGATATTTGTCACACCAATGAGACAAGTATACAATGAGACAATTTATTTTATTGATTTAAATGCTCATATGGAAATACCTAAGAAAGTGTTCAAGACAGCTACTAATTCCCTTTTTAAGAATACTGGTCATGACCTACTAAATAACTTCACACACTAGTTTGAAGAACACCAATGTGGGCACCATCTTTCTGATGGTCAGCGTGTGAGGCAAGATGGCCTCTGACTTTTGTTCAAGTTCAATGCTATTATTCTGTGAGAAACTCCTTGGTCTAACAATTCCCTTGGTCTCCTCTCAATAGCAAATAAGGTTGCTCCACTTATCCAAATTTGGCTTTTCACAGAAGGCCCAGCCACCACATGCTGCTGTTTTTCTGGTCTTCAGAGCACCACTGGAAGAAGAAACAATTCTTTGTAGGAACAGTACCTCACTGCCTTCATCCCTCATTCTATGGGGTCACACTGCAGACGGTCCTTGACTACCAATGATTGGCACAGCCAATATGCAGAGAACCGATGTTCACTCTGGGCATCTGGCTTGAGAAAGGCACTACCAAGCGTTTTGTGTCTGTGTCTGTGCGCTTTTCTGTTGTTCCGACATTCCTTGAGGAACTCCACCACAACAGGAACTGACCATCTAGGGACGTGTGTCCCAGGGGACTCTGTCTTCCAGGCACTGGGGTTCTGCTGTTTTTCATCTCAGATAGAAGCTATCGCACATGTTCTCCTTCAGCAGCCGAGGTGGAGGGCAGACATAAAGTGTGTTTGAGACATTAGAAAGACCCACGCTTTCATGTGTTAGGCGGCCTTCATATCCAAGCCTCGTTTTCTCATATGTAACTGGATCTGCCACTTACCCCAAGAGAGAAAGGAAGGATGTGGACTTAGTCAGTGCTGCTAGCCTCTCTGGCATTCCCGTGAATTTGGGAGGAACCAGGGTGACCAGCAAGCTGCCTAGAGAACTCCTCATGCTACCTTCAGCCACATGGTGGTCCCTAGTTTGGCCTTGAAGAGTTTGGACTAGGCCAAGCAAGCCTTTTCACTAAAACAAACTTTGTAAGACGGCATACACAAAGAAGAAAAACTGGATCTATAAAAATTCTCTTTTCTTGTATAAAAGGTTTTATGCTGAGCATGTAATTAACATCCTAAGAATAGTTAAGATAATGCAAATTTTGGGAATTTCATTCCTGTCTTCCATACATTTAAAACTTACATTTTAAAGGTAGTGGTAGTGAGCCGGAGATTTGGCTCATGGGTTAAGATCACTGACTGCTCTTCTGGAGGGCCTGGCATGCTCATGGACAAGTACTCATACATATAAAATAAAAATAAATCTCTTAAAAAATAAAAAAAAATAAAGGCAGAATCTGTGTATTGTCAAGGCCAACCAGAGCTACAAAATAAGACCTTGTGCCAAAAGAAGAGAGGAAGAAAGAAAGAAAAGAAAGAACAAACAAGCAAAAAATGCCAGAGAACACCTTCCATTTCAATGGAAAACAAACACAGAAACCAACACTGTGGAGGAAGGAAGGCCAGGTTTAGTCCCCAAACACCCTTTGTTTACCTCTATTGGACTGACTTAAATTATGCTTTCATGAGATGGTACCAAAAAGGAAACACTTACTGACATGCAGGCTCTCATTTAGGTAGAGAAGGGAGGTGAGCTAGAGAAGAAAGGGAGCTGAGGACCTAGGCTTTTCTTTATGGGCTTTGGGACTCACTCATGAGATGTAGCCATTGTTCCCCTTGGGAATGTTTGTGACCAGTTATGAACTGTTCAAACCACTCTCCAGTAGGTCTACAACATGTTTCCATTTGTAATTAGTTCATTTTTTATTCTCCTTGCCCCATAACCCCAATAAACTCTTTCAACAAGTCTCAAAAAAACCTTGCTTTTGGGGGCCAGAGAAATGGCCCTGTAGTAGTAGCAATACTGTTCTTTCAAAAGACCCAAGTTTACTTCCTGGCACCCACATCAGGAGGCTGCCAGGAACTCTAGCTCTAGGGAGTCTGACAGGCTCTTCTAGACAAACGTGTGTGTGTGTGTGTGTGTGTGTGTGTGTGTGTGTGTGTGTGTGTGTACATGCATGTATATGTGTGCACACATACACACACAAGTTAAAAATAATAAATCCTTAGGGGTAGAGAGAGATGGTTTACTGGTTAGGGGTACTTACTGATCTTCCAGAGGACCTGAGTTCAGTTTCCAGTACCCATGTCAGGGGGCTCACAACAGTCTGTAACTTCAACTTTAGGGGATCTTAACACCTCTGGTTTCACATGCATATACAAACATATGCATATACATAGTTAAAATAAAAATACTTTAAAAATAGTAACAAATCTGAGAGAGAGAAGAGAGAGAGAGAGAGAGAGAGAGAGAGAGAGAGAGAGAGAGAGCCTTGCATTTTAAGTGTGCAACCTCGGGACACCTGAGAGAGAATGGATGGCCTATGAGTGCCTGCCAGGTGACAGGGTGCATTGGCTGCCTGGTATACTTACTTATCTTCCTTTGAATTCCCAGGAAGGACCTGATGTAGACATGGCTACTTCTATCTCACAGATGAGGGTACTGATGCTGCACATCCAAGGCTGAACAAATTCTAAGTGGCAGCTGCTGGGTTTACGCCGGTCTGTCTAGGATGGAGGTCCAGGTTACTACTTTAGATCCCTCCATATACATCCCTCCCTGCCATTAACTAGCCTCCCATTTACCAAATAATGCGTGAACATAGACAAGTGGAAAAAAAGATGTGACGGCCTACAGCAATGTATTTGGAAAGAACCATTTTTTTTTTCTGTTTAGGATGGAGGTGTCTCTTGTCGCTCTTCACACACATGTCATTTCTCACTTGCCTGTCTCCATGGCAATACTAGTGTTAATTTTTAGACACACAATAACGTGAGTTACTCAGAAATACACCATTCACCTGCATGGTGACCTTTACAGGCCACTTAAGTCACTGTGGGTTTCAGGTTCTTCCTAAGGAAGCCCGTGATGTAAAACCGAAAAGAGGAGACAAGCCAGAAGGACATCCATGCCAGATGAGAAAGGGGCAACCACAAACGCCTGCATTCTTGAAGGAAAAGAAAGCACCTGCCTGCAAACAGCCACTACGACCAGCAATGCAGACAACCTGGAGCCCTCAGAGCTCCCAGGCAACTGCAGGTGGACCTGGGGAAATGTGACTGTGATGGTGATGGGAAACGGAAGGACCAAGGTGGTGAGAAAGAGCAGAGAAGTGCTGGAAATCGCTTCGGCTGTGGCATGCAGGGTGCTGGCAGAGAAGAGGATGGCGAAGAGGGAATAGGAGTGAGCTTGTGAAAAAACAAATGCCATGTATATTGGACCTGGTGTGGCTAAAACAAGTCAACCCAGCTCTAGAAAGTATTGTTTCAGAAGACAACAAATAATTTGATTTTGATGCAACCAACCTGTGCTGGCTAGTTTATGTCAACTTGACACAAGCCAGAATCATCAGAGAGGAGGGAGCCTCAGTTGGGAAAATGCCTCAAGAAGACGGGGCTTCGGGCAGGATTGTAGGACATTTTCTTAGTTAGCAATTGGTGGGGGAGGGCCCAGCTCATTGTGGTGGTGCCATCCCTGGGTTGGTGGTCCTGGGTTCTATCAAAAAGCAGGCTGGGAAGCAAGACAGTGAGCAGCTCTCCTCCATGGCCTCTGCATCAGCTTCTGCCTCCAGGTTCTTGGCCTGCTGGAGTTCCTGCCCTCACTGCTTTTGATGATGAACTGTGAATAAAATACACCCTTTCCTCCCCAAGTTACTTTTGGTCATGGTGTTTCATCACAGCGATAGTAACCCTAACTAAGATACCACCCATTCTCAAAAATGTCCTTTTCCTCCCAATCACTGTGAATAAATTTTTACCAAAGATCAGTTTTTGTCCCTTCCAAAGAACCAGAGATCACTTAGACCAGCCATTCTCAACCTATGGGTCATGATTCCTTTGACAAACCTCTATCTCCAAAACTGTTTACATTACAATTCATAACAATAGCCAAATCATAGTTATGAAATAGCAACGAAAATAATTTTATGGTTGGGTGTCCTCACAACATGAGGAACTGAGTTAAAGGTTGAGAGCCGCTGACTCAGACCAACGTACTGTGACAGATTTCTGAATTCTTTATCACTCATGTCCATAATATTCAAAAGACTGAATTATAAAATAGGACACTATTGTTAATGATGTCCTTGCACTAGGATGGAACTGTGCTAACCACCCACCATTGTCAGTAAAAGTGTAAGGGGGTGGGTGAAACAGAGTATGTGTGTTGTGAGGGTGTGAGTTATATGTACGTGTGCTAGAGAAAGGGTGTGTGTGAGAGTCTGTTGTGCATGTGAGAGGAGAGTGTGTGACTGCATGTTAATGTGTGAGTTGTGTGTGTCAGAGTATGTGAGTGAGAATCTGTATGAGAGTGTGTTTGAGTATATGCATTGTGTTTCTGTGTTTGAGTTGTATATGTTTTGAGAGAGTTGTGTGTATGTGTACAAGTTGGGTGTGTGAGTTGTGTGTTTTGTCTGTGTGAGTTGTGTTTGAGGTGTATGTGTGTGTCCAGATAGAACATGGGACACTGCAGGAGAAAACAGAGCTTTGCACCCCCAAAAGAGCATGCTGAACAACCTAGGCTCTTCATGGCTCGGGAAATCTGGACCTCCCTCCAACCTGTCTCTCATGTGATGAACAACACATAGTTCCCAGTCAGATGGCCACAGAAAAGGGGGGGGGGGAGTACAGCTTGTGGCCATGACATGGAACAAAGCTAAGTAGGTCATGTGCAGATAGAACCTCTGACCTTGGCCGCCTCAGCACCGATGCAGAGGTCACCCCAGAGAGCAGAGGCAGACGGTCACACGGAGCAGAAGCAAGCAGCAATTCTCCATCCCAAACAGCACACGTGTTCCAGCCTAAACTCAACAAGGTGCATGTTTGGCACTGGGTGTGATGGACACTAGGTGTGCTGGCTTTAGGCCCTAGAGAATGTGAAGACCTATCCACTTGTCCTCATCTTCATGGTGACGATGCTACAGTGTTGGTGGCATTATTTCAATTATGCAAAGTCCCATCACTTGGAGCATAGAGCAGTAAATGATGCCATTTAATAGTTACGATTTTCTTCTCACTTGTAAAAAACAACATTTTATTTTCATATTTGTAATCATAAATCTTCCCAAGACAAGGGAAGGGAACAAAATATCAATAAACTTATTACCAAATCCCAGAACTTTTCTTTAAAAATTTTGCTTAAAATATGACCTGAACATTAAAAGACAAATACTCAGTTACAAATCTGAAATTCACTCATTTATAATCGAAGAAATAAAAATTAAACTAGTTGTTGAAGACATACAAATGAAACCAAATTGTGATCATTCACACCCCAAATTATCAAAGCTTTAATATGCTAAATATTTTAAGCTTGTTTATGTGTGTGTGCACATGTATATGCCTTCAGGGTGCCAGAAGAGGGTGTCAAGTAGTGTAAGCCACCTGTTATGGGTGCTGGGAACTTTGGGTCCTCTGCAAGAACAGGACACTCTCTAAACCGCTCAGCCATCTCTCCAGCCCCAAACATTATAAAAGCATGTTTGTTGCTGATGACAGTACAGAAGTTTGTGTGTTTTGAGTGTGTGTGTGTGTATGTGTGTGTATGTGCGTATAGGGAATGTGTACAAATGGATATTTCCTTACCCAACAGTGATTAGGAGCCCCAACTGATGATATCTGCCTTTGATCATGTCAATGGGAGGCTGACACAAGAGGACTGACAACTCAGCCTGAACAACAGTCAGTTAGAATCCATCTCAGTAAAACGAGACAAGCAGATGTGTTCGTTTGATAAGCAGTAAGAGCTCTGAAACCCTGTGGACTGACAGTTTCATTTCTTGGGATTCATCCTAATGACATAGCAGAGGTGCATACACACAAATTTAATGCTATTTATATAAGTTCTATTCATGATATGATGAATTAAATGTCTGCTTAATTTAACCTTAAGTACATGGCAGGGTTGAAGTTTGTACAAACAAACATGAATAAAACTGTATTTTCAGGCATTTGAAGCACAGAAATGTCACATCTGGCATGGGTACAGAGAATTGGATCCTATGCAAGAGCAGTAAGTGTTCTTAACCACTTGGCCATCTCTCCAGCCCCATATACTATTTTATCATTAATCGGAACATCAGATCTCAAGAGTAGTTATCACACTCATAACTTAGTAGCACATTAACTTGCAACTTAAATTATATCAATGTAAGATATTAGTTTAATAAAATTAGTTATATTATCAACAATAAGGTAGCTCCTAAAACAGCTTACCACCAGTAATATTGATTTTTAAAAGCTTTAATAATCTGATAAATGAATAGTTGTTTGTCTCTTTCTAGTAATTTTCAGCTTGTATTCTAGCTAAAAAAAAAAACTTTTAAAAACAAAAGATTGCTTAGGTACAATTAACTGTAGGTATCTTTGAAAATAAATTTCACAGTAAGAAGAATCAATGGCCAAAAAGAAATGTTGGAGACAAGAATAAAGGGCTAGGAAATGATATGAGGTTCTGGTATAAGGCCCATGTACCATCTGCCAAAGGCTTCTTACCTGTTTCCTGCAGCCTCAAGTCACATGCTCTGATGAGGAAATCCAACGCAAGATCACAATTTTCATTCTAGCAGTCCCTCAGACAAAGTTTCTCTCTAAAAAATACCCCCAAATCCCTCAGCTGTATCCACTGACATTCCACACTTAAGATGTAATTGGTCCCTTAAACTGTTGGCAGTTCAGTGTAAATATTTCCTCAACTGACAACATTTAGGTCTGATGTTATGATTAACATATAACAAAGTGCTTTCTTTAAACAGAGGGTAAATAGCCAAGCCAGAAAACAAACCAGAATGGGATATGTTGTTAATGATGTGTGCGTTTGTAAAGCTTCCCCCAGTCTTCTCACCCACTGGTAGAACTGTGTGTTCTACCATGAACAATGAGGTTGTGATTTTCCTCTCTAATCTTAATTATTAAATAAACAACTTCACAGTTCCATTTTAAGTCCTGAGGCAACTCAAGAACTTGTTTCCATACCTCACACTGAGATGACCTGCATGGCAGGGTGTTCAAGCTGCTCAACTTATGGAGGCCATGAAGAACATATACACTCTGAATTAAGTGTTTTGGCAAGACAAGCATCATTGAACTGACTTTTCTTAAGGTGGCAAGAAAAGACAAACAGTGGAAAACAAGTTTAAAATAAAAAAGGTCTTGCGCACTGTCAATGTTGGTGAGTGGGACTGGGTTTTCAAGAGAGCGGTTTTCAAAGAAAGAGATGGGGAGCAGTGTCAGAGAGCATGAGCTTCGTTTTTAAGTATGTAATGGCTCTTCCAACTCCCCATTTCCTTTTACTCCACTAGGGTCAGGAACACACATACATATACACACACAAAAGCATACATACCTACATACACAAACAACACACACAAAAATACAAACACACATGCACATATGCACACTCACACAAATACACAACATACACAAACATGAACATACATGCATGCACAAACAGACACACACACACACACACACGCCTTTCTTTCACCTCTAAATTCTGTGTCACATAATTAATACTTTGGCTACTTCACTCCATTTTTATGAGACCCTAAGTACCTCATTAACATTTCTGAAAGATTACAAGTTATTAAGAAAAGACAAAACCCAGTAATTTTTTTTTAATCTTCGGGAACTTGGGGCAGTTTAGGGGAAAATATAAAGTCTGAAATAGTTTGAAATTTTCTAATTTTATCCCATTATGATATGCTAATTGTGTGTTAGTTCTGTTTTTATTTTTAAGTATAAAATCTCTTTAGAATAGTAAAGGCAACATTTTATAAAAATGTGAAGGCTCAAAGTATTTCATGTAATTTTTACTTACTAATTATAAAAGTCATGAAGTTATTTCAAAAGTAAACATTGCAAAATTCAGTGATTTGGTAAAAGAAAGAAAAAGTTCCCAGGAAACTCACTGTTACAACAGGGTCAGCTGCTGATTTCCCATCTACCCCAGGAGATGCCTACATCCACTCTTCCTTCTTGACATCTCTGACATGCATGTTGGTGCCTGTTCATAACAGTGTGACCGTGCAGAAGAGCCAGACTTCATCAGTTATGATATAAAGGCATAACTAGTCACAACCAAAGACTCAGAAGAAACTAATCTGACAATAAATGTTTGTGTAGCTAAATCACATCATTTATAGAAAGTCATCAGGAAATACAGTTACACAAAGTAAAAGTAATAAATATATTTTAAACAAGATCCTCCAAATGAAAATTAATATAAACAGGGGAGGGGGGCTATGTTCTGTGTTTAAAGGATGTAGCAAAGAGCCAGGAAGTGGGTCTTCCTTTCCCTGGCTTCTGGCTTTAACAAACTGGTGTCTCTCCAAATTCATCAAGCCAGCCAGGCTCTGGAAGCAAGGCTCCACTAGGGAGATAATCCTTCCCACCCAAGAGGTGTAAACTAACATCTGCTATAACCAAAAGAAACTGCAGCAAGGGTTTAGCCACAGCCTGGGGGGAGTTCAGCGATAAAGTTTTGGCTTATCAAGTAAAACCCACAACAGAACAATCACTTCAGCCCAACAGTCTGTTCTGAACTCTCCAGATTAATTACCATCAAGTCTCGCCAAGCTCATTAACACAGAAACTGGCCTCCAACCATGCTCCCTGTGTGCTGTTCTTCCAAAGGAGATGCCTCTTGCAACAAGGACAGAGGAGACATACAGGAGCTGCTAACTCCCTGAACTCAGTGCTGACAGTAAAGACAGGACTTATCTTTAAATTGCATCTCACAGAGCAGATTTCTAGTATCTTCTCAGATGTGCCCCCTTTAAGATGAAAAACTGACCCGTATCTATTTTCCTGGTGTATCTCCAAAGGCCAGTTAACATTTTATAGTGAAGGAACCATACCCAGCCGGCCTCTGGAAGCCATGACCTCTGGAATGAGTTATCAGATGACTCTGATCAGCCTGTCAAGCCCTCCATAGCCGGCGGCTGCTCAGGCATAACCAATGTTCCAAGTGGCTGGAAAACAAACTTTTCCCTCCCTACAACAGACTTCTTCCACTACCCTATCTCCATAGGTCCTCTGGGTCCTCTGGCCCCTTACCACCTGGTCTTAGAAGCAGAGGGTGTGCAGGAGGAAGGCCCTACAGATTAAAGGCCTCTGTTCAACAAATATTTGCTTGTCCACTCCAATAGGAGTGAAAGTTTGCCCTGTTGTGGTCTGCCCAGGATAACACGGAGAGACCTTCAGGAAGCTTGTTCAAGTGGTGATAAAGAATAAGACCTACTATCAAGGTAAATTCAAAGACACAAAACACCGTGGAAAACCAGATAAAATTCTCAAACTCTCAATTTCACAGAAAAAGTCCAACACAACTCCCATGGAACAGAACCTCCATGAGACTCCTAAAGTCCTTTCTGTAGCTGTTCCTGTTAGGTTAGATAGTCTCAGTCCAGTCACTGAAACTCTAAAACCACCCGACAAAAGACTAACTAGTTCCTGGAGTTTAACCTATTTGGGCTGCGATTACACCACGGAATCTAGTCTACTTTTTCTTTCGTATCTCCCATGCAGAGCATTTCTAGATGCCAGAATCCCACCTCTCACCTCCCTCTCAGCGCTCCTCCCATCTCTAACGCTCACTCCCAATCCCTAGATATCTTTTTCTTTGCTAGTCTGAAAAGCCAAAAATCCAAAGAAAGAAAACACAAATCTGTGGGAGAAACAGATTAAACTGTCCCAGACAGGAAAATCCCAGGAGTTGTGTGGTCCAGCCGAGGCCAGCCACGCAGACTTGAGCAGGGAGACCACAGGGGAGCATGGAGAGTCCCGGCTGGGGCTGGCCAGGGTGCGCTGGCTGAAGTTCCCCGCTAGATATTTTCCTCCCAAGAGGAGCCCGAGGCGCTCAGCCACCTCGGCCAGAGACAAGAGGGTGCGGGTGAGGCGGAGGCCGGGGTCCCAGGTCACCCGGTCTGGGGGTGGCGCGAGGAGGCTGTGGCTGGTCTGGGCGTAGGGGCGCGGGCGACTCTGTCCCATTGAGCCGCTTAGCGGACTGCCAGCCACTCCCCGGCGGGTGGCGGGGCCGAGTGGGGACCCAAGCGGGCTTGGCCACTCCCGACGTCCCACCGCCGGTCCCGCGGGCCAGGGCGTCGTGGGAACCGGGGCTGTCAGTCCTGGAATGGAGGGTCCGCCAGGTCGCGGCACGGGGCGAGGGGGAAGGCCCACGCGAGACCCGCGCCCACCGGAGCCAACACCAGCCGGGCCTCCTCCCAGAGCTGCCGGGCACCTGAACCGGGGCCGGAGCCCTCGGGACCTGGGGCCGAGCTGCCACCCGAGGCGCGGGCGTCCCCTCACGCCGAGGTGGGGACCCGACAATATCCGGGCTCGAGAAGTTGGGGGGCGCGCGCGGGAGGCTGAGGCGGGGTCCGCGGGACGCCGTGGGAGCGAGCCAAACGGACGGCTGCCAGGACTTACCGAGCGGTTCCCACATAGTGTCCCGCGCCGCAGGCGCTGCCGCTTCGGCCGGCCGGGGACCAGCACGAGCCGCCCCGCTTGCCACTACCCGGCGGAGCATGCTCGGAGCACCGCCGCGCGCCCCGCCCGGAGCCCCGCATCGCTCCGCCCACCGCTCGGCTTCGCTCCGCCCACCGCTCGGCTTCG
>CAJQZJ010034255.1:208375-242422 GCA_907164525.1 Lophiomys imhausi
AGAAGAAGGGGCAAGAAAGTAGGAAGGGGACCGACTGAGAAGAAGAAAGGGCAAGAAAGTAGGAAGGGGACCGACTGAGAAGAAGAAGGGGTTCAGGGGGAGTGGGACAGGATAAGAGGAGTCAGTGGGGGCAAATATGAGCACTTTATATAATTAGGTGAAAATGTCAATGAATAAGTAAATATAACTTTTAAAAGAAAAAGAGACTAGAAGTGCCATAGTCAAACTCTACTAAAACAAATTCTTAGATTCTGAGGTACACATAAGTCATAGTTTGTGACTAGTTCCATCCAGTAACAGCTTGCCATTAATAAATAGGTGCTCTTAGAGACTTAGCATCCCCCCCCCATCTCTGACTGAGTTGGGAAGCTGAGTGTGTTTCAGCAAAATGTTTTTCTTTTTCTCTATTATCGGCTACCTTGGTGACATCCCCTGGGTAGCAACATGAAGCATGCCAGCTATGGGGTCATACATTTTGCCTCGGATCACAATGCCTATTGTCGTTCTTTAGGCAAATCCACTTAGATGATCCAGACCCAATTTCTTTAGGTAACAAGAAACCACAGACATTACACAGTTGCACTCAACACAGACCCGATATTCCCTAAGTGTAGCCATCGTTACATATCACCCTCCCAGAGGTTCATGACAAAGAACTAGAGCAACTGAAGCCCCTGGTACAGCACTGTGCTGGAGGAAGTGAAACACCAACCTCTGGAGACTTATGTAACACCATTAAGGACCATCCTCGTATCTATGGGGGACTATGAGAAGAAAACTTTACTGTCCTTTTTTACCCTCCTTCTAACTCTATAAGGAATGGAACCCAAGGCTTCATCCATACCTGGTAAATGTCCTCCCACTAAGTAATGTCCCAAACCTTCCTGTATCTTTTGTATTGAGACAAGATCTCACTAACTTGTCCACACTAGTCTTAAACTCACACTGCAGCCCACAATGACTTCGAACTCAGCCTTCCTTCCTCCGACTTTTGGTTTGCTGGGATCACAGATGTAAGCTACCAATCTGACCACAGAAACTATTTCTATATTCATTTTCTTTTTGTAGGAAAAAATGCTACAGAGGTAACATTATTAACAAATTTTAGGAAAGACTATTTCATTTGACATTGGAAAGCAAGATTGCAGTTACCTTTCTCCTCCCCTTCCCTCTCTCCCTCCTTTCCTTCCTTCCTTCCTTCCTTCCTTCCTTCCTTCCTTCCTTCCTTCCTTCCTTCCTTCCTTTCTTCCTTCCTTTCTCCTCCCACCTGTGTTTTAAGACAGAATCTCATACCTATCCCAGACTAGACTTGAACTGTCAATGTTGGCCTCTGGCTCCCTTATGCTGAGATTACAAGTAGGTCTCCCTTTCTTTTCTAATAGAACATAGCATGTGCATGTACAGGACAAAACAAAACATAATGACTTTTTTTTTTTTTGGTTTTTCAAGACAGGGTTTCTCTGTGTAGCCCTGGCTGTCCTGGACTCACTTTGTAGACCAGGCTGGCCTCGAACTCACAAAGATCCGCCTGCCTCTGCCTCCCAAGTGCTAGGATTAAAGGGGTGCGCCACCACCGTCCGGCCATAATGACTCTTTTAACCCCCAAGACAGCATAGAAGGTGGTGTCCATATTCTGAAAGACATAATATTTACAACTACCTTCATTCTGCCACCCAGCCGAGACAGTACAGTTCCAAAAATAACACTTTAGTAAAAAGACCCCGCCCCATTTAATGTGAGATGCAGAGTCTCAGGACTTAATCTGAGCATAAACCTGTGTGTGT
Source organism: Lophiomys imhausi (assembly GCA_907164525.1). Taxonomy (NCBI): domain Eukaryota; kingdom Metazoa; phylum Chordata; class Mammalia; order Rodentia; family Muridae; genus Lophiomys; species Lophiomys imhausi. The sequence continues at coordinate 210,160 of CAJQZJ010034255.1, forward strand.
GTGTGTGTGTGTGTGTGTGTGTGTGTGTGTGTGTGTGTATTACATGTGCCACAGTGTATGAAAAGGGCAGTAAAATTAGGTTGCAGGATTCGGATAAGAAGACAAGTAAATATTGGGAATATTGGAGAATCCTATGATTACAGCTAGGGGTGAAGCTTGGTGAGAGTGTTTGCTGGGCATGTTCCAGGTCCTGACTTTAATCCATGGCACAGAAGAAGGGGTGCAATATGGACGAAGTGTGTTCTTGGAGGCAAGCAAGGCTGTTATAAATGTATGATCTTTTGGATATGTGCACACAGCACACTGGTGGTGAGAACAGTGTTTGATTGCTTTTCATCTTTCCTAATTGAAAGGGAGAGTTTCAAGCAGGTCATGTTAAGAGTAATGTAACCATGTTCTAAATGCATTGAAAGTTTCTTCCATTTCAAATTCAACTATTCACCATGTACTTGAACTCAGTTCTCTGGCCTGCGCATTCAGAAGAGCCAGCCTGGCTATCTATGCCTGGCTTCCATTGGTTCTCGGGCTGTGCCTGTGTGTGTTGCACAATGGTGGCTCTCACAGGCAGGGTACTGCTGTGCAAGTGGCTGCATCCTCCCCATCATAGAAGAACGATGACCTCCAGGGAAAGGCAATGCAATCTGCAGCTGAGCTCACCTCCAGCTGCTGGTGAGGGCCAGGGAAGGAGAAGCCAGGAAGGCATTACTAGACACCTTTTGCTTTAGTGATGGCAGCATTGAAGGTGACTTTTCTCTTGGAGGAAGCGATACCACCTTTTCATTCCCCATACCAGACTTGTTTTTACAGGGCTCCTTGTTATATTCAATTCCATTTGCAAAACTGGAATTCTATACAAACTGCTAAGGACTAACATATTCTGTGTGAGGAAAAGGCTTTGGAATGTACTTAGGGTTAGGGTTGTCTTGACCTCTGAACTAAGTGTCCCTTGGCCATGCAGAGTTGATTCAATGGTTGCCAGGAAAAAGGCCTTTTGTGTGAACTCCTAACAAGCTTGATTATACCCTGTCTAAGTCTTCAGTTCTCATTACTTTTCCAATTCTGATGACACTTCACACAGTTTTATCACAACCCACAGACTGGCATCCTTGGCTTCACGGTCATGTTTGCGCCAGTGACCCTGAGAAATTATGTTTTACCCAGTGGGTGAAAGGCTGACTAAGGAGATAGATCTCCTGGGTTCCTCCAACTACTAGATTTTTAAACAATTATTTATATTATAGTGTGTGCGTGCGTGTGTGCATGAGTGTGTGTGTATGTGTGTGTGTGTGTGTGTGTGTGTGTGTGTGTGTGTGTGTGTGTGTTTATGTGTGTGGCATGGTATGGAATGCATGTGGAAGTTAGAATACAACTTCCTGGAGCCAGTTCTCTGCTTCCACCAAGTGCGTTCCAGGAATTGAACTTGTGTCATCAGGGTTAGTGGCAAGCACTTTCACCTGCTGAGCCACTCCTGACACCTCCAACTATTAGATCTTCATCCTCAGTTGTATTCTGAGGCCACCTTGGGAACCTACATTTATTATGGACAAAAATTCCCACATGAAATAAAGCAGCACCTTAAGTGGGTGCCATCCTGTGGGGAACCTGCCGTTAGATTAGAGAGCAGCCCTGAGAAGAACCTGGAATGAGGAGGAAGAGCAAAATGCATTGGAAATGAGTGTTTTTGGTTTTGCTTGGTGAGGATCTGGGAGTGAGAAAGAAGTCCATAGGAAGAAACAGACAGGGTGCAAAGGTGCTGCCACAATGTAACACTTCCCTCCAAACTCTGTCACTTGTTTTTAATCTTTTGGACTAGGACGACAAACAGGGTTAGCCTGATGCTTCCCGGGGCATTCGTGTTTTCACTTCTAATTTACAAGTATAGTTCTATATGCTAGAGTTTGGATCTCAAAGGCCAGACCATTGAAGAGCAGGGAGGTGGACACTGGAGGAGGCAGGACCTAGTGAGAAGTTCCTGCAGCCTCCCAGGAGAGTATGGGGGAGAGCATAGCTACCCTGTCTCATCCCCTTTTTAAGCTCTGGCTTATTCTGTGAGTGTCCTGCTCTGCCACCCTTTCCCACCATGACATACCATGTCACCAGAAACCCAAAGCATCAGGAAAAAAGAATGATAGACCAGAGCCTTTCAAACCATGTGCCTAGCACTCAGAGATAGAGGAATGTCAGTGAGTTCAAGGCCAGCCTAGTCTACAGAGTGGGTTCCAGGCCAGCCAGAACTGCACAGTGAGACTGTATGAGACAAAACAAACAAAAGTAAATAAAACTATGAACCCAAATGAACCTTCTCACAAGTGAAAGCTGACTAGTCCAGCACTCACACTGAAATCAATTCTATCCTCCCAGAGTGAGAACAGCAGCGTTTTACTCTATCAGTGTGTTTACAGCATCCAGGCAAAGAGCTGGTTACAGAAGCCGAGTTTTATCTTGTCAACCGCCAAGGCTGTGGGTCACAGCCTGTCATGTGCAGGAAGGCTTCCTTTTTCCAGGAGGAATGCACACCCATCAGGGGTGTTGACCCTTATCCCAATATCACCATGACATTGTGAAGGGCTATCCATGTGCAGGATAAGGGCCCATGTGTAGTCCCAGGTAGTAGGCCATTGCTAATCATTGAAGTCTAAATTAAACTGGTGAGTTGGGGTTGACTGACAGCCTGTTATCCTCAACTTCACAGCAATCAGAGCTGGCTTCTGAGCAAAGCCATCACGCCTGTCAAGGGCAGAAGAAAATAAAGGGCTGCAGAGGCGGAGGGGAATCAGCGCGGGAGGTAGGGCTGACTGCTCAGGCATGCTTTATTCATTTTAAAAGGCTTCTCCCAGGAGAGGAGAAGGCCCGGACCCAGAACAACTCACCTGCCCAGGACAGGCAGTGAATGGGCTCAGAGTGCAATGAAACTGTAGTCTTTGAAGACATTAGACCAGCAGTATACGTTAACAGTGCTTCAGTGAACCCGCCCCACCCCCAACCCGGAACCAAATGTCTACTCTTGTGTTGTAAGGTCCTGATACATTTGTAGGCTTCCAGGCCAGGCACAGAGAGACTCACAGACCCCTCCCTGGGAGGAAGATTCTAGATGGAACTGAGACACAATCCTTGGCAAGGACTTGAGGAAATGAGCTTTAGCTTTCTGATTTTTTTCCTTTCAGTTTTTTTCCTGTTTTAACCACTTTACGCATATACTTCACCAGCACTCAGTTCACTCACAATGCCACGAAGGCTCTGCATAGAGCGTTGTATGGCCCTCTCTGTCCATTTCCAGAAATCTTCCTCATCCCAAACAGAAGCTCTGTTCACTGACGAATAGCTCATGGTCTTACCTCTTATTCAGACCCTGGTAAGCTCTATTGTTTCCTGTTCGTAAAATTACCTGTTCTATGTCCCTAATACATGTGGAATCATGTACTTCCCATTTGATGTCTTATTTGGCATACTATCCCCAGGGTTCATCTATGTCACAGCTCGTGTCTGAAACTCGTTGCCTTTTAGGCCAAACAATACGTCATCTTATTCATTCACCTATCTGTTGGTAGATGCAAGTCTTTCTCCCCATTTTGGTGGGTATTGTGACTGATGCTACCATATGCATTGTATTGATGTGTATTATATAATCACCGTGTCTGCTGTGAGCAAGTATCTGTTTAGAGGCACCGCCCACGATTCCTTTGGGTATATACCAGCAGCAGAATTGCCAGATCATATGGAAATTCTATGTTTAACTCTGAGAAGCTGCCAAGCTGTTTTCCGAGGCAGCTGCACCCCTTTATAGTCCCATCAGCCCTGGAGGGTTCCAATCGCCCCACATTCCTGCCAGCACTGGCTCTGCTGTAGTTTGTCCTTTAAACAGCCACTGGAATGGATGTGAAGAGGAACTAAGTGGGGTTTAATTTTCATCCCTATATTTCTTTTAATTGAACCACTAAGGATAAGGTTGCCTTCCCCTCTGACTCCTGGTAGCTCCCCCGGCACAAGATGTGGGCGAAGCCCGTTTCCTGACAGGCCTCAGGGCTGCCTTGCAGGGATGTCAGCTTGTCACTGCCAATACCCCACACCACACAAAGATGGATTGGGATTGTAGCAAGGCAGACACCTAATTGAGAGGGTACCTTGCACCCTTTACAGGACAGGATAAAGGGGTGCTTTCTCTTTTAAATATAGCAGCATCAGAAAGCTATCTTTGTCAATAGGCACACTTCTCTCATCACAGGTCTGTGAAGACAGAGGCAGACAGTCTCCTCCTGTCTGAACGGAGGGACAAAAGCTCTGACCTGGGCCATGAGCCTTTTGAGGAGGAAGCTGATTGCTCTGAGCTGACAGCGAGATCGGTAAATTACACGTAAGGTGAGTGGAAAGATAGATCTGCAGGCATCTATCACAGGAGCCCTTCCTCTAATGATTGGGCCATGGCAACAGGCCTCCTTTATGCCTTGACATAAAAAAGGCCACAGGCCAGACTGTGTTTCTCTCTGGAACGAGCCATGATGGAGCTGCTGCTGGCATCTCTCCTTGATGATGCTCTGGAGAAAGGAGGGTGCCTCTGATTCTGGGGACCAATGCTGGCAGTCTTCAGGACAAAAGGCCACCGCCCGTGTTCTTAAGTACATCAGTGAAGGATGGTGATACGGCATCATGGCTGTGTGTGTATGCTCCCAAAGCTGGGAGCTTTATTTGGAGGTAGAGGGAAGAAGAGCAACAGAGGCAAAAAAAAGCTGGCTTGAGGCTTCATACTTGAATTCAGACCAACAATAGTGAAACTGTCCTTTGTCTGCCATACTGATCCAAGCTCCAAATCTACTTTGTCAATGGGTCAGGAAGAATAATAATATGTACAGAAACCACAGAGATAGAATTTAACTTTGAGTCACAGAGAGGCAGGTATCACCTTCAAAATCCCCCACTAGGACTAGGTATGGTGACACACACCTTTAATTCTAGCCATTTGGAGGCAAAGTCAGGTAGGATCTCTCTGAGTTTAATGCTAGCCTGGTTTACAAAGCAAGTTATAGACCAGCCAGGATTACATAGTGAGTCCATGTCTCAAAATAAAATAAATTATAATTTTAAAAAGTTAAAAGCTTATCATTAATGATCCTCTTCCATCTGCCAGATCCTGTCTCCTAAATGTTCCACAGCCTTAAACACAGCACCACAAGGTAAACACCAACCATGAAACTATTAGCCCAAGAGGGATAGTTCACATCCAAACCATCATGGTTTCTAAGGAATATCATTTTTTGAGAGATACAATATGAATGGTCTACTTAATCACCACCATCTCTGTCTACACAGAGCTTCCTTGAGAACTTCTTCCAGGTTACTGCTCTTTGATACAAACAGTGCTTCAGAATCTGGTAGACAGCTTTGAAGATGAGGATTCTGAAGATGAAAGACTTTCTTTTCCTCTCACCCAATCTTCATTAGAGCAAACCACTGGGCACTGTCTAGGTTCCTTCCATCATCTTGCCTCAGTCTAGGAATCAGCTGCTCTGTTGAGGGAACTCCTCATGGAAGCCACTATTCACGCTTGCCTTCCGCCAAGAGTTTTGGACGCTCTTTCTCCCTCTTGCTCTCTCTTTGGGGTTGTTGGAAATATCAAATAACCAATGAGTGGTGATGATGCCAGACTGACCTTGAGTATTTTCATGACCTATTCTCATAAGCCATGGAAACTTTTTAAAATTTAGGAAGGGGAGCAGACATGAAATACAGTGGCCCAGCTTTCATAAGTTCACAGAAATACAAATATATCAGAGCTGTCAATCACAGATATGATGCCCAGTCTCAACTTGTGCCCAGCTCCGCTCTTTTCTTTCATGTTATGTCATGTGACACTTACCGCTTCTGTAGCTTCCAGCTTTGAGTCAAATTCAGCCCCCATCTTCCTGCTGTTTCCTCCCCTCAAAGCCAGAAAAGGCTGAATCCGGCATCTATATCCTCCCAGCCCATCCCTTCCTACACATCCCTGCAAATTTGGCAACACTTTCCCATCTGGTGGCTGGTCGTCACTCTTCCTGACTTGATCATATAGTTCTTGCAGAGCTGAGTCTTTCTGAGGGAAATCTTGTTCTGAACAACCCACCCGAGGTCCCACAGATGACAGGCCCTTCCTTCATTCCCTTCTCTCCATCCCTACCTTTCATCACTCTGCAGTCATCCTCCCCCCAACCAGCTTCTCTTCAGGCCATCACCCCCACAGACTGCTCCTCTCTGCTACCCTCCTGGGTTCCCTCCAGTTGCCCAGCATGTTGTCCCAGCGTGCTCTTGTCCAGCTGCCCAGCCAGGGAAGCACGAGCATCTTTTTGCCCTTGGTGCCTGCTGCTGGGCTGGCTTCCTAAATGCTGCTTGCATATGACACCAGGAGTCTTCCAAGACTTTCTCTCAGCTTAGGAGAGGAGGAGAACAAATTCTCCCTTCCAACAGAGCAACCCTAGATTACATTTGTACCAACCAAATCCTCTGCAGGATGATGGGCCACAGGCTGGCCAGGGGCTCCTTACTACTGCCCACTCTGGCTTCCCTGGGTGAAGACAGATACATCCTGAGCTTGAGCTTAATTAAAGGGCAGCTGTGTCACTTGGGAATGATAAAACATTATTGACCACCTCATGGGCTCATGCCATTACTAGATGAGGTAGAGAACAAAGAACAAAGGAAAAAAAACTGAACAAAAGGTATGTTCTATATCTGTAGTGGGTAGCTGTGAAGTGGGGTGGAGTGTCTACAAATGACAAGACTGATTTGAGCTATGTTGGTCAATGTCACACGGAAGACTTAATTAGACCACAGAACTGGAGAAGGGGTTGAGGCGACGAGTCAAATAAACTAAGGCACAGAACTGGATTGGAGTCCAAGGTTCAAATGCCCCGAGACCTTCCCTGGAATGCCGCGCACACCCGGAGCATGGTGGCACCTGCAGTGAGTGGGCACACATTCAGAAGCTATGATCACACAATCTCCACCCGCAATGCCTACAACTCTGCCGTAGTAAGGCTTTATTTTGTTTATAGAAGAAGTAAATGTGTGTCTAGCTGGAGGGTCAGTGGGTCTAGAAATTTCTTCACTTGCTGAAATATAAACTTAGCTACAGTGTTTAAACATTAATTATCCCTTTGTGTTTAACTGTAATGGTGCGTTTATCTTTTTCTTGGAAATAAGTAATTATGAATACATGTTTATATATCTCACACATAATAGAAATGATAAAAATATTAAAAAGTACCATGGGAACAGATGGTAGCTTTAGAACAAAACAGATCCATTAACTGTCAAACTCAGTTTTCCGTAGGATGAAAAAATAGAGTGGGCTCTCAGGTGGTGCTAAGAAAAGCTCCCACTTATTCTAGCACCTTAGGATACAGATTCTTTTGTTTAAAAAAGTGGCATAGGAGGCTTATGACAACTCACAATTAATGAATGTCACAAATGGCAGAAAGTAAAATAAAATGTTTATCTGATCAAATGATGTGAAACTTAATTCGAACAATGTATTTGAAAGTGGTGTACTTGACTTGGGACCAAATGGCACAAATTTCCAGATAAGTGTAGCTTTCCTGTCTCCATACACAAAAGGGAGAAATAATCTCCCATTTTATTAGAGTATTTTATTGACTAGGGGAGCTTATATCATCCTTACAGATAAAGGAAATAGTTTTTCCAAGGCCAGACAACTGTTTCAAGTAAGAGCAGGAACTGAGAGTCAAGTCCTGGATCCGGTTCCTCTCTTCCACCTCCACCAACACTAAGCAGCCGCTTCCCAACAGGATGCATCCCTGGACACTCCTATCAGAGTGTCTGTACACATGTGTTCATTCAGCTCTGCTTACTGTTTTGATTAATAACTTCACGTGTGTGTATGTGTGTGCGCGCTCATGCGTGTGCGCACATGTGTGCAGGGTAGAGGGTAATGTAATATGTACTCTTCACCTCTGGCTTCCATATGTGTAGTAATATGTCCATGCATACACATACAGTGTATATGGATGCATACATATTCTCAAGGAAAAGGAAACATAGACATAAGCACCGAGGAGCCATGTCAAGAGAAGCCTAGGACCAGGGCCTTCTTCCCGCCAGCCTCTTCTGATTTGAACCTTTCCTCTCTCAAGGTTGGTGTGAGTTACAGAGAGAGCACAGCTAATAGCAGGAAGCAGAGTCTACTCCTGAGTGTGCGAGGAAGCACTGGACAACCCAGCTGAGAGCAGTGGTATGTTTGTAGATGTTTCAGGATATTAGCAGGTGGGCAGGCAAGGATGAAACCCTGTTTGTGTGGAACGTGCTTTATGCTGGAGTTCCTAGTGGTGCATTTTGCAAGGAGGATCCATGTCCTTAGTTTTTGTGATGACCCAGTCTGTGTGAAAATCCAACTCCATTGTTGAAGAAAACCCCCTATTGCTTTGTTCCTGCTGAGTGCTTCTGTAACCAGGAAACTTTCTGTAATTCAGGGTCTTGAGAATGCTTACATGACCCTGAAAGACCAACCGGGCCAGCCTGACACCAGCTTTTCGAGTGGAATATATGTTTTTATCTCTATTTTCAAGTCACAAACCAGATTCCTTAGTTTTGGCAGCTCTTACTTGCCTGCCACAGGACTCCTGCTTCTGACAGAACAGCATAATAAAGATGGTGGAATGGCCCTCAAGTTTGGGGCTGGGACTACTATGTTTTGGATAGAATTTGATTGTGGTCCCTCCCCCAAGCCTTTATGTGTTGACATTCAAAAGCCACTATGAGGCACTGAGAGGCATTAAGAGTGTGAAAACATCACCTGGCTGTGGTGTTCAGAGATGGGACCTCTGGAAATTGTTTGGGATTAGATAAGGTCATTAGAATAGAGACCTCATGATTTAATTCTATTGGTTTTATACAAAGACATACCTACACAGGAAAAGATCCCTATCCCTTCCATGAAACACTGCCTTGGGACTCTGCCAACAAGAATACCAGCACCAGATGTGAGCATGTGATGCTCCAGAATGGTGAGCTTCTAGGTGAACCTTTTTTCTATACAGCCAGCATGTCTCAGGTATTTCATTACAGCAATGGAAAGCTGACTAACAGGGCCTTGGATTGGATACTAGCTCTTCCCATTAAGAACAGTACAGCACTGCAGTGCCATGTTCCAGACTTTTCTCCACTCTTTGTATTTTTTTTTTGCAAGGGGGCCAATGGCACTTGATTGACAAGTCTGAGACAAAGAGCTGCACCTGAACGTACTCAGCCAGCATCCTCCTCTTCCCTCTTTTTGAATCAACACACATTCTTGGCAAGTTATGCAGAGTTATGGAGCACAGTCATATTGTTGCCTATCTAATGGGAAGTAGGATGGTTAGTATTAATTGCCAAATTGACAGGATCTAGAATCACTCAGGAGAAGGGCCTCTAGGCATACCTGTGAGGGATTATCTAGAATAAGCTGACCCCTGAGAATGTCTGTGAAGAAATCTTTGTTATGTTCACTGATTAGGAAAACAGATTTCAGTTGTAGGCAGGGCAGTTCCTGGACTATAATAGAGAGTAAAATAGAGAAAGTGAGCCACATGCCCACGGGCATTCATTGTTTCTGCTTCTTAACTATACATGTGACCAGCTCCCTCAAGCTCATGCTTCTGCTACTCCCTGCCACAGTAACCTGGAACCGTAAGCCAAATAAACTTTTCTCTCTATTATTAAGGTACTTAACACAGCAACAGGAAAAGACCCTAAGACAAGAAATAAGCCCACTGTTTTGTTTGTTTGTTTTTGTTTTTCTGAGACTGAGTCTCACTATGTAACTCTGGCTGACCTGAGACTCACCATGTAGACCAGGCTGGTCTTGAACCGAACATCTGCCTGACTCTGCCACCAGAGTGCTGAGATTAATGTGTCACCATGCCTGGCCCAAAGCCCAGTTTTTAGTACATTTAAGTGTCATTCTCCATTTCATTCTACTGATGACTGGGAAAGTGTTTCTAATTTAGGAACACAGTATCAGAAAGCCTACCTGGCAATTTGGCATCATTCTCCAGTATCATTCTATCAGTAATACAATTTCCTGACTCACCTAATTCTAAATGTGGGAGAGGGAAATGGGAGTAGAGAGGCTAGAGGGCTTATTTATTCATACCCATTGGGAAGGTATCAATTTAATACCCGGAACGTTTTCTAGATTTTAGGAAATTCTTACATAAGTTACTGAAGGATGAGAATGGTTCTAATGAAGATACTCAAAGTAACCTGGGCACAAAATTATAAATAGAGAGACTATTTTAGAGTTGATTCCACCTCAAACTCCCAAAGAGCTCATTAGTGTTAGAAGGGAAAACCAGGCAGCCATTCTCACCACCTGAAATTCAGGGAACAGCAAGTTTTAGACATTCCAGCACATGCTAGTGCTCTTGGTCTGTAGGTGCCCATCTCACTGCTTCTCCAGAGCAAGCCTAGCAGCCAGCCTGGCACCAGGTTTGGTTCTGAAAGCTAGTTTTGGAGATGGCAAGATTCTTTTTTCTTTTAAGCACAATAAAATTCAGAAATACAATGATTCAAAGGCAGGACCTGGACAAAGTCCATTTGGTTTTCAGACACGGCACCAGAAGAAAAAAGTTAAGCATGGAAAATGAACTTCTGTCCCAAGAAGGGACAAATAAAAAAGCATGGCTGAAAACCCTGGGGGATCCGAGTGTCCAATCTTCATGAGAAAACTGCCAAGCCTTGGCTGACAGGGAGTTGACAATTCCTTGACACTTTTTTAGGAGTTCTATGACGGATACAATGAATTGGGGTTTGTGGGGTGTTCAACACTGGGCTGGGCTGAGGCTAAGATTTCAGGCCAGCTTCAGTGTCCTTGATAAAATCATCTGTCTGTACAGCAAGGGAGACAAAGGGCCTGGACAGCCTTCTTCCATCCATGCCGAGTGTGGTCTCTGCCAGACAGCAGACCTGCACTGTGGTGTGGAATTGAAGGCTCCCTCTGGGAAGCAGAGCTCATGGGGGAGCCTCATGCTCCAGCATCCTGAAGACGCTCCAGCATGCTCTTTCCTCCCCACCTGCCTCCGCTGCCCCATTTGGCAGCCACTTTCAAAATGACTGCTGTGACCCAGAAGAACATCAGGGATGAGAGATGTGCTGTGTGGATGCTTCTTCCATTTTTTTTCTATTTTTTTACTAATGACTGCCTAGGGACAAGTATTGGAAGACCTTTTAGGAAATCCCTTCTGAAATACATGAAAGAATGTAGAGTTCTCTGGGTAGTTGCTGCATAGAACAGCCAAGGGTTCCCCATTATTCTCTTAGCCAGTGTTGTCTGATTTATTCAAAGTGGGGAGAACTCATTGCAGATAAGTTAACCACTTGGAATAGAATAACAGATGCCAGACATGTAGTGAACAGCAAGGCTTTTCTGTGTTTTGAGGTTTTTAAAGTGTACAGATGCTCAGACATACTCATGCACATACACACATATACATATACACACACTTCTATACACACTCACATATACACACTTATATATATATATATACTCACATGCTCATAAATACACATTTATATACACACTCATACACACATATGACTTTGCTGTATATAGGTTATCCACAGCTCACATAGACACAATTATTTTAAAATACATGTTAAATGTCTGCTTTCTTTTGTTTTTACTTTTGTTTATTATGAAAACAGTCAAAAAGACTGCATATATAACATATTCAATTTTTACCTAAAATGAGAAAATACGTTCCCATTTCCTTCCCAGTTTAAGTGGAGGGTTATTTAGCTAAGTGTTATACCATCTTCAGTTTAGGAAGAGATATATTTTTCAAGCTGTAGAACACAACAGTGTGATAAATGGTATTCTTTTGTGTCAAAAGCTAACAATACCCCCAAATGCCCTGGAGTCTATAAAGGTCTGAAACACATTTCTCCTTACTTGCAGGGTGCTTGGGGAACCTTTTAGGATAAAGCATTTTCAGAATTGATAGACAGCTACCTGGGGATGAGTGGGTAGAAGTAATTAGGAGAAGGGAAATGTGAATCTCCTTAATTATCTTCTTCTCTCCTCTCCAGTGCTTTCTCACATTCAACCAAAGGCCTGAAGTCACTCTAGAAACTGAACACTATCGAAAAGGGGGATACACACCTACAGTCCCCATTCTTGGGGAACCTGAGGCAGGAGGAGTGACTATCCCCCAAAAGAAACAAGCAAAACTATTAAAATTCAATATGTTAACTCTAAACCTTTGTTAATGGGAAGATGGATTCATGAGTAACAGCAAGACGACCTGACTTTACTTCCTCAACACCTACAAAAAAAAAAAAAATAACTGGCCATGGTCATGCATGCCTGCAACCCCAGTATTGAGAAGTAGAAACACCTGGATCCCGGGGGATTGCTGGCCAGCCAGCATAGCCAAAGCAGAGGGCTTAGGGCTCAGTGAGAGAGCCCCCCTCAAAAATTAAAGTGGAGGAATGCTAGAGAAAAACACCTACCATACTTCTCTGTCCCCCAACATATATTCGAAACATATATACAACAACCCCCAGAGACTCAGTGAGGTAAATGCCAACCTTTGTGACAGAGCTGTCCCCACAAGGTAGGAGGATGGACTAGGACCTCCTCAAGGTTGGCTTCTGCCTTAATGAACATACTATTGATAGGATTGGCAGAGGGCAAAGGAGGAACCTGGAGCCAAACCCCATGGCAAGCTTAGAAATGCTGGCTTGGTGTGGGTGCCACCTTGGAAGACATAGAGCACAGGGCTGGCTGCATGGAGCCTGGCTCAGCCAAGCTCATTAATCTCTTTTTAGGCCCATTGACTTATTCAGAGCATGGGCAGCAGGCTTGTCCTCACTCTCCATTCAACTCTAGAGGAGTAACAACACCATGAGTTAATGACACAGGGGTGGGGGGTGGGGGGCGAAGAGCTCGGCAATATGATTTCTGACAGTTGTCTGGCATAATTAAAAAATTGTTGAACAGAGCTAAGAGGGGAAAAACACTTCCAAAATAGATGTGCTTCTGAACGAGATTCTAATAGCATACTGGAGTTTCTGCTTTCATTTCTCTTGAAAGGAAGCTACTGTCAAAAAAGCTGGGCAGAGACTTGATTAAAGATAGGTGGCAGCAAAGCATGGGAGCTTACGTCAGAGTTGCTCTGAGGGCCGTAGGAGGTCAGAGGGTGGAAAGATGTGAAGACATGATCACCTGCTTGAATTTCCTCATGAGAGCTCTAGTGATATTTTTTAACTCTGTTCATGTTGTTAACAGTCAATGTACTTTGGGGCCAAAATCGAAACATGCATGCTCTCCCACACACGGAATCCCCTGGAAGGAGAAAGAATCGAGGGGGAGAAGAGGCTGAGTAGGGGAGTCAGTCCTTCTTCAGTACGAGGACCTGTACTGAAGTGAGTGGGTGTGGGTGCCAAGCAGGCAGTCACGCGCTCCTGTACACCCAAAGCCCGCGGAGTTCTGCACCAAGAGAAGTAAAGCTCTGAGAGCTTCTCTGGCAGTCAAGACTTGTAAGAAACATCCGCTCACCCATCAAACCCGGAACCCTGCTGAGAGTAGTTGGCTGGCCAGTGTGGTTCATGCAACCTGAGTGAAAAGTTGCAAGCGCCTCATATCAGCACAAGGCCTGATGCTCTGTGTCAGGCAAGGCACAAGAGTGGCTTAGAGTCTTCCAGAACAAGTATTCTCCTGCCTGTGGGTGGGACTCATAACCACACTGGAGCCAACACAACACAGTGGCTCTTGGCATTTGAAGGCGTACCAGTCCAGGCTTTGACTGAACAACCCCTGACACTTCATCACTGAGACCCAATGAACAGGGTTGTGAGAGAGTAGAGCTTGGGAAGGACAGCAAGGCATTTGGTTAGTGACTAAGCCTGGCTCCATGTCTCTGCTTTCCTGCTTAGTAGCTCTTGTGAGGTGCTGTTGAGAAATGTCATGTGGTGCTAAACATGTCCCTGCCACCATTTGTCCACCAGAGATGCCTGTGTTGGAGACTTGTCTCCCACTGAGGTAGTGTTGAAAAGTCATAGGACTTTTATGGGGTAAAGCCTACTGGGAGGTGACTGGGTCATGGCCACCCCACCTTTGGGTTGGGATAGTACTGGTCTCAGAATGAGTAAGGACTAACGGTTAGATTCTTCAAGTGGTTATGATAGAACACCCTGACCCTTATTCCTTGCTTGCTATCAACCCTGTGGCGTCTCCCACTAAGATGGTATCCACATCTTTATCATGCATCTGGGAGTCCTCATCAAAAGCCTGAGTGGACCTCCCAGCCTTGGACTTTCAGCCCTCCAAACTGTGAGCTAAATAAACCTCTTTTCTGATAAAATACTCAGAAATCTGTTACAGCAATACAAAATGGGCTGAGTCCCTAAAGAAAACTTACGTTAATTTTGGAAGTGAAAAGAATGCAAAATGTTCTCAGCCAGGGGTTTTGCCAGGAAATAGACATTTTTCATAATTTTATGAATAATGTACTAAATATAATTATGTTTTTTCTATTTATTATTATTGTGGGGGGACATGATGCATGTGTGTGTGGGTACATGTGCTGTGTGTACATGTGTAAGTTCAAGGACAACTTTGTCAAATTTGTTCTCTCCTTCCACCTTTATGTGGGTTCCAGGGGTTAAACTCAGGCTGTCCAGCTTACATGGAAGATGCTCTTATCTGACAAGCAATTTTTCTGGCCCCTTAACTGTAACTTAAAAACTTCTAGAATTTGAGAGGAGTTGGGGGAGTGGTGAGAAACAAGCAGATAAAGCCTTGGAGAGACTATAGTGAAGGATGCTCATAACTGCAAAGGCTCAGTCCAGACAGTTTTTGGATATTGAATCCACTGACCAGTTTGGTAAGAGGCCTGAGAGAGCTGCATTCAATGTAGATACTAAGATCACACAGCAAAAAGAATCTACCTTTGGTAAATGTTGATAAACAAACATTTATATCTTAGCTTTTCTATGGAGATTCTTATAATATATTAATTCCTTAACTACAGTTGCCGTCCATGAAATAATTCCACTTGCATGTAAGTACCACATGCAAGCTGGTTTCCGAATGTTGATTCTAAAGATGTACGACTCTATGTCAAAGAAATTGGTGGTGGGTTTACCTGCCTGCCTATAAAAAGGACATAGAAATAATCTCCAAGCTGGCACCACTGGGACCACAGAAACTAACAGAAAGAAGCTGAGGGTCTGGTTTATAGGGATCCAATGTCTTTCATTCCCCAGCTCCTGCAACTAGATCCTGAGCTGTAGCCACTGGGTTTTAAGTTATTATCAGAGTGATGCTCTGATGTTTAGGAATGTACTCTGACTGATGGCATTGAAGTCAAGGGGACCCTGAGGATAGAGCACAAATTCAGCAAGTACTTGGACATCCATGTTCTACTAAATAAACTGTGGAACCCAGTGTTGTGATTGCATTTCCAACACTCAGGAGGCTGAGGTGTGAGGAAAATGAGCTTCAGACCTACCTGGACAGCTTAGTTAGACTCTGTCTCAACTGGAACAAGCCACTGGGATGCTTCAGAGGGTTAAAGTTTTTGGTTGCTGAGTTCAATCCCCAGTACCCACATGATGGGGAATTGGGAACCAATTTCAACCAAGGTGCCCTCTGATTTCCATATTCATGCACTGGCATGAGTTCACTCTCTCCCACCTCCACCCACAATAAACAAACAAACAAATAAATAATAAATAATAAAAATTTTAGAAAAAAAAGAGCTAAGTCCTTATTCATGGCAAATGCTGGTTTGTTGGTTGTTTGCATTTGCCAGGTACTTGCTGAAGGTGTAAAAAGCTTGGTCACTTCTGGGGCACTGTGGTGACCGCAGAGCACTTTGCTAAGTCCACAAGAACTCACTGAATGTTACACAACTACTGTCCTCTGAAAGGAAAGAATGTGACCCTTTCAGGTCCATTATGAGCTTCCTCATTGGTCCCATTGAAATCAAGAGGAAATTCATTAGTGGACGGAGAGCATGGTAGCCTATTCCAGTACTTAGGAGGCAGAGGAAAGGTGGGGCCAGCCTGGGTTAATAGTGAGTTCCTCTTTCAAAAAAGAGAGGGGGAGAAGTGCTTCATGAATTTCTTATCGGGAGCTCCCAATGTCACTATGTACAGACAGATACTGTCTTGGGAGGAGAGGACTTTACTGTGGTCTGCGTTTGTCCTTGTGCAGCCTGGGCTGGTCTGCTGGCTGGAAGAGGGAAAGTTAGCTCTCACACAGCTCTAAACTAAGGACTAATTTGTGTGTTTATTTGCTCATTTATTCATTTATTCATTACTTTGTTGGTTTATTAAGGTCTTGCCTCTGTAAAAGCCAGCTACCCACTCCTACCTTCTCTTTCCTTCCCACACACCTCCATATTGAGTCTGCCCATTCTCTGTCATTATGAGCCCCCACCTCATACTGACAGAATGTGTCAGATTTCTTATAATGTGGCAATTTCCCATCTCTGCCTCCTCTACTGCCTCTGAAAGAAGCACACTGAATCCTTATCTACAAGAAGAACATCTAGTTCCTAGCAGAAGTGATTCCATGTAAATCATCTATGTAGGTCGCTGGCCCCCACAAGATTTGAATTTAAGTTCAGGGTGCATTTGAGCTGATGCCCTGGTAGCTGTGATGTATAAGCTAGGAACCTTTCTCCCAGCATTCCCTTTGACTTTGATGTCAACTCCAAGTTTACCTCTGAGCTCTTGTCTAGCTGATCCCACCATTTTTTCTCCTGAACTGAACTTCCATTTCTTAACATACTTACTTACTTACTTACATGTGATCCCTGATGGGTAAGTCTATGCCTCTTCTCCCTTGAAATTGTTCTCTGATCATTTTGCTTCTACTCAGTCTGGCTCATGGATAATTACTAATTATTAAAGTTGACTTGCCCTGTGGGAGTAAGTCCTAATTGTTAAAAAAAAGTTACTTCTTGGGCCAGCTCTGTGGCCTTAATAATAGATGTCACTGTCCCAGCTTTGGGTGCTTTGCCTATGTGGTTAGACAGAAGCCCACTGCTCTGCTTATGTCATTTGTAAGTTTATGTCTCCAACATACCTAGTGTGACTCTACCCTTAGGATGAAAGTATGTATTTCATCTTCTACCTATTTGTGCCTCGTGAGTCCTGGTATCTACATTTTTACCTTGTGTTTTCTGTGTTTGCTTTATGGTATCTGTGATGGCTAGCTTTACCTGTCAACTTGCCACACTCTACAATCACTTGGAAAGAGAGCCTAAATACAAGACTGCTTACACTGTGTTAGCCTATGGCCATGTCTGTGGTGGACTGTCTTAAGTTAATCGATATGGAAAGAGACAGCCTACTGTGGGCAGCACCATACCCTAGGCAAAGGATGCTGAATTGTATAACGAATAATTCAAGCTGAACACAAATGAGCAAGAAAGTACACATATGTTCATTTCTTCCTGTTGTTAGCTATGGATGTGATGTGACTAGCAGCTTGAAGTTCCTGCATTGGCTTTCCCATAGCCATGAACTGTTGCCTGAAATTGTGAGATGAAATAACCTTCTTTCTTCCCAAGTTGCTTCTTGTGCATGTGTTTTGTCACAACAACAGAAATGAGAATAGAACAGCATCCCAGACTAGACTACCAACTTCTCCCAGCCAAGGCCCAAGTCTTAGTCATCTCTGGTTCATGAAGGCCTGAGGCATGAAAGATGCTCTGAAAGTCCTCAGAGGTGATCAGGGAGCAGTTCCGACCGCAGGGAGAACCCTTGCAGCACCCTGGAACTCAACCTTGCCCTGGACAAGAGTGTGCTCTTAGAGCAGGGTACTGAAAAGCAATCAAATTAGAAAGATACTGTTGTCACAGTTCATCCTGCAGCCCTTTTGCATGGCTTTTGTCTATCGCATTCTATTTGCTTTAGTTGTCCAGATAAACAAATCTTTCTACTTTATCTGGAAAAACAGAGGAAAAATCTCTTTAATTTATGATACATCCTGCATTAACTGACCACAGTTTAGAAAAATCAGACAAGGCAAACCTGTGTCCCACTTTTTCTCTTGTCAAAGGCAGGATACAGTCCACTGGGATCTGGACTCCTGATGTACCACCAGCCCTGACTCTGGGCCTCAGTTTCTTCATCTGTCAGGTGTGAACAGGCGTCCACTTGCAGAGTTATGACACAGCTCACTGCTGATGATAAACTCTGCTGTTAGAATGAGGATGGGAGTTTAGGCGTAGATCTTATTCTCAAGCTGGCACTTAACAACAGTCAAGCAAGCGCTAATGTGTTATTCATGGCACCTCGGCATGACTTTGAAATGACATTCAGCTGGAACAACTTCCTTCTATCTATTCTTATTTGCTATTCTTAGCTCAGGGTGGAGGATGAATTTTCTTTAGAAAAATGAAAGAAAGAAAGATCTCTTGTACCGGCTCCTTGGACCTGGCCTGCTGAGGTTGAGGGATGAGTGGACAAAAGTTTGGGTTGGTCATGGAATTTCTTGAGCCACTAAGGCTCCTGACATGTATGTGACTTGCAGTTATTTGGAGATACTGTGGGAAGGTGAGTAAGGCAAGCGCTCTGATTTTTTCAGTGAGCAACTGTAGAATTTTAATTAGCTTTGAGTCCATTCTCTTCTGGAAATAGCAGAACTCTCAGCATTTCTTCAATAGCAGTACAGTAATTATAACAGTTCTACAAGGAATAATTTGCAGGATGTATTTTTGTAAGCTTAGCGGAAAGAGAAAGGCCACATCCAGTTCTGTGCTTGGTTCATGCCTAGACTTGCTGTCAAATGGTTGCTTAACAGGGTTGGTGCCAGTAGCAAGAACCATCTGGCTCATGCTCTCTGCACTGTGCTAAGACAGGACTGTCCACCCAGACTTTCCACAAACATTAAAATGTGCATCTTGTGCAACCTAACACAGTGGCTATTAGCCACATGTGGCCAACCAGAACTTGAAATGGAGTTAGTTGCAAGCAATGCATGAATTCTTAACTACATTCAGACTTAGTGAATTGAAATTTACACAGCCACATGTAGCTAGTGGCTACTTCATGAGACACATATCACTGAGAGGCCAAGTAGGGCCTCATTCAAGCCACCTTAATATCTGGGGAATTGGCCAAAACTAGGAGGAACCCACATGCCTGCCCTACTGAAGAAGTCTCCCACGTCCTTTTATCACGATACAGCAGAAGCCAACTGGCCAGGTTCCTTCATTTTTTATCTGACAGCAGATTGGAATCATCCATGTAGAAACAGAAAAGTAAGTGACAACAGTCCCAAAGCCAAAAATTTGAAAATAGACCAGTACTCGAGAGGGAGGAAGAGGCTTGAATTTCTGGGGCATAAGTACAGGGGCCTCATATTTCAGAAAGATAACACTTGGTGTCGTGGACCACTGAAAGAATGTAGATTTTTAGGAATGGGCGTTTCAATAGAGGATATGGAGATAATACACAAGCGTAATTCATACCCTTCAAAGTAGCAGAGATGAGAATAGGTGGGTTTGAGTCATCTGGAGCACATGGCTACTAGTCCATCTTATCTCCACAAGAAGAAAGTGTAATGACCGATGATGTCCTATTGCTCTTGGGGTTAAAGCCTCATATACTTATCTTTGTTTTTGCCTGCAGTAGCTTTATCTAATATCCATGCCTCAGTTTACACTACTGTTCTCCAGGTCTGCTGCTCATCTTCCTGTTCCCTGAAGATCTCACCATCCATCTCCCAGGCAACTTCTATCTCAGATGATTCTTCCACCTACCCTAGCCCTCTTCCCTGATCACCTCCCAGATGCCCTCAGATCTCAGCCACTTGGGGAGCTTCTGGAGACCTTCATTAGTTCTGCTTCCATCTGAATTGCAGACCCTCCAGCCTCTGCTTAATATACATCTTCACTATGAGTTTTCTTGTAAACCTCAAGCAAGCGGGGTTGAGTCTGGCTGATTCATTCATCTTTATTTTTTTTTTTTACCCTGTGCCTGAATAGTGCCCAATAAAGCTAGGTGAAAGAATGAATGAATTCTATTTCCTAACACTTTCACATCTTTTCAAAACCTCTTCAGTCTCTGAGATGACTCACATTCTCTTAAAGCACCATTCCAAAGTTCTTGCTGTCCAATAATGGATTGTCACGAAAGCCTCAAATTGAAATTCCACCCACATCTCCCTTCTCTATTCCATCTACCACATGGCCTCATAATCACCCCATTTCCCTTAAAGTTAAACCCAAGGAGCTCGTGTTGGCAGGCTGGCCTTTATCTGTGGCTCTGACCTTGGCAATGTTGCTGTCTCCCTGTTTTCGCTGCCTCCCATTGTCCTGCACTTGGCAATGTTGCCACCTTCGTGTTTTTCAACGCTTCCTTCACCTGAACCTCCTGGCACCCTTGGCCTCCTCATGTGCTTTATATTTGACCCGTCCATGGTCTAAACTCTTTTTTTTTAATGTTTTCTTTGTTAAAGACAATTCTTTAAAAATGGGAATGAAGTCTGAACTCGTTCCCAGCTCTCTCCAGCCCCAATCCATCTGAAACACAAAATGCCCTTACAAAGGAAGATCATAGCCAAACCCTGCCAAACGTTCGGAGGAGGCCTCCCAGGTCCACACTTCCTCTTTCACTCCACATTTTCCCTAAAGAAATCAGGATGAAAATTGTCATTGATTGTATTTTCCTCTTCCTAGTCCAATCAATTGACAGTGCCATCAGCTTCTTTTCTTTTCTTTTTTTAATACGTGTTTTTTCATCAATTCTATGACTTCTCTTCTGAATAGAACTTCTTCCTTACCAAATTCTTAACATAAATTACTATCCTCCACTTAGTTTTTGTTTCTGTGTTTTGAGATCAGCTATCACTCTGTAGCGCAGGCTAGTCTCTACTCATAGTGATCCTTCTGCCTCAGCTTCCAAAATTTTGGTCACCAAACTCAAAGTTTTCTTTAATGTATCTTAATCACTTACTGTATCCTGGGTACTGTTCTAGATAAATGGCTTGAGAAAAATAAGAAAAAGTCCCCATTCAGGCAGAGGCTACATTGTGGGGGGGGGCACACTGGGGATTGAAGTAAAAAATATACATATATGTATAAATACATATATATATCACTATGCATATATTATGCCTATATATACTACACATATATATCTATATAGTAGGCATATGCATATACAATGATTTTAATATAGATTGTAATAAGTTGCAAAAGTGTTATAGAAAATAAAAAAATCACTGACCTATCCTAGCATAGTATTCATGATAGAAATTGTAACATTGTTAAGTTCAGAGTCCTGTTGTGCCATATTAAAAATTCTTATTTTTATTTTATTTTGTTTTAAAGGAACAATGACACACTCATTTAGTACAGAGACAGCTCTGAGGTGTCTACTAAGGACAAGATGTTGGCATACATATGTAACTGCAAGGAAGGGAAGCGACCCTTCCCTGATCCTATTTTATATGTCTCTCTGTCTCTGTCTTCTCTCTCTCTCTCTCTCTTTCACACACACACACACACACACACACACACACACACACACACACACACGCACACGCACACGCACACACACCCTCCCATAATAACCCACTGACAATAAGCCTTTAGAGAATCAACTCATCAATTCAGTTCACCACACCTTCTCTGCTACTTGTTATGCACAGAACAGCTAGCAGACCACTATGGGATATCCAGCTAAGAACAGATCTGCTCCCAACTCCGAGGAGTTTGCTGGACAACACAGGAGTTGCCACTCTGAGTGAGGTTAGTCTGTAGCACCATTAAGGTACCTAGCAACTAGGAACACACCTGGAGACAGCAATTTCAGTCCTGATTGGAGGAATGAGGAATCTCAGGGGAAAGGGCGATGCGATGACTCCCAGGGCTCCAGGGTGCAAAGGTTATGGGGCTGGGTAGGCTGCAAGAGGGAAGGGAGAAGGAAGCAGTCTTGGAGCCTCTCCTGACACATGGTGGGATTCTGGGTCAGTCAGCCACAGGCTTTCAGACCGAACAACAGCTTAATTAGAAGCAAGGTCTGTTGTCTGCACCCTTGGGAGAGAGAAGAGCATGCTGGTGGCTGCTGCAGAGTGGCAGCTGTGTTCTGATCTGGAAAGGGTCACTTAGGAAAGTGATAGTTCGTATGTATGGGTTTGGATGTGCTGAGAGCTTTGTACACGGTGGTTCATGAGGCTGCCACAGTGCTCCTGTTGTGGAGAGTTTTCATTCTCCTTGATGGATTGGGAAACTGAAGCTTAGAGAGGTGAAGTTGCATGCTGAGAGCCATGCGGGAGGGCTGCCTCGGCTCATGTTATCCAAACAAACCCTCAGAGATGAGGTTCAATGTTGCCTTTTACACATGTGTGTCCCTGGTGCCCCGGCAGTAACTTCTTGAGGAGCGAACACACAGAGAGAGTTGACTTTGTGATATCGCCATTAAGACTGATATAGAAATGGTGAAGAGAACACAAAGCCAGACCCTCCTGTGGTCACTGGCCCTGATGCTATGACTTTAGCCCTCCAAGACCTGTCTCTGCCATTCATGGCCCAAAGTCTCAAATTTGATCAATACGTGTTGAAACAATATAATTTAATATTAATTTAAAACAATTAGAAATTAATAAAGCAAAGCTATTATAAAATAATTCACATAATGCATCAAAGCCCAATACCAGTGTAGTATTTGTTTTGTGTCTGTCACCTGCAGCGGGCAGGTTCACATCTGGTATGGATAAACATCAAAGGCTACTTTACTCTTTCTGTGTCACGAGCCAGCCTACTGAGCCTTGGCATGGTGGTCATACCTGTTTTAAGTGTTTATTTCCTAGAGGCAACATCTAGAAAGAATCACTGCTCCCTCAGGACAAGGTGACCTCTGCTACTAAGCCCCCAAGCTGTGTTCCTGTCCCCCCATAATAATCACAGAAGTTGTCACCTCAAAGAGATACAGGTGACAGGGACAGGAAGATAATCACTCTGTGGAACATGGCCACCACATTGATAGAGGATAACTTGATGAACATGAATTGTTCATGTTTGCTTATTGGATTTCCCAATCCTGTCCCCCTTGTTGGGCATGCTAAGGAGGGGCCTCACCTCAAACTCAGGGTGACCCCAGTAGCACACACACACACACACAGGGCCTGATGACCCAGCACCCCAACACTGGCCTCTCTATACTTCTCTTCTGTGGTTACTGGCTGTCCCTGTGACAGTCTTGACTCCCTCAAGACTCAAGAATATAGACAGGGTCTTGTGTGTCCCTCTCGGCAGGCTGTCCATGCCTTCTACAAATGTTTGCTAGGCAAATGGACATCTTAAATAGCAACTAAGGTAAATCAGAAAACACATCAGCTTACTCTGTGAATAAATACAATTTCATGTTTTTGCATTTCAGATACAATTTAAGTTTTAAACCAATTTAAAAGAAAAATGTTGTTTTATTGTATGTATTCAGCAAAATGATCTCATTAGATCATGTCCTTTCTGAACCAATTTGTGACTTTTAAGCCTTTTAAGTTTAACTAATATACTTTACACTGCATATTCTGTATATTTTGACATATTTCTTCAGAAGTTCTTAATCTTCCTAGATATAAAATTGATATATCTCAGCAAGAAGAAAATAAGAGTAGGGAAAGAAGAGGGGTAGAAGGAGGGATGGGTGGGTGGGGGAGGGAGCCTCACTATTTCAGAGTGAACAAAACCCTCATGCTTGCTTTAGAATGGCTTGAAGTTCAACCTCCAGAAACTTTTACCAATCCATTTAATGAGTGTGCATCCCTACCCTGTAGGGCCACTCTTCTTCCTGGGACAGCTTAGTTGGTAGAATATGTTCCTAAAACAAGTCAAGAGCTCTGTCCTGTGACAAGTATCAGGATTATCAGGGACTATCTCCCTGACCCTCAGAAGCCATCTCTTTATTCTATCTCACAGTGGAAAGGCATAGGCATCCTGTGTCCTCGTGACTGGAATACCTCTGCTGAAGGGAGATGAACACTGTGTTACAGGAGGCCCAGACAGGAAACAATGTAAGTCATCAAGCAGCAGCTTCTGAGCGGAAGACAGCCTGTGACTGCGGCATTCGGCTCCTCACATGAGCACACTTTTGGTGTCCACAATCAGAAGAAAATGGCTACCAGCTTCCCTCCGCTCCTCCTCAGAACCCCCATTCTTGTCTCCTCACATCCTGTGCACACTGTAAGCTACAGAACTGCACCTGGCCCACCCTGTTGCTATGAACATTGAGGTCTCTTGTTTTCTCAAACACACACCAGCCTTCCCTTCCCCTGCTCCTAGCTTCCCTTCCACAGAATAGAACCATCATCCTCCCCCACCTTGCCCTCTCCCCCGCCCTGTCAGAAAGTTGGAGTTATCCTTGATAGACACACCCACAAAAGACTCCTAAACTTGGATTTTCCCTTCACTGTCTCCCTCCTCTTTTTTTCCTCCCACTATGCTCTGCTCCTGCCTGGGGTCTGGCTCTCCTCACTTCAGATCTTGGTGAACTGGAGTTGTCTCTCTGCCACAGCCTCTGCCTTTGCTAGAGTAGTGGGTGGAGGATGGGGATGGGAGGACCCATGAAGAAGATGAGGACTGTGGGGTTGGCCAGCTGAAACTCTGTCCTCATGAGCTGCATATACTGAGGATATTCTTTCAGCTTGGGTGGTCCTTGGTCCAGGACTTGGCAATAACCATCATATTCTTCTTAATTACTCTGTACATATGCATGGAGACTCTCTAACTAAGCACTGTTGTAAGGAAATGACTGAGTTACAATGATTTCCACAAGAATGTCCTTATCTGTATAAAGCTCTTGCCATCTCAGGAGTATATAGATTACATTTCATTAATTTAAACAACAATGTTCAAGAAGAAATAAAGTCAAAGAAGGGAAATAAAAGTTAGTGGGACAAAAGGTCAAGGCACAGTACAAGATGCTCACTGTCACTAGGAAAATGCATTTTAAATCCACAGTGAGATGCCACTCCACACCCACCAGGAAGGCAGAATTGGAACAAGAGAAACAGAAAGTGTTTACAACAGGGATGTGGAAGAAGAGAGTCTTCCCACGTCAGTGGTAGGGATGTGAAGACAGCTTGGCTGGTCCTCAAAAAGATAAACTTAGAACTACCATATGATCCTTAGTCTCTACTCCTACATGTGTGTCCAGAAGAAATGGAATTACGTGTTCATGTGAAGTCTCGCACACTAGTGTTTACAATACCACTATCCACAATAGCTAACCAGTAGAGACAGTCAAAATGACAACAAGCTGGTGAATGGTTAAACAAAATGTAGTGTACCTGTACCATAAAATACCAGCCAGCCAAATATTGTAGCAGAATACCGGCACATGCTGCATCGTGAATGAAGGTCAGAAATGTACCAAGCAGGCTGGGTGTCACTTAGAGGCAGGCTGCTTGCCTAATATGTGTGAGACCCCCTAGTTCCATCCCAGCACCACGAAAATAAAGAGTAAATAAGATCCATCACACATAAATGCCATATAGTGAAGAGTCCCACACAAAGGAAGACAGGGAAATAGAAAGACTGGTAGCTTCTAGCACTGGAGAGAGGATGAGGCAGCATGACTAGCCAGTGGACATAAGGGAAATGTTCTAGAACCAGATAGCAACAATGGTTATTTATACAAAATTATGAATGCATTAAACACCACAAAATTACCCACTTGGCAAAAAAAATAGTAAATTATACTTTATAAGCACTTTGCCACAATGTTTAAAGGCAGTTCATGAGAGTGGTCATAGGGTGTCCTTGGAATAGGAATGTCAAGGAAGCTTAGTTGATGACATTTGGATAGAGTCCAGGAGCAGGGGGTATGATACTGGCAGTAAACTGAGAGATGACTTCAGAGAGAAGCAGGCTCCCTGAACACAGACAGTTCTCCTTAGTTTGAGCACCACCTCCATCTGTGCCCAGACCCTCTTCTCGATAGGAGATCACTTTCCTTTTTGCCTAAGCATAACAGGGAATAAGCTCTTTCATTGTCCCCTGAAGTTCCAGCTGCTTTTAGCTGTTTCTTACCAAGAGAAGGGCTGCGCTTGGCCCTTATGGTGAGTCCTAACCCTTCCTGTCCAAAGACTACTTCATCTTGGGCAACTTAGGATGTTGCAAGTGATGGTTTTAGGCTGAGGCTTAGAGCCCTGAGTCTGTGGTTCATCCTTATCTGCACAGGGCCTGGGAAATGCCTCTAAAATAAAGACTATTGAGGGTACCACTGATGACTGCAGGGACTAAGAGAATAGCTTAGTACCTGATGCGTGGCGAGTTCTCGGTGTTGCTGCCAATGTGGTCACTTCAACTTCATCTACATTCTGTGGCTCACAAGTTATCCAATCATGTTGCACTCCCTGGCATTGGCTGGCAGTGTTCTAATGGGTGGAGATGGAAGCCGAACTCATGACGCTGGTTCTGATATTCTTTGGAAACTAGCTTCCCCATCTGTGATGACGTTCCAGCACAGAGCAGAAAAATGTGCTATTTGACTGACATCTGATTAATTGATTGAACTAGGTCTAGTAACTAATAGGAATGAAATTTTCTTTAAGTGAGAGGCAGGGGAGGGGAGAGAAAGAGAAGGAGGAGAGGGAAAGAAAGAGAATGAGAATGAACCAATGAATACCTTATTCAGTCACAATGAGATATGGTGACAGATTGCATAGGCAGAGCGGTTTACAAAAGAAAGGAGAGGGAGGTGCTAAGTTTTCCAGAAGAAATGGTCCATCTGGCAGATGAATCATCCTTTTCTCTCAGAAGAACATAGTTGTTGGTATTCAGAGAAAATGTTACAGAAGAACGTAGTTGTTGGTATTCAATACACCAGACAGATCTTTAATCTATGACAGGAGAAGGGTGTAAGTTCAGAAATTACTCAAATAGAATACACAAGAACAGATTGCACATTTAAAAATGGATTAAGATAGATACGGTAGTGGCCAGTTGCTTGAAGAGAAACAGCAAGGGAAAGAGAACTGGTGTCATCACACTCAATCAGTGTCTAGGAGTCACACCCGAGAGGCCTGATCATGTGGCCCATCCCAGAGCCACAGTGACAGGCAGAGGATTAGCCAGAGGACTGCAAAGGAGCTGCACCCCACCGGTGTGGACACTAGACACCCAGCCCCGTCTCCAGAGAAAACACCCTGCAGTTTTCTCTCCATGAGATTCTTGTCTTTATTCCTCGATCAGAGAAATAGAAGCAAGCCCTTTCATCAGGAAAAAGCTAGAGAGCAGTGGCTTCTTTCCCAACTCTTGTTTTCTTAATCAGCGTCTCAACAAAACAGGGAAAGAAATGGGGGAGGGGGGATGTGGGCTGTTACCTGAGGAGGCCTCCGATCTTCTGTGAGTCTGCTAGTTCTTCCGAAGCCACACAAAGCCTCTGCTGAGAGTTTTCTAAATCCCAAATCTGCCTCTGATGGAAGGAAGCTCTATATGTGAGCTCAGAATAGAGGCTGTTATTTTACCCACGAGGCAGGCCCCTAGTCAGCAGAAGGAGGGTTGGGCATGAGGCTCCTTGGCACACAGGTGCCATCCACCTCCAGAGAACAGAACTCTCCTATCAGGTGTGAGACTAGCCAGGGGATCTGAAGAACCCTCTAGCCAACTTTTCCTAAATGAGAGGTTCAAAGAGCCCTTTGAAAAACAAACAAACACGGGAGTTAGCATATCGAATGGTATGCCTTGCCAAATTAGTCAGTGAAGAAGCCCAGGGCTGAACT
The DNA here is from genome assembly GCA_907164525.1 of Lophiomys imhausi. Lineage (NCBI taxonomy): Eukaryota > Metazoa > Chordata > Mammalia > Rodentia > Muridae > Lophiomys > Lophiomys imhausi. The sequence goes on from CAJQZJ010034255.1 coordinate 237,869, forward strand.
GGGCTGCCTGGACCTGGAGTCCTGAAGTCAGGACTGGGAAAGTCAATCTGCTGACAGCTTTCCGCTCAAAGAAGGGAGCTTCAGTACTAAGTGGCAAAGGAGCAGGGTCAAGCCACACATTTGGTGGACGAACAGAGCCAGTGTCCTGGGGATCCACAGGAGGGCAAAGGACAAGGAAGTAGCGCCTGTGGGCTGTTTTACTAGGAAAGACTGGCCTGCAGGTGAGCACGCGTGGTCGAGGGTGCGTGTGTTCCTCGCCTCTTGAACAACTCATGAAACAGAGACAGCTTCATCTTGGGCCAGTCAGTCAGAGTCCCTCTGCTCTGGATTTTGACAAATGCAAACACCACCTTTGAACTTGAAGGAGGATAATTACTGCACGAAGAGTCAACAGCAAGAACCCAGCCTCCTGAAATGACCAAGGCGCCTCTCCAGCCTGCGCGACCCAGATGCCGAAGGAGTTTAATTCCACTCTTGGAGAAACCCAGCGGTGCTCCCGTTAAGCAGGGCCATAACTCAGTTTTATATGGAGTCTTTCATATCAAAGGAGTAGGAGATGCTTTTGTACTAAAATGTAAATTATCGCAGGCACTGTCACCACAGGGATGGACTAAGTCTCCTGTCTAAGAGCAGCTGCCTGGGTCACAGCCAGTCAGTCCAGAGCAGGGGTGAGATGGCTGGATGGGCAGCCAGGTGGCACCCTGTAAGGAAGCATGGTGCCTGTTCTCAGCATGTTCTCTCCTCCGCAGAGTTGAAAGAGGCTTCTCCTGTCTGTGTCTCACCTTCGTCCTCAGTCACTCTCTGACCTCACCTGGCAGCCCCTTTCCAGATCTACCCTGAGGCACGCACTCAATTTGTGTCCTCAGAAAGGAACTGGTAAACTGGAAGAAAAGTGAAGAGTCTCTAATTCGGCCCCTCAGAGCCACGCCTGCTTGGTGTTTGTTTGAACCAAATGACACCCGAAGCCTGCTTTTGTCTGTGAAATTGTGTTGGTCAGAAGCCACATTCATTCACAGTTGCTGTCAGCAAGAGGACACCCAGGACCTCTGAAATCCACAGATGACCAAGTCTCTGATGCAAAAAAATGGAGTAGCTTCAGCGTAGAACCTGGGTATAGCCTCCCATATCCTGTAACCATATCTCCATGGTTTGTAGTGCCTCACACAAGGCACATGCAACTCTGAATACTCACACTCACTGTTTATGGAATAATGGCAGAAAAAAGTTTGGATATGCTCAGTAGAGGTGCAAATTCTTAAAAATCTTATTACATTTGTTCGTTTGTATGTGTGTTGGTTTTATTTACTTGTTTTTGTTTCTTAATTTTGTTTTGAGAGAGAGTCTCTCTACATAGCCTTGGCTGTCTTGGAACTAGACCAGGCTAGCCTTGGATCTACAGAGATCTGCCTCCTGAGTGCTGGGACTAAAGGTGTGTACCACCACTCCTGGCCTGTGTGTGTTGTTTTTGGTGCATGTTTTGTTTCTTAAAGAGTAGAAGGAACAAGGAAGTTTCTGAAAATAATCCTGAAAGATAGCATCATGGAAAAATACCTACTCCTAATACGAATACCGTGGTTGTGTTCACACTTCTAGTTACATTATTCCTTCACCAGAGAACATCTTACAGAGATCCTTCTCTAGCCACACAGATACATCCTACCTGGCTTCATCCCCAAGAAGGTGCTCTGGAAGCCTTAAAGCCCTGCCCAGGACCAGACAGTACTATTATCTTTGAAGTCCTCTCTGTTCCATCCTAGATCTTTCTTTGGTTTCCCAACATATTATGTTTTTTGTTTCTCTTGTAGTTCATAGCTGCACACCAATGTTTCTTATCTGTTTGCCTTTCTAATTGGGCCAGCAGTTTCCTGAGAGCAGAAACTATGGCCTTTGGGAGTATGATGTGTTCCAGGATAGCTTGGGTTACCTGGTGAGTTTAAGGCCAGCCTGAGCTACACAGGAGTGCAAGGGAAGTTGCATTAATATAAATTAGATTTAGTGAATATCTAGGGGCTTCTAAAACAGTCCCTTAAAAGGAGGCATGAAGATCAGCCTGGCACCTGTGGGCACTTGGCATGGCAACATATGGAGTAGAAACAAGGTTTATGGCTAGGCATTGTTTTCAGCTGCTAATAGCCTTATGAAGTGGGCAGGGCCCAGATTAGGCTGAAGCCAGGTGAAACAAGGAGAGACCTTATTTAAGGACAAAGTGGGTGGAGCCCGCGAGTTCCCACGCTAGACACAATGAGATATAAGCGGCTTGTATCATCTGATGGAGAAAATGCTGGTGGACTGAAAAGCTGATCTCAAACAGAGCTGTAAAAATACAGCCAGCTTTCCCTGAGGCAGAAAGAACCTGGTGAGCAGAGAAAAACTCAGCCTAGCAGCAAAAGGCCAAGATCTGAAACCCTTTGGCACAGCTTTTGACAAGAGGGGTTTGACCCATCCAACTCCAAACAGTGACCTGAATAGAACTGTGGCCAGTCACAAAGACTGAGGCAGAGCAGCTGAGTGGAAAATATAAATTAACCAATTGGTCTACAAACAGCTGAGGCTCTGGAGAGAAGAAAGCCTCAAACATCACAGCAATGCAATAGCCAATTTACCCTAAAGGAACTAAGTCTGAGGTGTTCCTGAGGAAAGACTGCCTTAAAGGATCTACTCCTGAGGTGTTCCTGATGACTGAGGACCAGCCCCAGAGACTGTATCCTTCTAAAAGATTGGGATTAGTTGTTAGATAATAGTTTTTATAGTTATTAATAGGGTTAGTTGTTAGGTAATAGGGGTTTATAGTTATTCTTAAGGCTAGTAGTTAGGTAATAAGTATTCATATTTGTTATAAGTGGTTACACTTTTTAATAAATATTTGCTAATTAAAAGTTTCATCTTCACAGGGTCTATGTTTTTAAAAGAAGAAGGAAGAGGAGGGAGAGTAGGAGAAAAGAAAAATCAACCATACCAATGTTTATCTTCTTAACCCACCCCTCCCCAGAACTCAGTACAGTAAAAGACAAAGAAGGAGCATTTGGCCGATGGTGATTACAGAAATAACACAGCCAGTCTTATTCTACAGTCTCACAGGAAATCTGTTAGCAGGTTTTTCTGCTCTTCTCTGAGTAGCTCCATAAAACCGTCTTCCCCATGGTGAAGTTGGATTTCTTTTGTAACCCTGCCCTAGTTGGGGCTGACTTTTACACATTCTTGTGTGTAAAAGTCATCTAATTGTGGAAAAACGAAAGAATCTAATACTCATTCATATATTCAGGGGCCTTGAAGGATGTAGTGTCAGGTACAAGGGCAAGAGCACATACACTGAGTTCCCTTATGACCCTAAGGTGTGGGGATGGCCCAGGTTCTCAGGTGTGACACCATTAGAAGACCAGGCTGCTGAGGAAGGCAGCTTTGCTCTGTCAGTCCAGGCCATAAAATGCCATCTCCATTGTGGCAGGTGCCACCGGTCCCTGTGATGCTTTGAGTAGGAATGGACCCTTAGACTCATGTGTTAATGTGCGGCCCATAGGGAGTGGCATTATTAGGAGGTGTGGCTTTGTTGCAGGAAGTGTGTCACTGTGGGGGCAGGCTTTTAGGTTTCAGAAGTTTAAGTCAGTTCTCTCCCTGTTGACTGAGGATCAAGATATAGAGTTCTCAGCTCCTTCTACAGCACCATGTGTGCCTGCATGCTGCCAAGCTTCCCACCATGATGATAATGGACTAGACCTCTTAATTGTAAGCAAGCCTCAATTAAATATTTTTCTTTATAAAAGTTGCTGTGGTCATAGTGTCTCTTCACAGCAATAAAAGCCTAACTAAGACAGTACCAGATCACCTTGTGGGTGGTGCTAACAGACCCGTTGCTGTTACCAAGAGTCATGAGTGCAACAATACTTAGAAACGCCAGCCAGGAACACCACTGGGCAGTGGGCAAAAGTTGGACATTTATCACATGCAGGGCCACCTGGTGAACAAACAGCCTCTTATTGGTAAATTGGACTTTCCCACATTAAGTCTCCTACCCAAAGTAGCAGCCAGACTCTGTCTCCTGCAGCCAACGGCTGCACAGTGACACACACCACAGAAACCACAACTCAGTGAAAGTGGGAGGGGCTAGAATTGGGTCATACACTCTTGGATAGGTTGGGAACACATGACAGGAGACATCAGCCCTCCAAGGCAGCCACAGGAAGATTAACCTGGTGTACTGTCCAATGTCTTCCAGGGGAATCCAGGGGCCTGGTCCTGCTTCTGTAGTGACACCATACCTAGTGTCTAATGGGTCATGTGTTTTGTGGTAACCCATGATCTCTAAAACACACTGATATCCTTACCAAATCATAAGTCAGGGTTAAACTAGCCAAGAGGACCATCTCCAACTAAAAGACAGATGACCACAGCTGCTGAGGTACAAGTCTGTGCATGTTCAGGTAGCTTTCTACCGCTGCTCTGCACACTCAGCCTCAGTATGGTGTGTGTGTGTGTGTGTGTGTGTGTGTGTGTGTGTGTGTATGTGGTGTGTATGTGTGTGTCTGGGTGTATGTGTCTATGTGTATCTGCATGCAT